>JAVJAQ010000825.1:428280-985289 GCA_032362365.1 Zygogramma bicolorata
ACATGAACGAATACTGACCATACGCCACAGCAAAGTGAAGGCTAATTTTGCATCTATAGGCAGCGTTAATCCAACTGCCAAGAGCTAGTTCCGAAATATGTCATACCCCTGACTTTACAGTTTACAGGTTATGATTATATAATTGCTTAGGGATTTTGAATGTAAATTTTTTAATTTGGAAAAAATCCAGTACAATACATGAAATATACTCAGTTTTGATAGAATGATCTTTGTTTCAAGATTTGAGAAATGAAATCGATGAAGAATAAAACATATGAAATACAGTGACAGAAGAAACAAAATTGTTTTTTTGGTGACATAATTGTTACAATAGTGTTGAACATTGAATCACATCACGGATACTACCTACTGCTTCAACTGAAGGACTACGAACTAACGAATACATCTCAATTATATGGAACCAAAAAAAAGCAACACTGAACAATAACTACGAGACAAACACTAACGAACAACAGACAATAACAAGCAATAAACGAACACAACGTAACCGAAAAATTATTTGTGAATAATAACAAGAATTGGATTGTTTCGAACAAGTTTTAAAAATGAAGAATATGGCAGAGAGTTATACACGATATACGATCATTTTCAATTTGGATATTAGAGAGGAACGTATATCAGAGAAACAAAAAACACTAAGGGAATCACTCTTGACTGCCATCTGCTTTTCATCAGATGACTGCAATCATTATAAATATTCATAATTATAAATATATTTAGGTGTAAGAGCCGGGTTGATATTAGAAGTATCCATTCATGTACCTTCCATTCACACTTTTCATCTATGTATATGATATCCTGGACAGAAATAATCTTGAGTAAGTTATGTTCGCTGAGATCTAGGGGAAACTTTCTGTCCTGGTTGGAATTATACTTGACAATCAGGAAAATGGGCGTGATATTTGATGACTTTCAATGACAATCATATAAAAATGACGATGGGGTTCCTTAAGGAACTATCTTGAGAAACCCCATCTCTTTCTCTTACGTTGATCAATGTTATGCCAGAATAATGCAGACGGCACAATATCAATAAGTTGCAGCTGCACATAGACAGGGGGAGCTTCAACTGTCCTATTATATTGGTGCTGTGAAAACTACTAATTGGTAGATGAGACTGTGTTGATGCAGTTCTACTCAAGAACCAACAGTACTGTTGGAACAAATAAAACGATTGAACAATAGTTCAATAGGACTGACTGGTGTTTTCACTTTCACGTTTTATATATGTATATTGTTTTCATAGTTTACCAATACAGGGATTGCAAACAGATTGAACAAGTTGAAAACAATAAAATGTTTGGATCTCAAGACAGAGATTGACAATTCATTTTGAAAGCACATTTTGTCAAATATATTTTGAACAAAAATACGGTTCCTTTAAAAGATCCATTTTTTTAGTAACCCACCTTTCTCCGGTTCGGGAAGATGTTGGAACAAATAAAACGATTGAAGAATAGTTGAATAGGACTGACTGGTGTTTTTGCTTTTACGTTTTATATATGTATGTTGTTTTCATAGTTGAAAACAATAAAATGTTATGATGTTCAGATAGAGATTGACAATTCATTTTGAAAGCACAGTTTTTCAAATATATTTTGAACAAAAATACTTAAAAGGTTCGTTTCTCTACGATTACAGTAGATTTTCAAATCAGAATACTAAATTTATTGGCATTTGCATTGATAGCAACATGTCTTGGGAGTCGTGCGTGAGTCATATCAGGAACAAGTTCAATTGTATACATACCAAGCTATAACAAAACTATTCAGAGATGAGCTTCTCAATGTTTATTTTGCCCTCATTTATTTTCACATTTTTTCCAATTTTGCTATCTAGAGCTATTCAACAGAATATGATATATATTCTCGGTTCATAGATGTTGTTCCTATATCACTGAATTAATATTGTTCCTTTTTCCAACCCTACCTAGCCTGTCCGTAACACCCGGACGCGCTAGTAACATTATTCAATGACCATTCCCTGCCCTGCGGGGTGAGTGATCACTGGCTCCAAGAAGACTTCAGAAATCGTCTTTAGCAGACGTAACGAGTCGAGAATAACGACCTTTTGCATGCGAACAGCCAAGATTACCGCCACATTCCGAAGGTTTAGGGCGTTGTTGTTGAAATTTTTTGAGCCAAAAATCATCTGTCTGTCATCTGGTGGTGGGATAGTGTGTCATCGTGTGAAGGATAGCTGATTTTCATAACTGCACAGGTCAACGGGCATCTGAATACTTCCTGCATTCTGATAAGCACACTGGCAACTGACCTAAGTGAAAAACAGGTTGGAAAGATACCAAGAGGTCGTTGTTATATTCTGATCAATTTCTCTTCTCAATGAACTACCGGTCACTTTACAACCTGACATTAGGTTAGAAATGAGCATCTTTCTCAAATAACCGTGAATGAATAATGGACAAAAATGCTTCTGCGTTCATTGTCAAGATTCGGGTTTCAGGCAAACTTGTTCATGAGTAAACATGGAATGGATGCACCTGATCTATAGGGTTTGGAAATAATATGTGATCATGTTCGTCAGTTTGAAAAAACCAAGCAAAGTTGAAAATGAGTGTGTCAAACCTCTTACAAATCCGACTAACCTACCTAGGTCTAACATAACATTTGAAACACAAAGCAGTTGCAATACTAATCGGCCAGTGGAGGAACGTTGAATATTTGGTAAAAACACCTATTTTCGCAATTTACTATCTCTCTCTCTCTCTCTCTCTCTCTCTCTGCGGAATTTCAAGGTTGGTTCAAGGGCTTTTGGGGGGATTCCTGAATGAGAGTAACATTTGAGGAGAGCCAGAATATCTTAGAGACTCGAACAACGGTTTAGGTTTCATTTCCTTCTACCTAGAAGCCATCTGACCTGTCCTTCAGGAAAGCAATTCAGCCTCTAGGGCTTATTGTGGTTTGCTTCTCTATACCTCAACACACCCATTTCAACAACTCTGTTCCCTGCACAAGTTTGTGCAGGTTGATTGCTAGGTGTTCGTCATATTCTTCTGGCAATTTAGGTTGAAAGAATCGAAATTCTAGTAATTCTAATTTCAACAAAATCAAACATAAATTAATTTCAATCTCTACGAAGGCTTATGGCCTCTGAAAAAATGATTTCTTGAGAGCTTCATATTCACTTTTCAACTATTTCTAATGACTACTGAATCCATGTTCTTTTTTCATCTTCTTCTCTAAGCCTGCGAAAGTAGAAAATTATTTTGCAATAATGAAAAGTGTTTTTTATGACAATATTAAAATTGGATTATATATATATATATATATATATATATATATATATATATATATCTTAGAGACTCGAGCAACAGTATAATACGACACTCAACATTATTTGCCTCCCCTTACCCGCAAAATACTCTGCCTTCTAAAGCGCAGTCGGGAAAGTGTTTTGAGAAGATCCCAAGTAGATACCATTGCCAAAATTCGAACAAAAAAAAGATAACAGTAATATCTTTCCATTATTCTGATCTTCAATTGTGGTACAAGCGGAATAGCCGTTGGATCGTTGCCAAGCAACGCTGTCCCTTACTTCGATAGGAGGATGTTCGATTCACAGATTAGACCTATTTTACACATTTCAATTGCTAATCGCTTCTTCCGGATTACAGCCATCTGATGGTTCTCATCGGCTTGAAGAGCTGTCGAATGTCCGCAACTGAGGAGAATCTTAAGTTTCACTCTGGATTAGTATACTTCGTTATATACAATGTCGTTTGCATACAGAATTTTGGAGTCCGTTGAATGATTGATATATGTCAAAGTAATATATTGAAAAGCAATTCAAAATTCACAGAGACATATTACGTTAAACCAAATCAAAATGCATACACATCATATCTTGTTGTATTTCAATTATCATTCTCAGAAATGGTCAACTGTTGTTCGATATAATTCGTTCACTCTCTCAGAATATAAGTGCTTAAGTCTGATTAAGATAATTTGGATTTCACAAAAACAATGTAGGAATAGGAAACTGATTCTGAGTCAGCATCAATTGTAATTCAGATCCAACTAAATGCAGATCAGAAAAAGCATTTGAAATGTTATTGAGATACGATATTGTTTCGATACTAATTCTAGAGAGTCTTCATGAACGACATAAGGGAAAACGATAGATTATCTCCAATTCCCATGACCATTCTATATGGCCACCATCAGAATTCTTATGAAAATACACTTGTTTGTTTCTATAATAGTTATTCGTTCGACTAGTACAAGAAATGCATCTTTTCGCCAAAAAGGCATTTTTTGGTGAACACAATTTTTTCCTCCAACTGCCTATTTTGAGATTCGTTGAAAAATTTAATCAATACTTGAAACAAGTAGATTGCAGTTCTATGACGATTCTCTTATAGGAAATGTACGATTGATTTAACTGGAAGAATAATCATGTCAACATCTTTTTTTCAGTCAATTATTGGATATTCTGAATATTCTGCTACAAGACTTCAAGTTTTCATGATGGTAAATCTTGTGACAAATTACCGGCGTGACCTACCTTACGTCAACAGGATATTAACGTATAAATAAATCAAGTTCAATTCAATGGTAAGAATTTCAAGATAGAGTGGATTAACAACTGTTTGATGAAGTTTCAAATCGAAATTGATATGACATTTGAGAAGGAGTCACTACAGATACCGAAAATCAGATGAATAGTGATTTAGTTTTTTGTAATTGGTCGAATTTTCCACATTTCCGTACCAATCAAGCCATATCCTGGAATAGCCTAATTTGTTCAGAAAATAAGTAAATATATTTATATCACGTAACTGTATCTGAAGGAATCTGAAGAATATTTCGATTGAAAATACATCATTGATTATTACATAAGAGAATCTATATATTCCAGTCCGTTTTTCGGAACCAATATGTAGTATTTTTCTGATTTTGACATATGTAGTGGCACATTTCAAAATTTACGGAAATGTCACAACGCCTTATATATTATAATCAGTTATATAAAGGAATACTTTATATGACCCAGCTAAGAATAGTAAAACAAAGGCATTCACTTATACTATGAAAACACTCTCATAAGCTCATTGAAGTGAAAAATAATTAATTCAGAAGATTCATTTGCTTTAACAATATCAAAATAGTTGTATGATACAAATCTCTAATGATAGAACCTTATTAACCTTCTATTTCCTAATCATTATACTGCTTGTGCTTGTGAACACACGTATTGTCTTTATCAAAAAATATTTGGTATCTTCATAAAATGTTCCTTCCTCTTATCTTGATGTAAAGAAGGTAAATTTTTGCCTGTCTACAAGTACTCCATTTATGCTTTTTCACAAGTTCCAGTATGATTACAATTATAAATTCAAATCAAGAAATATTATTTCATTATTTTAGGTTATAATATCTCCTTGATCAGCACTCAAGCATTTGTCAGTCACATTATATTTTTATACGTTCAGAATATGACATACTAGAAAAAAATTGTTTTAAACTCAGTTGAATATTTCAGGTGTTAAAAGCAAAATAATTTTTTGAGACATGAAAACTATGATACTCTGGAGATTGAGTGAATATTTTGACAAGCTCTAGTCATCAATGAAAGTTCTGTTTACATTTTGAATAGCTCATCACATGATGTATTTCAGATATTCGCTCCAAACATGAGCTAATCATCGGTACTAACAAACAAAATATCAGTCTTGCTCGTGAAAAGCTTCAAAATTGACTAATACACTAGCGATCAATATTAGAACAGCGAACTGCCACTCGAGATAAATCAAAATAATCGTGTTCCATAGGGTTACTTCGAACGAATAATTATCCTCGTTTATTTGACATGTTTGACTAAATTTTGTAGCAGTTCAACACCAGACAAGACCTTCACAATTGCGTACAAAATAAATGACAATCGGTAGCTTATTGCGCTTAATGAGAAATTGTTCGAAATCTTTATACTATATTGCTGCCTCTCCCTGAAATATAACCTCTATTAAGCACACTAGTAAGAGCCGTCAGGGCTTTATATCCTCATTCTGAAGGGCCAAATTTGCTCGTTCTTTATATAAACATATTCCGAAGTAGACGTGGAGCTTGAGAGAAACCGGTAAAAGCTCAGAAAGCTGGCTGAAAGCGTGCTGTTAATTAATAATTACTGACAAGTTGCTCTTCCTTTGCTTTAGTCCGTTCTACTATGGCAGAGAGCAGGTTGGCAATTAGTTGGTGATTTAATTAACAGTTTGCCGCACCGTTACTTGCGTCTAATTTAATACAGAGCTTTATAAGAAACTTTTAGATGGATACGATGGTTGATGAATGGGTCAACAACGTGTCGAAATTCTGATTGCCTCTATTCATGTTTCATTATAAACGAGTGCCTGAAAATCACAAGGTGTTTCCAACGATATAATGATACATACGTACATAACATTCTGTCAGGGGCGTTCAAAGTTATCGATGAAAGTCTGATTATATTCATTTATTGGTACATACTTTGTATGTACTTTGTTTCCATTGTTTGAAACAATCTATGTATTTATTATACACCGACGACTCAAACAAATTAGATTTTCTACTCAGGTATAGAATTGTGTGTCATTTACATTTGTATCATAAATGAGTTACTTTGTGACACGCACTAATAGAAATAATCTATAATATAATATACCGATATAAAATTTGTAAAATTTCTTTCAACGAATGTTCCAGGTTTCAAGAAAACACCCAGAAGCTCCATCAAGAGATTGTGCGGGCAAGGGATACCCGAGATCTAAAGTATATAGGGTATAATTGAAACTACTTTGGCTCCGTTACTGAACGACAAATACCAAATTTGAAAAATTCTGGTACTACCAGGATTCGAATTTGGATCACCCGGCTGAGAGTTCGTGCTCTTACATCTTGGATAGGGCATCACCAAATAAAGTTTAGTATTCAGATGATTTCTTCGGCTAGTATTATTGAAAATTGGGAATAAATTGTTCAGTGACAATTAATTTCATCTTCTTTATTTCAGGGCTTCCATTTCGTGTGGATATGTGTATGGAAAAATTAAATATAAAGTTTGTTTGAAGGACGGTTCGAGACCAGTCAAAAGAAGTCGCTCATCTAGCTACTGAAAATGGAACCGCTTGAAACTTGTCACAGTACAACTGTTTAACTGCTTCGAACTCATCCTGAACCAGGTTCCATGAGAACAGTAACAGATCTATAATCTTTTCACTGTCACATATTTGATTGTGTAAATAAACAGCCATAATCAGAAGTGCATATGAAATCGTTCTCTCTCTCATACTTTTATTGGCCGTTGCTTCCTAAGATGGCGCATATGGGGCCAGCGCAATACTAGGATTGCAGTAGTCTGACTCTAGGTCATCCTGCAATACAATCAAATTAGGTCAAATTGCGTGTAAATGTGTGTATGTGTAGTCAGGCTTGTTACCAACTCCTTACGCCTCACTCAGAAGCAGCATGGTTATTCGCGGACCCGTCAACCAATGAAATCGTTTATAACGGTTGGCGCCACTACGGATCTGATATGTCGAAATCAATTGACGTTTCTTTGTGTGAGTATAGTTCCTGTGAAGTTGAACTACTTAAATTACGATTTTTCAATTGTTTATCAACGAAAGTCAATCTTGGTATATTGCACAATTGATAATCCGGCCAAGAAATGGTCCTAAGTATTTTATATTTTTAATTTTTGTTTGAAAAAATACTACAATCTAAAGAGAAACTCTTTCGATTTTCAGAAGCCCTCACCAAGATATAGGGTGGATTGGCACAATTTTAAGACTAGGCCGTTATTATTTTCTCGCAATAAATTGTGGTCACAAAGGAGGACAGAGGTGATATTCATAAAAAGACAAAAACATTCTATTCTCTATAAGAACACGACACAATAATGTTTGTGGAAATGTTCTACAATGAAAATATATCGCAAATCATTTTTTGTATAATTTCTGATATGGAATTTTGAATTGATGAGCAATCAAACAGAGGATCAACGGAACTTGCATCGTTTTTCACGTCTATAATGGCAGGTTTTCCTTTTGTGTCGATCTTCAAATTTCTAGGGAAGTAGACTGTATAAGCAGTTGCCCAATGGAGATCTTAGTGAACAAGCAATTGTTCATGAGAAAAAAGTATCATCCACATCATAGTCAGTACATCTGAGCTGATTGAGGTTCATGCCAAACTGAGAAATTTATCGGTAGGCGTTTAAACCGGGTTTATGACTGGTGAATAATAAGCGCATACAAGAAAGTAATGATCCAAATCGAAGGGTGATTATTATTAAGCAGAAACACATATGGAATACGATGGTGAGGAACAAAACAGGAATGGGTCAGGAAATGTTGCGAGTTATTCATCGATATAGAGCTTGTTGCTGATAAGGTACATAATTTTCAACAATAGCTGAGAACACCATATGCAAACACATTGGAACACCTTTCAACACTTACACAACAATGCATAGGGGTCAATATTGATCAATTAGTGACCCACTGGCTTTCTTGATGAATTGTTCAATGGAGGTCGATGAATTTTCAGTTAAACTAATGGTTGGTCTGATGTCACTTATTTTGAAAAATGGGGAAACTACTTTTATGGAGAATTACAGTCCCATATAACAGTACCCACAGAAGATGTTTGAGAAAAGTCTTCATAACAAGATATCAAATTTTCTGGACCAGTTCAACATAGTATCCAAATTCCAGCACGGAATATGGCCAGGTGATTCACACAATGGTTCAAGGGAAAATAAATCCACCATAAGAACAAACTATCGAGCTTCATGCAACATAATGAATTCCATTGATAGAAATAAAATTACAGCAGCTGTCAACTTGTACTTGTCACAAGCCTTCGATAGTGTTGAGCATGAAATACTATATGACAAGTTGTCAATCTATGCGTACGTGGATTCCCTCTTAAGTGAATGTGATCATATTTGGAAAGTAGAAGGCAGTGTGCTATTGCAAGAGACGAAAACGAAGAACATATAACATCAGATGAAGAAGCTATAATCAGAGGTGTACCCCAAGGGTCAGTCTTGGGACCTCTACTGTATATATTGTACAAGAACAATGTGTCAGACACTGTGAACGAATTCATTGTACAGTATGACTCATCTGTGATTTTCAGTCCAAATGATCTTCAATTTCTATGAACCAATATTTTTTTCCTTGAACTTGTTAGAAGACTACATTCCCGCCCATAATCTGACACTCATCACCAATAAAGTTATAAATTTCACGAGAAACGGTACTAATGGTGGGAGAAACAATGTTCAACAACGCTGGATTCTGTTTCTCAACTCTCCTTGCTGGGCCTAACAGTTGACTTGAAGTTGGACTGAAACATTCACATTAATAATATCGCAACAGTTCTATCAATGTACTGTTTTGCCTTGAGAGTTATATCACAATTTTTTATATATGCAGATTAACACGAAAGGGAAGCCCTGTGATGTTCAAAGAACACCCTATGAATCAAGGGACATGAGATTCGAATTAACATTCACTTCAAATTTTTGAAGTTTGTAAGCCTCAGGAAAGACCTCTTTCGGCAAGGAGTTCCAAAGATCAACTGTTCAATTGAAAAAAACCCTGAGCAAGAGAGGTTCGACAGGTCTCCAAATTCACTACAAAGGGGTGAGAATTCTGTACTCGTTGAGTCATCCGTGTAGATATTGCCAAGGGTGGAACAATTGATAACAATTCAGATGAGCACCGACCGTGAAAATATCTATAGAAAAAAGACAAGTCTCCGACCTACATCTACGATGTTCCAATGAAATAAGCGAGTCTGTGAGCGAAGAATCACCAACAAGACGGATTGCCTTCCTCTGAATAGAATCGAGAAGCCTCAATGAATGTGTTGGAGCCGTATTCCACACGTGAGAACCATATTCCAAGACGTCGTATCTGAGCCTGGGAAACACATTTAGTGATCGATCCCACATGGTTTTCCCATGAGAGATTATCACTGATCGTAATTCCTGGCATCGAGATACTTGACTTTGTAGGAATAGTTACTAGTTACATCTGAATACTAGATGATGAAAGATCGGCCTTCCTTGAAAAGAGACATGCCTGGGTTCTCCTAGCATTAAATTCCACCAAGTTCATGTTACTCCATTCTATTATTTCCACCAAGTCATCGTTAATTTTATTGAAGTGAATGTTTCTTTGAATTTTTGTTTCTTGAGCTGGTATGGAGACTCTGGAAGAGAAACTAGTATGAAGAGTACTGTCGTCCGCAAAACTATGTACTGAACAAGATGTTTTCTCGAGCAAATCATTGATATGAAGCAGAAACAAAGTGGACGCCAGAACTAAATATTTGTTGAAGAAAATATGTCATTGTTTGGAACTTTTGATAGGAATCACTCCCATACTACTCGCAATGAAACAAGTTTTTTGGATCTACTGACACGTTTCACCATTCTACAGAAAAATGTTCCCCTTTCCGTTATCAGCATTTATAAGAAAATACTCGAATTCATGAAATCCTTGCCTGTTCGAAAGATGAAGAAGGAACTGAAAGCCATGCTCCTTTGAAAAGCATATTATTCATCCGAGAAGTATTTTGCTGATAGACGCTAGGTCGACTGCTAGTTTGTAACTTTGATATTATATGTTATATGTCTGCATTTTCTCAGTATGTGATATTACAAATTTATATTACACTATTTTTACCATTTGACAAGTTCTGCATCCGACAGGGTTTTGAATGAAAAAACGAACGAAAATCTAGCTGACTATCTATTATCACAATCAGACCAATGGTTACCCATATTTTCAAAGGGGTCGAGTTTCTTGTTACATCTATTCATCTGCTGCAAAAAAATTGTGGTGTCCCTATTGTAGGAATCCCTCCGTCTTGTTACAAAGTCCATCTCATTCTCCCGATCGAAAATTTCTTTTCCGGGCCCAACGGCTCGAACACAGCGAGGCAATTCGTTATCCGAGCGCCATATCAATCCGAGTATCGGTCGAATTCGATTAGGCATTAGTCGTGTAGATCGGTACGCGTTCCAAGAGATAAATCTCGGCGACCCCGCCGACTGCGGAGGGCCGCAGCCAGCTCACGCGGAAACTGCGACTCGGAATGCAAACCGAATTTGTCAAGTAGCGTCCTTCTGGCGTTCCTTCAAACAATCGGCTCTTTGCATGCCGACGAGTTCAAAGGGAATACGCGAATCTGCCCGGAAACGTTCGTTTGCTTTGTAAATATTTTTAATTTGAATCTTGTTTGTCTTTTTGCGCTTCTTTCGGTTCGGGACGGAAGGTTCGTGGATTAATTAAAAAAAACGAATTTTTGGTGGGGTGACGGAGAAGAGATCGTCAATTAGTGTTTTCCATAAATGAGATGAAATTCGAAATAACAGTTTTACTAGCGACATTCAATTCAAGGAACAAATCTTATATGATTCGAAAACCTACGTGATATTCAGGATTCCCTTCACAATTTGAAGCATCACAACTGTTGAAAAATGCTTGAAAATTTGTTCCGTACTTTTCTGGGTTTGTAACATACCACAATCTGAAAAAATTAGAATTAATATTGGAATCCATACAAGTGTGGAAGGAAAATAACTGGGTTTTTTATCCGTTAGGTATCTTCTGATGTGTTCGACGTTTCGAATTCCATTTTGAATTCATTCTCAAGAACTGTGAGACGAATATCTGTCCATACCGTCCTGGTCAATCACTCCCCTTACGAAGCAACCAAGCAAGAGCAAGCAAAGACTTCAATTGTCTGTTCTCCACGGAAACTGGTATTTATAATGATTCTCTCCAGTTATTATCCGACTAGGTCCGATATAATCATCAATAATATCGGACCTAGTCGGATAATAACTGGAGAGAATCATTATAAATACCAGTTTCCGTGGAGAACAGACAATTGAAGTCTTTGCTTGCTCTTGCTTGGTTGCTTCGTAAGGGGAGTGATTGACCAGGACGGTATGGACAGATATTCGTCTCACAGTTCTCGAGAATGAATTCAAAATGGAATTCGAAACGTCGAACACATCAGAAGATACCTAACGAATAAAAAACCCAGAAAATTCATCTTGCATATCGAAGATCCGTGAAAACATCAATTTCTACACATATATATATATATATATATATATATACATATATAAATATATATATATATATATATATATATATATGAAAATACTTATCGTTAACGTTTCGGAAACTAAAATAACTGTCGAAATGTAACAATGGTTCTACCGATTGTTGATTTCGACAAAACCTACTTGAAATTGAAAATTCCCAGTTCAACTTTCCTCATTGAAATTGTTCTAAAATTGTTCTAAAATTGTTCGTTTTCGTTAACCAGCTGACGAACGTCAACCCTCAGAAGTCGAAACATGTGCGAGCAATGGATCAACGAGGCCTTACCTTTTAACGTGCGATTACCCAGCACGGTGGCCCGGCGAGGATTCGAACCCCGGCCTTCCGCTTGATAAGCAGATATGCAGAAATGGACATCTATATTCAATGAACACGTAGCAATATCTTCATCTCTGTTAAAAAAATTAGTAGCCTCTTTGAGTTCCCTTCTTGCTCTGTCGTTACTGAATTCATATTATTCTGTTCAACAATGAGTGTAACATTTGTAGATAATGTGTTTACTACTTATCAATTTGTTGACTTCTCAAGTTGTTTCAATGTTCAGCAGTTCTTACTTTCAGTGGTCTTGACCTTTCACCATTATGAACACTATCACATGAATTCTGCTGTGTGTTTGAAAGTTTGTTTCGTCTTGATAGGAATCTGATCGTGTTATAGTATTTTTCACAGTAAATGGTATTGGCTTATTAACTGCAATAAACTACCCTATTTGATCCCATTGTGTAGAAAATCATGTGGTAAAAGATGCAAATGTGCTACAGGGTCGAACTTATGAAATTTGAATTTTGCATAATGTAGGAGATATACAAGTAATTTATTTAAATGTTACAATTCTATTCTATATTTAGTTCAGTGTCGCTATTGCTAGCCTCACCTAAATTAATTATAATTGGCGCAATTGATTTTACAGAAAGGTACGAGTTTTCAACATTTATAAAATGACTAACAGAACTTTTCCAACTCTCGGTAGGAATGTCATTCATACAGTTCCTAATTAATTCTACCACACTACCACTTGAAGTCGGAGAAGTATTTTTTCCGCGCACGCTCGATTTAAGTTGGTGCCACATAAGCTCTATGAGATTGAACACGCAGTAGTAGGGAGGTAGTCGTAACACTGTATGTCCCAATTCTTCTGCATACGTTTTTTTTAAAGAAGATGACTGTAGCACTTGTAATAGTTCTTTTTTTGTATAATTTTCCTCAAAATATATGTCATTTGCAGCCATGAAGTTTTGAATCTCCAATTTCGTATTCTTTGAGCCAGGAATTTTTTGCAATTGTCGACTATGATAGGTTGCGTTGTCCATTACTATAACGCTGTTTGGCGGAATGTTGGGTAACAGACAATTTTTAAACCAATCTTCAAAAAGCTCTGCTGTCGTATCTTCGTGATAATCAACACAAGAGTCCCTTATATTTTTGGCAGAAAGCCACATAGCCTTTGGGATCCAACCATTTTCTGATCCTGCGTGTAATATTGTGATTCTCTTTCCTTTATTTGATGGTGCTTTTGTTTTACACCTATCAGAGGAATCAGACCATCCTTTGGAAGGGGTGTCATGTGTGTCAAACCACGTCTCGTCGAGGTAGAGTATTGGCCGATTTTCAGACCGGTATTTTCTTATTGACGTTATATATTCATAACGCCAGTTTATTAAACGTGTGGATTCCATTATTACTTGTCTCTTGTCAATTTTGCGATATTTAAAGCCCATTGCAGACAGAGCTCGCAAAAGAGTAGTGAGGCCACAGTTGATGCGAGTTTCGTAATTGATATGCCGCTGTTTCAGACTTTTGATTGTAGGGACACGCTGCTCATCGTACATAGTGTAGATTTTTCGCCTTATCAAATCTTTTTCCCAGTCGTCTAGACTTTTTGTGACACCGGAATCTTTACGCTTTTTTCTTGATTCCATGGAATTTTCAACAATTCGTCTAACTGAAGTAAGAGGCACCTTCGTCAAATTACTGGTTACTTTTGCTGCAGCACCCGCGTTATATCCTTGCTGAACTAAGGAACTATACACATTTTTTATAATGATTTTTGCGTCACAAGATAAGTGATTCTTCTTTAACGAACCACTGGAAGAAGCACTATTACTTTTTATCCACGGACGCCACATACTGCCTATTCTGTACGTTGGGGTATACAATCTTTGCTATTAATGTCTGTAATGACAAATAAATGTTATAAAATTATTGCACGCCGTAACACAAGTGAACACTTCCAATGAAATACAAAGACTAAAATGAACAAGGAGTGTAAGCTGTAATCCTCTACAATCCCTCTCTGAGAAACAAAATTACCTGAATCCGGTCCTTTAACATTTATGATGTGCATCTCGGATTTTACAACTTAAGAGTCTAATTGGTTTTATTATAATCCTTCAGTCAATACCATTCATTGTGGAAACTACTATATCTGTTTCAAATATTGTTTTCATATTGAATTCTTCGCCGTTCTATAGCTTGCCTCCGCAATTGTGAGCTTTGTTGAAGAGTTCCTCGTCTGTTTTTCTATGAGGATGTAGATCGTCTGATATTCTCTCAATAAATGCAGGTGTTCCAGAGGGTTCAGTTCTGGAGCCAACTTTGTTTCTGCTTTATATCAATGATTTGCTGAAGGAAACATATAGTTTAGTGTAGTTTTGCGGACGTCAGTACTCATCATTCTAGTTTCTCTTGTAGAGTTCCCATACCAGCAGAGGAAACGACAATTCAGAAAAGCATCAGCGTCAGTAGAATCAACGATGTCTTGACGTAAATATTAGAATACGGTTACATCAATTTGGTAAAATTAACGCTAGGGAAAATCCAGGCAAAAATCTATCTTCATCTGGTATTTAGATGTCAGGCGTAATTGAGGTTGCTTCCCAGAAGCTTGAATTTCTATTTCGTGCAAGGAGATACTTCACTTTTCGTCAGCTTCTGATGATTTACAAGAAACGGCTTGTAGACCAATTTCGAACTATTCGGCCTCTCGTTCTAGTCATTTCACTACCTATTAGGTTAGGTGTTCGTCCATCAACCTACTATGTAGGTGAGTTGAGGCCAGCAGGATGAACCAGGAGAAACCAACACACTTGTTAACAATGAAAATAGTTAATCACATTCAAACTTACACGATGAAAAACTACATACATTTGAGAATATCCGTTTTCGAGCTCCACCATTCTGAACTTTCTAATTATTCACACGCCACTCCTACCAATTTCCAGAATTGGTATTCAACTCATCATAATCTAAAACAGTGTGATCAACTCATAATCCCGTTCATCCAGGAACTCATTTCCAAACATTCCACTTTGATGCGGCTTCCAGAGAGGTTTTTCGGAAATGGAAATTATGTGGTAGTTTGAGGGTTGTAGATCGTGAATCGGAGCTTGAAAATTACAAATGGAAACATATTGGAACGAATCAAATTCGGATAAGCTTTTCCTACAAAAAAAAACAACTTCGAATCAAAACTTTTTATCGCTCAAAAAAAATTTTATTAGTCGACATCTGAAGGCGAATAGTGACCATCGAAACGTCGCGGCGTCGTGAGTACACTCAACTTGAAAATTTCTCTCAATATTTTCCTTTACGATTATTTTTTAATGTATTCGTGTTCTCATTATTTTTTATCAGTGTTTACTTTCTTCAGTTTTACTTTCTGCTTATTTGTATGTTACTAATTTTTAAATTTTTTCTCTTCGATTTGTTTTTTTCTCGAATATTTCTGAGCATCATTGCATCATATTATTTCATCGATTGACTTTTGATTTATGCCCAGGCATTAATAATTACTTGATCTATAGCTCATACTTCATTATAATTTATCTATTGTTAACTATGTATACACCCATAATTCATAAATTAGTCTAAAATTGTTCATTCCGTTAACCAGCTGACGAACGTCAACCCTCAGAAGTCGAAACTTGTGCGAGCAATGGATCAACGAGGCCTTACCTTTTAACGTGCGATTACCCAGCACGGTGGCCCGGCGAGGATTCGAACCCCGGCCTTCCGCTTGATAGGCAGATATGCTAACCACTACACTACCGAGACCACAATGATATATCATTTTGATTTTAAATCAGTTTGAATCTTGCCAGACAATTTTTTAGTAAGCATGTATTTCTTTTGGGCTCTGTCTCTCTGTTATTATGTGGAAGAGCTTTGAGCAAGACTTCGCCAACAGTTTTTTGAAATGCAGATTTACACGAAAAGGAAGACCAGCAATGTTCAAAGAACACCGTGTAAATCAAGGGACAGGAGATACGATTAACATTCACTTATGATTTTTGAAGTTTGTGAGTCTCAGGAAAGATCTCTTTCGGCAAGGAGTTCCAAAACTCAGCTGTTCTATTGAAAAAAGATCCATGAGCAAAAGAGGTTCGACAAGCCTCCAAATTCACAACAAAGTGGTGGGGATTCTGTACTCGTCGACTCATCCGTGTAGATATTGCCAGGGTGGAACGATTGATAACAATTCAGAAGAGCACCTACTGTGAAAATATCTATAGAAAAGAGACAAGTCTCCTACCCTTCATCGATGCTCCAATGAAGTGAGCGAGTCTGTGAGCGAAGAATCACCAACAAGACGGATTGCTTCTCTCTGAATAGAATCGAAAAGTCTCAATGAATGTTTTGGTACCGAACTCCACACATGAGAACCATATTCCAAGGCAGGTCGTATCTAAGCCTCGTAGATCATAAGAAGCTGAAGAGAAGTGAAGTAATTCTTCGCACGAAATAGAAATCCAATTTTCTGGGAAGCACCTTTCAGCGATCGATCTCACATGGTTTTTTCATGAATACTAGACGATGATAGATCGGCTTTCCTTGAGAAGAGATATGCCTGGGTTTTCCTAGCATTGAATTTCTCCAAGTTCATGTTACCCCATTCTATTGTTTGTACCAAGTCATCGATAATTTTATTGCCGTGAATGTTTATTTGAATTTCTGTTTCTGGAGCTGGTATGAGGACTCTGGAAGAGAAACTAGTATGAAGAGTACTGTCGTCCGCAAAACTATGTACTGAACAAGATTTTTTCTCGAGCAAATCGTTGATATGAAGCAGAAATAAAGTTAGCTCAAGAACTGAACCCTGTGGAACACCTGCAATTATTGGGAGAATATCAGATGATACTCCATCAACCACATACAGAGACCTATCAATGATAATATAATAATTGAAGGCGTTCATTATTATTTATTGTTTATCACAATTTTTGTGTTTGAGTTTGAGTTATATTGATGATTTTACATGCTGTTCTCGTCGACTATTTTCCAGACATGGTAATTATGAATTATTATTATCGTTTGAGGGTTATGAAATGCGAATGAAAATAAAAAAAGTGGCTCGCAGCTTTGAACCAAAATCCGCCATCGGCTCAAGAAAAAATCTGCTAGTATACACCTGGAGACAAATGTGAGAACTGACCATCGAAATGTCGGCGTACACTCAACTCTCTTTAAATATATATATATATATATATTTCTTATATGAATTCATGTTTTCTTTATTTATTGTTAAGTCATCTACTTCTTTCCACTCTTCTATTATTACATTCCTTCTATTTCTTTTGTTTTTGTCGGCAACATTTTCATCACCGGGCCACCGTGCTGGGTAATCGCACGTTGAAAGGTAAGGCCTCGTTATCCATTGCTCGCACAAGTTTCGACTTCTGAGGGTTGACGTTCGTCAGCTGGTTAACGAAAACGAACAATTTTAGAACAATATCATTTGAATAATTACATTTTGAGTTATTCTTATTATTGTATTATACTTGTACTGATTGCCCTCATTTCAAGTTACTTGATGGTAATCCATGATACCGAAATTGAATAACACTTCACTTTGTGATTTTTACCAGACAATTTACGAAACTGCTACAGGGGCTTCTTCAAGCTATTGTGTTAGATCAGGTAGGCTTTTGACAGGTTCAGTAGTTTCATTAATATAGACAAAGAAAGTTCAAATACCACTTAACCACAACAAATATCCAGGATGAATAATCACTGAAAACATTGGAGAAATATTCTTTGCCGAAGTTCAGGTTTCATGAACTTTTGAATTCATCATCTACCATACATAAGGATTCACAAAAATATCAGTTTCCTAAACGATATTCACTGACAATGAGTTTATGAAACCATGACACGCGTTTTTCTATGAAATAGCTTCCTCAAACAGAATTCATCAGTTCAGAGTAAATATTCAATTCATCATAATATGAAACAATGTGATTAACGACTAATCTCATTCATCCAGAAACTCATTACCTAAAAACCCGCTAATTTTTCATGCGGCTCTCGGAGAGGATTTTTCAGGAACAGAAATTATGAATTATTGTGGTCGTTTGAGGGTTGCGGAACGCGAATCAGAGGATAAAAAATACAAAAACAAACAAATTGGAAAGGTAGTTAGCGGCTCGCCATATACCATTCTATCTGATTCCAGCGCTGGGGATGTTGGTCATATAATCTAATAAGCTCTTTCGAAAAAGAACAAAGCTCTAAATCAAACGATAGATAGATTGTAATTTGCTAATGGAGGTTGTTTGCGTTTCTTTTTATGCGCCTTTTTACGTTTAATGAACGTAGGGTTTGGCAATTGGATTAGTTTGGAGTTCGAAGATATGTTTTCTTACTATTACACTATACGTTTTACGTCATCCAAATGAATCGAAAAACTTTTTTGGGAAGACGATTCATGTGGTAACAAAAAAAATCTCATACCGCCTCATTTTGCTGAAATGTCTGCTTCCCCAAATAAAGATATCGATAGGTGGAGATATTCATTTTAACAAATGGTGTCAGTCATTTGACATCCAAAATTCAGAGATCAATTAACAATGTTATGAATTTTCAAATGGATCAGAACTATATTCAAGTACCTCAAGAAAATTGTGCTGAAAAAATATTTGGATGTATCGAGATATTACAAGAAATTCAGAAGTTGTTGTAAATAATGTCAAAAAGCAGATCTCTGCAAGTCACCATTTCCAACTCACCTTGAAGAGTCCATGTCATAATGATGATATTTTCAAAGAGATGACACCTATATGTAAAATCTTGAAAGAACAATGAGGTCTTATTGCGGTGGAGGAAGCTTTCATTTCTCTCACTCACAGATACAGAAGTCAGGACAATTTCTAAAATACTTATGGGGTAGTTGATTCTGTTCAGAGCTTCTGCTGAATTTTCTCAGACCAGAAATAACTCGAATTTCTCATAGTGTCAATATTTTTCAACATTGCTAGTTACTGAATTGTTAGGTGCTTCCGGGCTTCTGAGCCGTGGGCAACAGGTTTTAAGGCCTGACGTTTCGTCTGCATCTGCGGCAGACATTTTCAAAGGCGATGCGGCAATGGTCGAAGTATCCTTATCTGCTGCGGGGCTTTGATCTGATGTGGTTCAGATGATGAGTCACCCTTTATCGAATCTGGGTTCGGACGGTCGATTGATCCTAATTGATTATTCGAAAGCGTTTTTTCTCTCATTGGGAGGGTTCGTGCATTTTGAACTGCTGGCATCCATGTTCTGTGAATGTTCAGGCTCTCTTCTTTGCGGTTGAAGTTGTTCTTATGTTTATGAATTTCTATGGCCTCCCTATAGATCCTGGGGTAATAGCTCCTACTTGTGTCCAGCACTTGCGTTCCGTCGAAGTCAATGTCATGACCTTCCAACAGAGCGTGTTCGGCTACCGCAGATTTTTGGGTTTGGCCATATCGACAACTTATTTTGTGTTCAGTTAACCGCGTTTTTATGCTTCTTTTTGTGGTTCCGATATAGACATAACCACAACTGCACGGTATTCGGTACACTCTTGAGGCAGATAATGGATCCCGTGGGTCTTTTGCGGATCTGAGGTTTTCTTGAATTTTCCTCGTGGGCTTGAAAATTGCTTGCACCCCATGTTTTTCTAACAGTCTTCCAATGCGGTCCGTCACACCGTTAATATAAGGCAGACACGCCCGTCCATTAACGGCTGGTTCGGGGCCATTCATTGAAACTCCTTGTCTGGGCCGCAAGGCTCGGTGAATTTCGTCCCTGCGGTAGCCATTACATATAAAGGCGTTTCCTAAGTGACGCATCTCTTCCTCGAAATATTCTGGCTCAGAAATGCGTCTCGCTCTTTCTACCAGGGTCTTAATTACTCCCCTGGTAGAAAGAGCGAGACGCATTTCTGCGCCTGAATATTTCGAGGAAGAGATGCGTCACTTAGGAAACTCCTTTATATGTAATGGCTTCCGCAGGGACGAAATTCCCCGAGCCGAGGGGACGAGAGGAGGAATTAAGTCCCTGGGAGAAAGAGCGAGACGCATCTCTGATCCAGAATATTTCGAGGGAGAGATGTGTCACTTAGGAAACGCCTTTATATGTTATGGCTACCCCAGGGGCGAAATTCCCCGAGCCGAGGGGACGAGGGGAGGAATTAAGACCCTGGGAGAAAGAGCGAGACGCCTCTCTGATCCAGATATTTCGAGGGAGAGATGTGTCACTTAGGAAACGCCTTTTATGTTATGGCTACCCCAGGGGCGAAATTCCCCGAGCCGAGGGGAAGAGGGGAGGAAATAGAACCCTGGAAGAAAAGGGGGGCGGCTCTTTTCTCCAAATTTTTGGAGGAGAGGGGTCGCATTTTAGAAACCCCTTTTTTTTATTGACTCCCGAGGGGCGGAAATCCCCGACCCCAGGGGACGAGGGGGGGAAATAGTACCTGGAGGAAGGGAGGGGCAGCTTTTTGCTACCCATTTTGGGGGGGAGATGTCGCATCTAGGAAACCCCTTTTTTTTTTATGGTGTCCCCAGGGGCGAAAAGCCCCCCCCCCGGGGGGGTGGGGGAGGAATAGTAAGTGGGGGAGAGAGAGGCAGCTCTTTTCTTCTCGTTTTGGGGGAGAGAGGTAGCTCCCTCTAACCCCTTTTTTTTTTATGTGCCCCCGGGGGGGAACCCCCCCGCGGGGGGGCGAGGGGGGGGGATAAAAACCCGGGAAGAGGGGGGAGCCCTTTTTTTTCCGATTTTGGAGGAGAGGGGGCCCCTTTAAAACCCTTTTTTTTGGTCCCCCGGGGGGGATCCCCCCCCGGGGGGGCCAGGGGGGGGTTAAAACCCGGGGAAAAGGGGGGAGCCCTTTTTTTTCCAGAATTTTGGAGGAGAGGGGGCCCCTTGGAAAACCCTTTTTTCTTTGGTCCCCCCCCGGGGGGCGCCCCCCGGCGCGGGGGGCAGAGGAGGGTATGAAAGGAGGGAGGCTTTGTGGGGGAGCCCTCTTTTGCCGGGCGCCCCGGAGACCCTGGTAGAAAGAGCGAGACGCATTTCTGAGCCAGAATATTTCGAGGAAGAGATGCGTCACTTAGGAAACGCCTTTATATGTAATGGCTACCGCAGGGACGAAATTCACCGAGCCTTGCGGCCCAGACAAGGAGTTTCAATGAATGGCCCCGAACCAGCCGTTAATGGACGGGCGTGTCTGCCTTATATTAACGGTGTGACGGACCGCATTGGAAGACTGTTAGAAAAACATGGGGTGCAAGCAATTTTCAAGCCCACGAGGAAAATTCAAGAAAACCTCAGATCCGCAAAAGACCCACGGGATCCATTATCTGCCTCAAGAGTGTACCGAATACCGTGCAGTTGTGGTTATGTCTATATCGGAACCACAAAAAGAAGCATAAAAACGCGGTTAACTGAACACAAAAGAAGTTGTCGATATGGCCAAACCCAAAAATCTGCGGTAGCCGAACACGCTCTGTTGGAAGGTCATGACATTGACTTCGACGGAACGCAAGTGCTGGACACAAGTAGGAGCTATCACCCCAGGATCTATAAGGAGGCCATATAAATTCATAAACATAAGAACAACTTCAACCGCAAAGAAGAGAGCCTGAACATTCACAGAACATGGATGCCAGCAGTTCAAAATGCACGAACCCTCCCAATGAGAGAAAAAACGCTTTCCAATAATCAATTAGGATCAATCGACCGTCCGAACCCAGATTCGATAAAGGGTGACTCATCATCTGAACCACATCAGATCAAAGCCTCGCAGCAGAGAAGGATACTTCGACCATTGCCGCATCACCTTTGAAAATGTCTGCCGCAGATGCAGACGAAACGTCAGGCCTTAAAACCTGTTGCCCACGGCTCAGAAACCCGGAAGCACCTAACAATTCATTAGTTGCCGACCGTGAAAGTCTTCAATCTTTGATTGCTAGTTACATTTGTCACTTTTACATTCCTGTACATGCAAAATTGGAAGAAACAGAGTGAATTGACTATCGAAAATCAAGATATCGGGATAGTTGGAATATTAATTTGCCGTCAGTAGTGACATAAAATTAAAATTCAGAAAATCTCTCTCTCTTTTCATTACCTACAATAATGAATGAATTTATTTTTTCCGATATCGTTTACTTTTCCAATTATGAACCTCCTCAATTCATCCCGAAATCTTTTTAACTGTCAAATTGTTTGGTATTTTTCAGCAAATGATAACGAAAAGCATCTAAACTCAAACTATGTTCAATGCAACTATATATATATATATATATATATATATATATATATATATATATACCGGACGGATCCAGCCGAATTCAAAAGTTATTTAGGGACTAGTATTCAGTTGATACTGAATCACTTGTAAATTTGTGCTAAATGAAATTATGGAACTACCCTGAATCTGAAGTATTCAGTCTGATTTATAGCTGTGAGTATCTGAAAGTACTCAAGTAATAATAACATATTAATAATCTACGCACACTTAACATGAGTTTTAACTTTGTACTTCTGAAATCAACTCCAGGCATTTATAATCCTAACAAAAATAAAACAAGAAGAATGTATTCTTGGCAATGGAAAATGCAGTGAATTTTATTTCTGTGTCTGAAAAAACGATCTAAGAAAATATATAGTGTTGATTATACTGGTCCCCTAATCTGCTTCTGAAGGCAATAAAAATATAACCTGCAGCTGAAAAAGCCCTTTCTGTTTCAAAACTAAGTGTATTAATTTTACTCCAGTAGAAGTATTCTGTCATAATCTGTTTCTATGTTAGCTTCAACTTTAACTCTCCTACATTTTTTTTCTGGCAGGATTTGATTCTCTAGTTCCTCTTTTGATGTATGTTTTTCTATTGGCAATAATGACGAGGAATCATAATCGGAATGTATATTTTCGTGTGCTGTTTCTGTCACTTTTTCATTACTAAAGAATCGACTTATTATTTTTTTCATTTCCTGTCGCATGATATTTTGTTTAGGCATGAAAAATGTATCGTCAGCTTGCCTCGAATACTCCTCATATTTTTTTGTATTATCTAGGTTAATATGCCAGTCACTATTGTGCGACGTTCTTGTATTTTAAACGCGCGTGCTTCTTTACATAGTGCACTTTTTTTCGTTTTTTTTGCATCCTGGATTCAATACCGAATCCGGCACCGACTCACCGGTTCCGGTATGTTTAAAAACACGCCGGATCCGCTGGCTTACCGGATCCGTCGGACCGAATTGCAATCCCTAAGTACCTCAGATTTTGAAGTATATAAGTAGCTAACCCTAGTCTTCATAATTATTATCAGGTTTTCTTCTCCTGGAGATGCTTATATTGTTAGCAAAACGCGCGTTTAGTGCGAATAATATCAGGTTTTGAGATAATTGATCACTACAAAAAGTTTATACGTGATATCTACACACCACTATCAGTGAGTTGTTATAACCTATATATCAGAAAGAACTACCCTGTAGGGTGCAAAAGTCAATGGAACAGTGAAACGAGATGGCAGTGGCCGGGTCGTGTAATTTAATAACAACCCCAGAGGCTTCGGTGGTGCTCCATTGATCTTTCTCAATACCTCTTATTGAATCAATAAAGAAATGATCACAGAATGTTTTGCTCTACACACCAGCGATAAATTTAATTTGCCAATCAAGAAATCAATAGATTTCGTATACGAACTTGTCAGGCTTATAAGACAATGTGTCTGTCAAATACAGGGTGATTTTTGAAGATGAGTCTCCTTTATATTTCGATGTCGGTCATTAACCAATCATGTCCCATACCTGAAAGTGACCACTTTTAAGGTATGTAATTTGTATAACGTTGTTATAGTGCTGTAACGCCCTTGAAGGAGCTAGTGTATAATGAACGACCAATCCCTTCGGTTATTTTTTCACATATACACTCTGTTAGACGAGTGGTTAACTACCAGCATTGATGATTTCGTATTTAAGAAAGTTGATATTATTTTCAATAATTTTTTACTCTGCAATTTAATTCAATTTATTCAGTACCCGGGGCTTCACTACATGAAAGTGTCACGGGTTCAATTTTCTGATACAGTAAAAATATTCTCAGTCAAAAAATTGAGAAGAACAAGCACACAGATGATTCAACTTAAGATGCCTGGAAACCCTGGTGTGTTTACTTATACCTGTAGAAGTTTGGGATAAAAGTGGCGAAATCTGGATTGCTTGATTTTTGGTGGATAATTGAGCTTTTGAAGGTTTCCGTACAATATGTACAGATGTCGCCAACACGCTCTTGTCAGTCTTGTCTGAAGCTACATTTGCACTAAGTGAAAATGTGCAGTCGGATTTTTCCACTTTTATTTGATTGGCTAGCGAAAAGAGATCGCAACCTAAAGGATAATGGGTGGACAATGAGATACCAGTTTCGATATTTAAAAGCAATGAAATCAACAAATAAACACGATAAAAACATCGTAAACATCAAAATTTCAAACTGACATGACAATATGACAATTAACTTGACACTTGTCATCAAATTTGAAAAATGGGAACATAACGCCCTCTACCGAAAAAATAGGGGAAACCTTCAAAAGCGTCGATTGTTTTTTTCGCCACAAAAATCTAAACAAAATCTAATCAGTTGAGTCACCAGGACTTCTAGGCATCTTGATTCAACTTATCGAAAGTTTTGATATGTTAAAAGACTTATATATAAAAATAATTTGGTTATTCTTCATTGAATCGATATTGATATTGTTTTGGAGTTAAGATTCCTTGGAACCACGTTGGTTTTAGGAAACCATCTAAAAGTAGCCAACCATTAGTTTCCATGCTGAACTTGATGCAATTGGACTTAGTGGCATTGAGCCACTTTATCACTGGCAGCGCTATATCATCCTATTGAAAAAAAATAAGCTTCAATTTGATATAGGAAACATGAATATACGTCATGAACATAAAAAAATAACAAAGTATTACCTAAACCTGTGGTAGAAGTCCATTGTATCTCAAAGTGGAGAGTCTAGAAATTTTTGAAATCAATTCCGCTGCCAATAATTCCCCTGCCTTGATCTTCCATAGAAAATAATTATGAACTTTGTGTATAGTTGTCTGTTGGCTTGATGGTTGGCAACTCTTGCTCATCCCAAGGATGGATGATGGATGTCAGTGCAAATAATGGCGATTGCGCTTCCTACCTTAATGTATCCTAGTTAAACCCAATCTTCAATAATGTTTCACTTTAATAAAAAAAAAAAATTGTAACGAGAGGGCATGTATAGGAGGTGTTGGATCTGTCCACCCAGGACATGACTCGAAATGTCAGTTCTTCGATTTTTGTTTGTGTGTGCCAGGCCCTGTGCCGCATGTCCATGTCATCTCGACAATAGAAAAAAAAAATTTTTGACAGTTAACAGTTCTGTCAGTTGATTCTCCTTCATTTCCGACTCAATTCAATTTGTGAACTGTAGTAGTTTTTTCAAAGTTTCTTTCATGTGGCGATTTATAATATAACATATTGGGCACAAGGGCTTCAAGCCTCCCAATTTTAATGTCATTCATCATTGTGTTAGGGATGTCCCAAATTCCCCTAATTACAGAAATTCATAATTCGTTTCAATATATTTTTCCTGAACTCCACCATGTGCCCTTTTTTTTCCCAATTGAATTTTTTCATTTCCATGTAAGTAATTTTTATACTTCATAATATCAACCAATATTATATTACTCTTCCTTTATTGTAGAATTAAATGTAAATTCAGCTGATGATGAACCTATGTAGGTTCGAAACATGTACTGAATCACCGTCCTGACATCATCTAAATATTAAATTGTGGAAACGATTTAGAGTTTTTCTGCATCGTAAAAGAATTACCTGTTTACACCTGGCTGCCAAGTAGCTGCGGCCAGGTGGGCATCTGCAACAATAGCTTTTTAAATTTTCTACATGCATTGCTGTGATGTGAATGATATTTCATTCAACTACGAAGTGAATAAAATTTTTTGTGGAAGATTAATTAACATTATTTCAATTAAAAAGATTTGAGGGCACTTTTCGACTGACACCCTGTTATCAATGTATTTGACTACTCATATATTTATGTAGACATTAGAGTTTGGTCTAGGTGGTGTAGTGGTTAGCACGTCCGCCTTTCAAGCGGAAGACCATAGGGTTCAAATAACCGCCAGGCCACTGTGCTGGGTATTCGCACGTTAAACGGTAAGGCCTCGTTAATCCATTGCTCGTACAAGTTTCGACTTCTGAGGGTTGAAGCTCGTCAGCTGGTTAACCGATCGAACAATTTCAGAACGAGAACAATTCAATGAATATTTTTGAATTTTGATATCATCGTTTCAGTTGGTTCCACGATTCATGATGAAAATTCTTATATTATTTGTTGATAGTATAATTTGCAATTGGTTACTTGTGTACATAACGAAAAGCATCTCGATGCATTCGAAAATCTGGAATCAACTAAGAATAATATGAGTGGCATGAATAGTATAGTGGTTTTCACAATAAATGGTATTGACTGAAGGATTATAATAAAACCAATTAAAGCCTTAAGTTGTAAAATCCGAGATGCACATCATAATTGTAAAAGGGCCGGATTCAGGTAATTTTGTTTCTCAGAGAGGGATTGTAGAGGATTACAGCTTACACTTCATGTTCATTTTAGTCTTCGTATTTCATTCGAAGTGTTCACTTGTGTTACGGCGTGCAATAATTTTATAACATTTATTTGTTATTACAGACATTAATAGCGAAGATTTTATACCCCAACGTACAGAATAGGCAGTATGTGGCGTCCGTGGATAAAAAGTAATAGTGCGTCTTCCAGTGGTTCGTTAAAGAAGAATCACTTATCTTGTGACGCGAAAATCATTATAAAAAATGTGTATAGTTCCTCACTTCAGCAAGGATATAACGCGGGTGCTGCAGCAAAAGTAACCAGTGATTTGACGAAGGTGCCTCTTACTTCAGTTAGATGAATTGTTGAATATTCCATGGAATCAAGAAAAAAGCGTAAATTTTCCGGTGTCAAAAAAAGTCTAGACGACTGGGAAAAAGATTTGATAAGGCGAAAAATCTATGTACGATGAGCAGAGTGTCCCTATAATCAAAAGTCTGAAACAGCGGCTCATCAATGACGAAACTCACATCAACTGTGGCCTCACTACTCTTTGGCGAGCTCTGTCTGCAATGAGCTTCAAATATCGCAAAATTGACAAGAGACAAGTGATAATGGAATCCACACGTTTAATAAACTGGCGTTCTGAATATATAACGTCAATAAGAAAATACCGGTCTGAAAATCGGCCAATACTCTACCTCGACGAGACGTGGTTTGACACGCATGACACCCCTTCCAAAGGATGGTCTGATTCTTCTGATAAGTGTAAAACAGAAGCACCATCAAATAAAGGGAAGAGAATCACAATATTACACGCAGGATCAGAAAATGTTGGGATCCCAAACGCTATGTGGCTTTCTGCCAAAAATATTAAGGACTCTTGTGTTGATTATCAGGAAGATACGACAGCAGAACTTTTTGAAGATTGGTTTAAAAATTGTGTGTTACCCAACATTTCGCCAAACAGCGTTAGAGTAATGGACAACGCAAGCTGTCATAGTCGACAATTGCAAACATTTCTTGCTCAAAGAATACGAAATTGGAGATTCAAAACTTCATGGATGCAAATGACATATATTTTGAGGAAAATTATACAAAAAAAAACTTTTACAAGTGCTGCAGTCATTTTCTTTACAAAAAAAACGTATGTTTGTGATACAATTGCAGAAGAATTTGGACATACAGTATTACGACTACCTCCCTACTACTGCATGTTCAATCCCATAGAGCTTATGTGGCACCAACTTAAATCGATCGTGCGCGGAAAAATACTTCTCCGACTTTAAGTGGTAGTGTGGTAAAATTAATTAAGAACTGTATGAATGACATTCCTACCGAGAGTTGGAAAAGTTCTGTTAGTCATGTTATAAATGTTGAAAACTCGTACCTTTCTGTAAAATCAATTGCACCAATTATTATTAATTTAGATGAGGATAGCGATAGCGACACTTAACTAAATATAGAATAGAATTGTAACATTCAAATAAATTACTTGTTTATCTCCTACATTATGCAAAATTCAAATTCCTTAAGTTTGACCCTGTAGCACGTTTGCATCTTTTACCAGATGATTTTCTACACAATGGGATTAAATCGGGTAGTTTATTGCAGTTAATAAGGCAATACCATTTACTGTGAAAAATAATATATACCGTTTTATTTACTGTCTGATGAAAAGCTGCGGATGAACCCATCAAATGAAAACAATTGAATGAAATTATGTAAACGAAGGTGACACTGAAATAGTTAAGGGATTAAAAGTAACCATACGCTCGCAACAAGAAATATACTTTCGTTTTTGACATTTCAACTTTGATAATTTCTATCAAAACCTCAATTTGACCCAGTAGTGAATGGAATAAAGAAGTTAATTATTGGAAGTAAGGTTACTGGATCCAGAAGAGATTTTTCAGACAGTGTTGTCAATTCTTCGGGGACAACAGTATCCGTCATAAAAAAAATAGATTTTTTACCTTATGTATTCCTATTATCAAATTCGATATAGAGTCATCAAAAATGGAAGAAAT
The DNA here is from genome assembly GCA_032362365.1 of Zygogramma bicolorata. Taxonomy (NCBI): domain Eukaryota; kingdom Metazoa; phylum Arthropoda; class Insecta; order Coleoptera; family Chrysomelidae; genus Zygogramma; species Zygogramma bicolorata. Next base: position 457,340 of record JAVJAQ010000825.1, read on the forward strand.
CAAATATTATATCTCGAATTATTCCTCAAAGAAGTATAAGGAGTAATAATAAAAAAGGAAATGCATTATCTCTATAAACAAGTTTCAGTACCAAATTGTACGCTTCACAAGATTATATTCATTTATTCAATGCAACTAGTGGGTCTTGAAAAATCACATTGTATCGTGCACTATTTTGTTTTTCTAATTCTTATTCAAACACCCCTTTAATTGGATTTGATGAAGTGAAGAGCAAGCTACTCGAGTTCGTAATATATTTGGAAGATTTATCATGATATCAACAAAGGAAGGTGATCGGAGAGTTCATCCATCAAGGAAAGCCTTTGTTAGCGATAGTGTAGGTGTTGGTTACGTCACTTCCTCTTGTTATCAATCTGATTGATGAACCGGAACCGATCGATCTTGTGCCCTTGAGGCACTTTTACCTATTGTTGATCGCAATATTGGGTAAACTGGTAATAGCGGAGAGCTCGAATAGCTGAACATGTTGCGCATATAGAGTGTTAATAAAGCAGGAGATGTAGCAAGTAGTCACTATGTGTGTGTTGGTAGGTCAGAAGTACACGACATTGTTATTCCAGACTGGCTGGCAGATAAATCACAAGCCTCACTCAGCGAAATCTCCAACGAAGAAGTCATAGAACAGAACCATCTCTTCGAAACAAATTACAAACCTATCGGTTTCAATGATCAAAAGCAGCAATGAAGTAGGATTTGTGGCGAGAGTATCGAACCAATGTTCCATAGGAATAAGTACAAGTGTCAAATTTAAGAGCATATGGAAAAATACAAAGTGAACCTGAAATAGACTCCATAGTTCTCAAGGAATCGAATTCAAATATATTCTTCAGGAAATATTTTTGTGAACATGTAAAAACATTTGTATTGTCCAGATTTCAACCTAGTCAATCAAATCGAACAAAAAACAAAAAGCCTGGCAAGGAAAAAAAAAGTTAATGCGAATCATGACCAAGTCCTTTGTTTTTGTTTTTTACTTATTTAACTAGCCACAATACTGAAAGGATGATCTATATCATAATACTAGCTCATTGGATGAAACAAAATGGGCCAAATGAGGCCTAAGTGCAATGAGCTACGTTCACCTTCCAACATTTTTTATGACTCACGAAACCTTTCCATTTTGAATTTCGGGTATTTTTGAGTGTACAGTAAATGTTTTTGTTGAATAAAAAATCCTCAATTGAATGAAAAATTTCACACTTGAAAGTTGACTCAAAATAAAAGATACAAAACTATACGGCAAGTGAATGATTAGCAAATTCAAAATTAAAACTGAAAACCAATACGGGTTCATGCGTTTTAAACACGAATTGATTTCCGAAAATACTGTTTTCCATATTCAAGTGCCCAAAACATTCTTTTTAACTTCGAACCTTAACGGGCAGGATTTTTTTTTCGACAGCGACAAGGGACCTGATTGATACATTCATTTTTTGCGTTGCGACGGCTATGATTCATTTAAACCATAGTTTTTTTGACATGAAATTGAAATGTTTCGTTTTTGCAATAACAAATTGGTAAGATATAAAAGTGTGTATGCACCATGGGTATCAGTGAATATATATGGCCTTGGGCGGCTAACGAGCCCTCGGTCCGGAAGCTTTGTGAAAAATTCGCCTATGGTCAGATGCCCTTGCTTGGTACATCTCCAAGAAAAACTAGTATGAACTTATCATTCCATATCGAATGATTGTTTATAAGTTTGCATACAAAAATCGGAAAAAATAAATTTTTACAGCATCATTTCTGTGTAAAATGAGTTCAAACTCGTTTAAAGAAATTGTTGGAAAAATTGTATCAGTATACCCCGCAAGAATCGATTTTTCATTGTTTAAAGAAATTAGTTAGTTACAGAAGTGTGTCTTCGTTGATGAATCATACAGAGCCCAAATGACTAATATTTGATATTAGTGTTGAAATCACTTACCCTTAGTTCGATTCGTGATCAATTTCAAGTAATAATTTTCAAATGAATAGAAAAGAACGTGTTTAATTGTCTGATGGGTTCAAAACGTAACGAATATATGAGTTTTTCCTAAAACGCTTACCTCCACTTAGCCAAAGTCAACAATTAACAAGTCGTAAATTTAATTTTGCCCCAATTCAAAGACTGGAAGAAATAAAACCTATTATGCTACGAGCCTTTTTAGCACGCTTTCTATCATTCAATGTGAAACTGTCGTCATAAAATTTGAATGGAACCAAGCTCATGGGGTGTTATAGTGTATAAACAGAAAAAAGCTTGCTTCGAAAACATTGCTTTATAGCTGTCATAAAATGAATTGCCTGATATACCGGGAGAAACATAAGCTTCTTCACATCTCAAGTTCCACCCATCTAATGCTTCACTAAGTTTGCACTTGAGTTACCAAGTACATTCATATGTCCTTTTTTTCATCTAACTGACTGAAACGATTTCGAAAGTTGGGGCCAGTAATAACATAATTGTATAATCTAATGAAACGATCAGATAAGGCTTCGATCTCTGATCCCAAAATGCTGAAGATTTATAACAATAATCCACCTGATCAAAATCTTTGAAAAATCACGTAATTATGGTTCACCAACTTCTGAATTCAGGTTTTTTGTAAAATAAAATAGAGCATGTGATTTAATTTTATGGAATGAAGGTAGAATTGTTGATGGTCGAGAATGTCATATTCGACTGAGAAGGCCAGTCTTTAATGATTTCTCTTTAAGAGAAAAACAATAATTTTTTGAGTATTGATAAATCACTGCATTCGAGGAATTAAGAATTGATCGATTATCATCAGCACGGTATAACAAAACTGCACCAACACTTGATAACAAGGAATTATAGAGGTTTCAAGACATCATATTATTTGGTTATAGAGTTTCTTGATTGAGAAAATTTTGAAATCAGTTATTGACGTATCTAATCTCATCTCCAAAAGAAAATCGTTTGAAGTAGTGTCAGGTTAACACCAAAACATCACTACGATTCTTGTTGTTATACAGTGCGACAGTTCACAAACTTACTATAGGCTATATATTACAAAGAATGGTAACAAAAAAATGCTCAAGCCCGTTCCTAGGATAGAGAGTGGAAAGTGAAATAGCATAAAATAGAAATCACTCCTACCGACCCCCCAGGCCCCACCTTCCCAATCAGAAAAATGTCAAAAGCAATCCCCAATGTGATATTTCATGGAAAGGCCTTTAAAAAATGTTACCCAATGGTATGATTGATAATTGCAAGGGGTGACTCAATGATTGTGAAACTTAACCCTTGAATGCAAAATTACTTGAAGTTGTTTCAATGGCTTTGTGAATGTAATTTGAATGTTCAGAGTGGATTCCATTCACTCTGAATCAGTAACCAATAGAAGAGCATTTCTTCCAAATCCCACACCTACTTTGGCAAATTTTTCTCAGCGCCACATGCTTGAGTAATACTTTCCTGCAATTATTCAAATGACGCAAATTGAGTTGTATAAACAACTAACGTGGGGAAACCTCGTAAAAAAAAACAAGTGGCATAAGGTCTGGTGACCTCGGCATCAATAGGGCATCTCCTTCCAATCCATTTGTTTGGATGATTAGTATTCAACTAGGTCCTAACTACAGCTTCATGATGAGGAGGTGTTCCAGGTATTGGGAGTGCTGCAAATTTTTACCTAGAGCAAGATTTGTTTCTCTAATTCAAGCAAAATCATGGGTTCGCTATCCATGTCACCAAATTGCAAAAATTACCTACGAACACTTTTCATTGAAATAAGATTTCATCGGCCCTAATAGCTCATTAGCATCGTATCACCAGAGTGTTTTTTTTTTATCAACATGGTTGAATATTTATTTTCGCGACCATTGATACACCCTATACAATTATTATTTATACCATTATTCTAAGGCTTTACAATGATGTATTACAAGTAGGAACTTGCAAATTGACTTTTTCAGTTGGAGTAGATGGAGTCTAGGGTGTTAATAGGGTGAGATCTATTTTATTTTACCTTTGTTATCCTAGAAACAGATTTGGGCATTTATTGATATCATGTAGTTTTTTTGTGGTTTATAACTAGTCGAGTGTTCTTAAATTGTCACACTGTATAATAATTTCGTTAAACATAGGTATTACAGAATATTTTTGGTTGTAGAAGATATTTTACAACAAATCACAACGTTCTCGAACATGTATCGTGCAGGACACTGTATCTTTATTTTTTAAATATAGATTTCCTTCAAATATCTACCAATTTCATCAAATCTATCTCAAAATCATGGAATCGATGGAACTGTATAGTAATTCTCTCCCCATTACTTTTGTGTATGTTAAATGTTTCGAAAAGGACGAGCCAGAGAGCCATTTCTTTTTAATTTGCATTGATGAACATTAGTGAGGGAATAACAATTATTCCGAGTGTTTTAATCCGCTGGGGAAGGATTTTAAATCCTTTGTCTCGGAAAAAGAAAGGGTTGCAAATTGAATGAACTGTAAATTCATACCAGAAAGATTAAACTCACTGAGGATTACCTCGCAATTGTTTTCAAGACGCCGTTCGTTTCAATATAATCAATATCAAGGTTACCATAACAATTTTATCATCTCGAATCAGATGAGAAACCGTATTTCATATACAATAAGAAATGTGGTATTTAGATAACTGAAACGATTCGAGAACTACATTGGATCCAATGAGGTGTCTTCATTTTGTAATTTGTTCTCACTTGTAGTTTGCGAACGGGTGAAAAAAAAATTGATACGAATGAACTAACGATTTTCAATTCTGATTTTAAATGTCTTTTTATGAAATCACAGTCCGATCTTTATTATTATCGTTAATTCTGATTGTAAAGTACCAAAGATATTGTAAGAATGTAGGTTTTCACTGCTGGTGTTAATACATCTCTGGAAGTGAAAATTCCACTACACGGCCCTCAAGCCCGAAAAACCGGAGATGTACCAAAGATATTGTTCAGCACATAAACATTTAACAAACATTTAACAAACGAATTCTATTTTTAATTGTTGATATTTTGAAATTTGTCCTGTATTTCTGATAGTAACTAACTATATGAATGTTGTGGATCAATGAAATTTAACATTATGATACTAATCAATGTGATGTCAGTTTTATATCGCTCCAGGTAGAATCCCATAGTTATCAGATGTTCAATGATATTCTGAACTTAAGCATAAACTAAGCCAGTGAATATGTCAGGACAGTACTGCTCATCTCTCAAAATCGATGAGAATAACACCAAATTAAAAACAAATAATAGACATGTCGCATCATATCGAGAATTTCAATTAATGGAAAAAGAAGTTATGAATATGAACCTAGCCCATGAAGCATGTTCTGAATGAACAGTTAGGTGCTTCCGGGCTTCTGAGCTTCTGAGCCGTGCTGGCATCCATGTTCTATGACAACTTCAACCGCAAAGAAGAGAGCCTGAACATTCATAGAACATGGATGCTAGCAGTTCAAAATGCACGAACCCTCCCAATGAGAGGAAATACGCTTTCAAATAATCAATAAGGATATATCGACCGTCCGAACCCAGATTCGATAAAGGGCGACTCATCATCTGAACCACATCAGATCAAAGCCTCGCAGCAGAGAAGAATACTTCGACTATTGCCGCATCGCCTTTGAGAATGTCTGCCGCAGATGCAGACGAAACATCAGGCCTTGAAATCTGTTGTGCACGGCTCAGAAGCCCTGAAGCACCTAACAATTCATTAGTTGCCGGCCGTGAAAGTCTTCAATGTTTGATGTTCTGAATGTTTACGTTTGATTTTGATAAATGTCAGTAGATTTATCATGTTTTCATAAAATTAATAGTTATATTAGGAAATTTCAATGGCGCTCGATTTGGTAAAGTATACGAAATATTGATAGCACCAAGACAAATTGAACACATGAAACAAGTGTATGTAAGTTGTCATTTTAGACGCATTCAACTACTCAATAAATACATCAACCGAATATGAAGGGTGCTATAAGACTCTCCCTACACCGTTATTATTCAAAAATAAGATCATGACTTCGACCAAGATTTTTAACTTCGAATATATTGAATAAACAAACCTAAAAAGAATAAGTCATAACATTACCTATTATAGAACGCTTATTCTCAACAGAGATAGAAAAATTGGTCTCCAGTCAAGTAGAGAAAGTGACTAAGACCATCATTACTCACGGTTGACGAAAAATATCGGGAATACATAATATGTCTTATTTATCTTGGGCAAGACTTATTTTTCTACTTGTAACGAGTCCCCCGATACATTTCATGATATAATGATTATTTCTTCGAAGTGGCCAATTGATTTCCCTTTTACGACGACGAAGTCTTTCGATAATACAATATAATCAGGGCTATTCACTAAATTCACTAAGTAAAAAGGTTATCGCAGTTGCTAACCGTCGTAGCAACTCTGATAATAACTTGCCATAATGACGGTGGTAAGCTGTTTTTCCTTAACAAGATATCTAAAGCAGTTGCCTGTGAACCACTACTCACAGCAACTGGTCAATATAGTAGCAACTTAAATTGAAAAGTGAATACCAATTTCGCGCTTAGCAACTGACCTTGAACATAACGACAATTTTTAGTCGCTATCCATAACAACTCTGTTTAGTGAATAGCCCTGGATATCTCAATTACTCGACATGTCGAAAAATACCCAAAAACATCCTTATACAAACGAAATAGGCTGCAACTTCACGACATTATGAGACCAACCAGCATACCTCCTATATTAAAATTTCAGAATGCGAGTTGATTTTTCCGCTAAATATATTTCAAACGAAAATTTTTTGTAGGCAAGGACAAAGTCATACACCAGAAAGAATTACAGGCGTAAGATCCCTCTGGGGCATATTCGCACAATACATTAAGCACAAACACCATAGATAAATTATCATGATAAATGGAGAAAGAGCCGCAGAAGCTGAATAATAATTTTTTTCCCTCCCACCCGAAAATATGCTCATTTCTTTATAGTTCACCAAACAGATTCCAGTCAACTGAATCGTTATATGGAACCAGGGACAACCTTGTAGAAACGTCACAATTCTGATCTGTCCATCTACAAACACGAAATCCAAGTTTTTTCATCTTAGCATAAATAAATCTACTTATATCTGAAGTTCATTGAATCAAGTTTGATTTGTCACAATTGATTATTTTTTTCGTGGAATTGAAGGACTTACATCTACTCTTCACACTAATAATCATCTCAAATTTTACCGTCCAAATGGCCAAGTTGGTTGAGATGTACGCCCTCTAAAACGGTCTACTGTGAATTCGTTGGTTCGAGTCTCACCAAAACTATTTTTTTGTACTCTTTTCCAACGATTGAAGTATTTCAACTTTTCAGGTACTATAGATTTTTTTAATTTCCGGTGGATGTCGTTGGCAAGATTGAAAAAGCTTGAAAATGAATGGAGTTTTCATGAGACATAAAAAAAGGATTCTGTAACTAAAATTGATAATCAATATGATACTTGAAAGAGAGTTCTGGGTAAAATTCCGTTAATCGGGCTCCGACTCGAAAATAAAAAATTTTTGGTGGAACTTACGTATTTTGGCCTCCTGAACAAAAATTTCAAATTGAATTTTTGGGGCTCCCTACTCGTTTCAGAGATACAGCCCCCCAAAGACAGGAAATCGGGGTTTTACGCCTATGTTTGTTCCTCAGCCAATTCTGCTCGAAATTCCTCCTTCTTTCTATCAGCACAATATACACGTTCCATACCATCTTCTTCATCACTTACCAACCAAAGTATAAGCATTTTTCCATTTTTCACTACAAAACTCTAAAATCTTATTCGTCATGGGAATTCGCGCGATGCGCAATCTACTGTTTTGCTAACCTCGGAATAGGCTGAGGAACGAACATAGGCGTAAAACCCCGATTTCCTGTCTTTGGGGGGGCGTATCTCCAAAAATTTCATTTGAAATTTTTGTTGAGGAGCCAAAATACCTAAGTTGCACCAATTTTTTTTATTCTTGAAGCGGAGCCCAATTAATGGAATTTTACCGAGTTCTGATTTACCTGGTAGGAGGAAGAATTAATTGCATAACTCGAATGAATATTGGTCACACTCATCCTGCGACATTTGAGCATTAGCCTACGGCATCGTGCTCAAATTTCATCCTCGTGCGATATGGCCACCATATCCACTCTTGTTGTACAAACTACTATTCTAAAAATCCACAAGAAATTTTGACATTCTAGACAGAAATTTCTCACTGTGAGGGAATAATATTTCCTTACAGTTGTTAGGGATCTACATAAATGATTGACATTGTTTATTTGCGATAGACCATGGAACGCACTTCTCTCCTCATTTCTTTGCCAATAATGAAGCAGTATTTCTCGACCCAACCAGCTCTGGAGGAGTCCCAGTAATGAAAATTTCATCATCACTTATCATTTTACTTTCGAGAACACCAGAACAAGCTGAGTCCAACTGAGTTTCCAGATCTCGGATGGTTCATTCGGCTGTATTCCAGGGAAAGACATATGACGCATCTTCGTTGCTATCCAGTGTTTATGATTCCACAATATTACCAATATCTCCACCAGACTCTGTATCGAACATTTTGAATTCTACTTTTTCATTGCACCGATCTAGTAACTGTGATGACCAGTATACTAAAGAACACAGTAGTGCCAATAGTCTAGGTCTCAATGGTTTGAAGAATATTGGTAACACGTGTTTTATGAACAGTATCATTCAGTGTCTATCAAACACGAGATTTTTAATGGAATATCTCAGGAAGAACAACTTCATGAAGGATATTGTTACTAACAACATTTCCAATGCGGACGGAACCTTTATAGAAACGTTCGCCAAGCTTATAAAGGAATTATGGTCAGATAATTTGGCTAACAGTGTGGTAGATACAGTATTGCTGAAAACCCAAATCCAAAAACTCGTTCCCCGTTTCATTGGCTCCGACCAACAAGACGCTCAGGAGTTCTTACGATATTCATTTAGGGGGTTGCATGAAAACTTAAATCAACGAAAACAAAAACCTGGATATATTTCGATTGAAATTGATGAGAATTCAATTGACGTTGAAAACACTCGAGTATCGTGGTTGAGTGACAACGAAAAATCAAAAGAATCATGGTCGAGGTACCTGCTCATGGACAATTCGAATATATTAGATAACTTCGGCGGCCAATTAAAATCAACGTTAAAATGTACTTATTGCGGGTACTGTTCCGTAACCTTCGACCCGTTTTGGGACCAACAGAGAACCGATCAACTCAGATTATCTCACTGCTTGGATTATTTTACCAGAGAGGAGACGTTGGATGGGGATGAGCAGCCGACGTGTTCCAAGTGTAAGGGAAGGCGGAAGTGCACGAAGTCATTGTCGATATACAAGTTCCCCCGGGTTTTGGTGATCCATCTCAAACGTTTCTCTCCAACGGAATGGTTCAATGGAAAATTGAATATCATCATCGATTTCCCTTTGAAAAGTCTGGACATGAGCAACTACGCGGCAGCCAATGTAGCCCCTTGCCACTACAACCTCTACGCGATCTCCAACCATAGCGGAACTACGTACAGCGGCTACTACACGGCTTACTGCCGACATCCTTACTTGGGAACGTGGCACAAATAAAATGATTCCCATGTGTCACCGATTACCTCAAAATCTCTCGTAAGTGGCGAGGAGTACGTTCTGTATTATGAACAGGAAGGCACTAATGAACTGGATGAAACAAAATTTTCCATTTTAGATTGTTTTTTTTTATTCTATTTCTTTTTTTTATTCATTCCTTTTTAATTCGTTATATTGCATAGTTATTGTACAGCTTATCCAATCCATCTTGGCACAGAACTGAAAACGTATATGCCCAGCAATCTCTGTGCAGTATAGTGAGATGAAAAAACATTTATCATATTTGTTCACTGTGTTGAAATTTATTCCTGGAAAGTGTTTTTCATTTCGTCATGATCTGCACTATAAGTGTGCAACTGGAAAAGTAACTGAGTTTGTGCCAGGGTGGATTGGATAAGCTACACATTATATTGACAATATATCTCCTTGCTTCAACCAATCAGTCAATTTCAAATTTTGAAATTCAGCCAATAGAATCCGAATTACAGTGAAAATATAGCTTGTCGCTGTATTTTCACGGTGATAAACCTGCTTAGTTTTTGTTTTACTAGCTGTCAAGTGAAAATAATGATTCAAATTATAAACGTCAAATCTATGTGTTTTGATTAATTATATTTCTTAATCAATATGAGCGATCGTTGGGGACAAATGGCGATTGGTATCATAGACGAAGCAGTGGAAAAGAGTATTCCCTTGAATACGGCCAGAAATAAAGAATCAATTACCAGGCAATTCAACAATTTTTGCTCAAACAGGGGTTATATTGTCGTCCTAAATATAATTCGTGGTATGATTAATAACCTATAATTTTTTGGAATATCAATTCATTGGCAATCCCAATTGCCAATTGGGATTGCAATTCATTAATATTCCAAAAAATTATCGGTAATAATCATACCACTTATTATATTACCCCTGAATATATAAAAGTCATGTTTGACAATTCAACCTCAATACGTTTCCACGGTTACCCGAGTAATTTCATTACGGATCTCAAAGCACCATTCATTTTTGAATGAAATTATTCGCGATTTTTTCAAAATTGATCAATTCAGGAAAAGCCACATTCCTGGTAAACAATGTACTATTTAAAAAACTTTCACCTTCCTAGAAGACATGCTTCAATTAGGTATGGAACTTCAGGAGCACTATTTTCGTGAAGCATCCAACCCTACTCCCATATTGATTCAAAAGATCCTTCGGCTATAATATTACAACCCTTATTCTCATGTTCGCAATTACACCAAACAAAGGGGGCACTTTATATATTACATCTTGTATCGATTGAGGGTTTCGAAGCCATATCCTCCGGCATAAAATGCTCGGAGTGAATTAGACAGTAGCTTCGTATACAGTGTTCATCATAAACGGTATCTCACATTCTCACATCTAACTTTTTGCCTGGCTATCGTCAGAAAATTGCGGGCATAGAAACCCTAGTGTACTGTATACTTATCTTGACTTCACTGATGCTCAGTCGTCAATGATAATAATGAATATACTAATAACTTCATTAATCCCAGTTGGAGACAAACTATGATTGGTGAATAAAACAAAAAAGCGATGAGTGCTAAGCATTTGTTTCACATATGTACATAGTTTTCAAAATTTCAAGGAACAAAGAATGAAATATTATTAATGAGACAATCCGGAGAGTAGAGATGAGAGAATGATTACTCCATAGGTATTTAAAATCAGTTGAGTTAAAATAATATTTTAATTACGTTAGAATGACTTTTTTATTTCCGTTTGAAAATGAGTAAAAATAGAATTGAAATAATTATGATTATGGGCCAGTACATATTATTTCGATAAATAAGTAGTAAAGTACATATCTATGAAAATTTCACTCACTTAAAATTCTTACGTATCGAAACCAAGTGGAGAGTATTGTTTGAATGTCACTATTTTGTGGTGGATGGATTCTTTCTTCTAGTTTTTTAGGTTCTCAATTAGATTGTGGTAGGTTGATAACCCAATAAGAAAAGAGGAGAGCTTTGCAGGTAATTCAAAAACCCCAACGACTTAATGTACGAAACGAAAGTTTGTACGAAAGTTCGAAAGCAATGGGCACTTGAGTAATACAGTTCCGGAACTCTCTTTGGAATATGATATTCCTGTAATATTTTTCAAGATTTATAAATAATCCCAACCCTCGAAATTTTCAATTTAGTGGCGTAAGGCTACATTAAAAATTCGGTTCAGAATAAAATTAGCATTGCCATACAATATTGAACTCTATTGAGACTAGAAACGATAAATGTTAATATCCCCTACACTTTCAGATCACTGGGATACACAATACAAATATAAATATGATATTTATGTTTCTTCATCATTTATCGGTTGTAGAAAAAATACCGTATGCAACTGAATGTGTCAGAGACCTAGGAATATTTGTAGATCAAAAACTCACCTTTGATTATCATATTCAAAAAATTACCGCATTAGCTATGAGGATATCAGGATTTATGATGAGAAACTGTAAACAATTTAAAAACGCTAATACTTTCAAAACTGTTTATTATTCATTAATAAAAAGTAAATTAGAATACGCGTCACTGATTTGGTCACCTTACTATTTGAAAAATATAAATGCCATTGAGCAAGTACAAAGAGTTTTTTCCAAGTATGTCTTATTCAGGGTGGATGGAGTATACCCTGCTACAGTCGCAGATAACCAGTTGCTCATATCCAGGTTGAATAAGACAAACCTACGCCAGAGGAGAATAACAAACATGTGTATTTTCCTGTTCAAATCAGTCAATGGCTCTATTGAATGTGGCTTTCTTCTAGGAGAACTGCATTTCCTAGTTCTCAGACTAGCAAGTAGATTCAACACAACCTTTTATTTACCACAAGCAAAATCAAATATACTGTACACTTGTCCAATTTATAAAATGTGTTCTTATTATAATACCTTTTGTCGAAATGTGGACTTTGCACTATCTCTCAGGGAATTCACATCAATTTTGAGCCAAGGTTATGAATGAAGTCTCTTGCACACTTGTTCTGTTTTATTGATTGTATAACCTGTGTTAAACTTACTTTCTATTTAAGTTATAACTTTTTAGTACAAAGTTGTACCACTCCATAATAAATTCAAATTCACCATTTACCATTCCTCTGTTTCTCATAAACTATAGTTTAAAAAACTCACAAATATGTAAATTTGTACATTCAAATCGTTTAATTAAGCTATACATCTGTGATATGTGATTTTATTTGATGATGTTGTATTTCATTATATATGTAGAAGTATTGTTCATGTACCACTAAGTCTATATATTGTCTGTAATTCAATGCGGCCCTATCAATGGACTCTATCTGTTGGGCTTTGTTTTCTAATAAATGAATAAATAAACTGTCATGTAATGGATATTAATACACTCGCACCACCACACGAAACTCACCTTCGCAACGTTTATCCTGGTTAATGTTCGTGTATTAATAAACATCATTACATGATCGCTGCATAATATACTATTATATATCAGTTTATAGTGGTTCCAAAAACAAATATTCTGTTTTCAAAGGCACAAATTTCCGAACGGAACACATTAAAAAGATGTTTTCACATTATTTCATTTCGAAAATTTTCGTCAGGCCACATCATATGATATTGTTTCGGAGTGGTTGCCTTGGCAATCACTTCGGTTCCTGTGATTGTGTTGAAATGAAATGACATCAGTTCAGTCGACTGATGAACTATCTATTCCTCATATAAACTGTGAAAAAATCAGCATACTTACAAGTGGAAGTGAAAATAATACTTGGCTTCTAATACTGAAACTTCAGAAGGAATTGAAATTGTCAATCAAGATAATTTTCAATGATGGTAGTTCAGAATAGCCAAAAATATGGAACAAAGTAATGTTAGTATAGAATATATGAATATGAAAAAAAAATTACAAATATCGTGATTGTCATAACTACTTAGTACAATTGGACTGTCAAACTCCCTCGGTTCCAAAAGACAGCGTTCTCCTTAAAGATCACTGCTGACCACCCACTTCATGATCACATATTCTTTTTGTATCAGACAACATGAAACCGTGACAGTAAGACAGTACAAAAAACCATGATTAGTGAATAAAACAAAAATGCGATAAGTGCTGAGCATTTGTTTCACATATGTACATAGGATGAACATACATATATGCAGTTTTCAAAAATTCACTCAACAAAGAATAAAATATTAATGAGACATTACGGATAGTGGAGATGAGAGAATGATTACCTCATATATAAAATCAGTTGAGGTAAAATAATATTTGAATTACGTTGAAATTATTTTTATTTCCGTTTTAAAACAAGTGAAAATTGAATTGAAATCATTATGATTATAGGCCAGTACAAAATAAGCAAAATTTCGAAACCTGAAGCTCTCTAGGGCCACATGCGATATTCTGATCTATGAAATTATTCCTATTCGAAAATTAGTAATTTCTTCGAATTATTGTATTGTTTTGAAAATTAATATGATGTAGGAGATACTTGGCTTCTAATGCTGAAACTTCAGGGAGTATTGAAATTGCCAGTCAAGATAATTTTCAATAATGGTAGTTCAGAATATCCAAAAGTATGAAATGAAATAATGTTAGTATAAAATATATGATAAAATAACAATTATCGTGATTTCCATAACTACTCAGTTCCAATTGGACCGTAAACTCCTTCAGTTTCAAAGGACAGCTCTCTCCTTGAAGATCACTGCTGGCCACCCACTTCATGATCACATATTCCTTTTGTATTAGACAACATAAAACCGTAAATAATGTAACTTCGGAATGGCCCACAATTAGACCACATAAAGTAGACTGGCCCAGGAGAAGCAATAACACTAAATATTAACGACCTATTCAGGTACTTAAACTAATTCTGAACGTTCTGTCGTCGTCTAAATTTCCTATTTTCTTTGTAGGGCTTCTAACCGATGTCATCGTAAAAGTACAGGGGAATAAATATATTTACCCATTAGAATCTTATTGCTTTCCTATATAGAAAACAACGCCGACATTATTTTGGTTTCCTAATGCCTATAGAGGGAATTAAAAGATAATTTGTGAACTTGTCTAGTGTTCTTCATAACATACAATAAATGCTTATTGTACCCGAAACCACTATTTAGGCTGGGTATATAATTTTTTAGTGCTTCCCGAGGTTTTCTTCGCTTAGAAATTAACAAATAGAACTATCTCTGTCTATACTGAGACACAATATAGTCAGATGTACAACAATATTTTCAAAAAGTTCTCAGAACTAATGAACTTGGATCCTTCTAACTAACCTTAAAGCTTATAAATATACATGAAATGAAGAAGTAGGTGTTTCTAATGAAAGAGTATATTTTGGCTTTGAAAAATATAGTTTTTTTTGTTGAATGATAATTTGCCCGTGAAACTTTTTACCAATACAGTGTTATTCAGAATTCGAAATGTACAAGGATATATTATCTCACCTGTAGATTGCGCTCGTAGAGTACTTCATATGAAAATATATATAGTGTTATATTTTTTTGAAAGAGAAATAAATCTCGGATATCAGATTTCAAACATTGAACCTGACAAAAACCCTGCACCCTATAGAAATCTATTATATAAGTGTGTAATACCCAAAATTCTATGGTCAAATATCATCATTTCTTCATCGTATACGAGTACACTTACTTTTCAACATATCGAGTATGTTGTTTGTGGGTCTTGCAACTTATATAATTTACATTGAGAAAAATATATTTCCTTCTTCAAATCAATATTTTGGTTTGTAGTTTGAACTATAACAAAAAAACTATCGAATGTGAAGGAAAACTATTTTCGTCGTAGATGGCTTGAGTTCAAGATCAGTAGTTTGTGAACAAGAACTACATCATCATCGAACTGTGATGTTTGACCTAGGCACCAAAAGCAGGCAGCAAACCTCCATTATTGATTTCAGGCGAAGTTTTAATAATATCTCAATTGATAAATTCATTATTGATATACAACAGGAGACATAGCTTGATCTTTATAATATAACTGATATGAATCGGGCATATCAGTGCTTTTATAATACTTTCATTTATTACTTTGAAGTGAATTTCCCGAAAAGCAAGGCTCGCCACCAACCTAATAGAAAATACTGGGTCACTGATGAGGTTAAGAAATCAAGTCAGAAATTGAAAGACTTATATAAAATGAAAAAAAAATACCATCGTTAGCAGATATTTACAGAAAAGAAAAAACTAAACATAACTTTCTAGTTCAGTCAACAAAAAAAAACTATTTTCATCAGAAAATTGAGAAATCGGATAATCCGGCTAAGACAGCTTGGCACATCATTGCTGAACTAACTAATAAAGCAAAAAATACAGGAAATATAACATTGAAAATGGGTGATGATTTGATAGAAGATCAAAATTCAGTCGCTGAAATCTTCAGCAAATATTACGGCAATATCACTTCTGAAATCATATCCAAAATTAATACCTGCACGCAAGATGAATCGGATAATTCAATAAAAAAAATTGGTATCCATCCTAAGTCTTTATTTTTATTTCAATACTCTGAATGTGAACTATTCTCTCTACTCAGTAATAAATTGAAAAATAAATTCTCTTCTGGGTATGACGAAATCCCCCTTTTTTTTATCAAAAAAGCACTGACATTCATCATAAAACCTCTCACGTATTTGGTTAATCTGTCATTTCATACTGGAATATTTCCAGAAGTATCAAAACTCGGCAAGGTGAGACCTATCCTTAAAAAGAAAGATCCTCATCTACCAGAAAATTACCGACCCGTTACAGTTCCTTGTGGATTTTCTAAAATATTCGAATATTCATATCTGGATAGATTACTCAATTTCCTCAACCAAGAGGGCATCTTTTCTAAAAATCAGCATGGTTTCCTGGACAAAAGATCGACTATAATGGCTGTATCTTCATATTATGAGAGAATTATAAAATATATTGATGCGGGTGAGTGCCCTGTTGGAATCTTTTGTGATCTTAGCAGGGCATTCGACTGCGTCAATCATGATATACTCCAAGAAATACTGTCTAGGTATGGAATTAGGGGTCTACCACTAAAATGGATATCAAATTTTGTTCAGAATCGAAAGCAATATATTCAAATAAATAATAAATCATCTTAACAGAGATCATGTGATAATGGGGTTCCACAGGGATCAGTTCTGGGACCGGTTTTATTATTGCTCTATGTTAATTATATTGATCAATTGAATATTCCTGCAGCTGTTACTCTATATGCTGATGATACGTCCCTGATTCTATCATCGAAACACAATGACATATTGACCAAAAAATATGAAGTAACTGTGAGTGAAATGGAAGACTGGTTCTCGACAAACTTTCTTTATATGGATAAAGAAAAAACACAGGTAATTAGGTTTCATAACAAACAGAAACAATGTGAAGATCTTGTCTTCCATGATCTCAGAACCAATGAAAAATGTGTCAAATTCCTAGGTTTATACATCGATGAATGTCTCACCTGGAAAAATCATTGTGAACATCTGATATCTCAGCTGAATTCCATATCTTTTCAGTTACGAAACCTCAGAAGTACCCTTAGTTATGACATGTTGCAAAAACTCTATTATGCCCAGTTAGACAGTAGACTCCGTTATGGAATCTGTTTCTGGGCTATATATTAATTAGCCAATGATGTTTTCATTGCCCAAAAGAGAGTGATTAGAAGTATGATTGAATTGAAAATCAGAGATTCATGTTATAATATATTCAAAAACAATGAAATCTTAACATTACCATCACTATTTATACTTGAAATATGCTTATATGTTTTTAAAAATAGATCGAGATTTGCTTTGAGATCGGATATTCATCAAGTCAATACCAGACAGAAAAATGAATTTGGAACACCCTTCAGCAGAACCAAATTATGTTCAAATTCACCCAATATGATAGGGCCAAAAATTTTCAATGCTTTACCCAGTGACATCCGAGACTGCACACCTGCTCCCTTATTCAGAGACCGCCTAAAATCATTCCTGATTGAAAATTGTTTTTATGATGTTAAACACTTTTTATCTTTGACTTAGTCTCATGTGAATGTTCTTTTTACCTTTCTTAACACAATTTTTATAGTGATATATTTTATACCTACTTTCTAGAAAACTTTCTGACTATTCCTATACAATTCAGCATTGTCCAAAGGAAAATGAATATTATTATTATTTCTTGGTGAAAATTCTCAATAATTTGACAGATAAGAATATGTTACTCTTGTATACTATTCGCATTTTTTGTCGCCCCTCGTATACGATGAAAAAAATGGGAAAATGGACTGTTGAATTTCTAGTAATAGAGAATGAACCACCGTCTCTAGGGATTGAATTTTCGACAAATCAATAAAAAAGAATTTTTCTATATGGTTTATAGTGAACCTATTAGACCAAGCGAAATAAAATATTTTTATTGAAAAAACAGAAATTCTCAAGAGCACTTTGATAATGGGGAATGGTTATGTAATGTATATAGAACTCAAAAAATATTAATACGTGAGCTGGGGGTTTGAAGTAAATATTCTGGGGGGTGTAAAGGGCTGAAAACAATATTTTAGCAATTTCTGACGAAAGGTGAGGTCTAAAGGAAAAGTGTTCAGAAAAATTATAGATTTTGCGAACATCTATAACACTTAAATGAATGAATTTTGCACGTAACCTCAAAATAACCGAGAAAAATGCGAAAATCTGGTATTGTCCTTTTTTATTCTTCATTCCACGAAAGTCAATATATAACGATAAAATTCCGTAGAAATAAACTTCGTCATATCTTTGAAAACCGCAATTTTTTTCATAATAATAAATCTGTAGATGAAATATTTTTCCCTCAAACATATTTTTTTCAATCCCTCCTCTCCTTCAGAGATTTATCGTAAATCGTTTCTCCTGGGCTTATTCTCTTTTGATTCATCTATAAATCCCAATAATAAAATGAAAAATGATAGTCTCCATTCAGAACACGCTCAAAAATAGAAGAAACCATAAAAATGGCATGGGGCCGTTCATAAAATACGTTTGCATACAAGGGGGGGGGTCTGGCTGAGTGTGACAAGATGTGACAAGGGGGGACGGGGGGTATACGGCAACGTGACGTTCGCCGTTTATTATTTTTTGAAATCAGTAGATTTTGGTAGAAATCTACATGTGCGACATCTTCTAACGAATTCCTAAACTCGTCAGATTTTTTAATCAAATCTATAGTGACTCCATCTTTACGAATGAATTTTCAATTGAGAATGCGAATTAATCTTGTTACAGTACACTGTATTTCACTATACAAATGAATCAAAATAAAGCGATTTTTTACTGTTTCATTGTGTTATTGAGCATTGAATCTTTTGATTATGTAATTAGAAAATCCTTGGACTCCTGAATAATGGAAATATTATTTATTATTTATATGTTCGTTATGAAAGATATTTATTAATTTATTTAAATTTTATTATAATAACTAAATGAATATTTTTAATTTTCAGAATTTGTGTACTATCATTTAGAATTTATCATACTCAGCAGGGGGGGTCTTAGTTTTTATGACGAAATATTTCTAGGGGGGGTCACAAAAAGTATGACACAGCGTGACAATGGGGGGGAGAGGGTCAAAAAAGGCTGATTTTAGTGTGACGTATTTTATAAACGGCCCCCATCAGCAAAAAAATTCATCCGAAATTTCCAAAAAATCGAAAAACAAATCACACTATTCGATTCTATTGAAAATATATCATAGAAACTTTGTTACATTTTCAAGAAAAACTCATTTTTTTCGCAAACTTTTCTCCAAGGCTTCACCTTATGTCTTGAATTACGACAATATAATTTTTCCCCTTTACATCCCCCCCAAATATTTACTTCCAACCCCCAGCTCACGGCTTTATTTTTTTTTACATTCAGTACAGACCATTGAACCATTCCCCATCATCAAAGTGCTGTTAACAATTTTTGTTTTGTGAAAGTACAGCTTGCCTAGTCTATATATGGTTTTTGGCGGGCACTATAATATGAATAAATAATGATTTTTATATGATGTGCATTCTTCACTTCACCAATATTCATAAATTGTTAATTTCACCGGATTTCATTAGCCTGAGAGTAAGGCACTGTCTCCACAAACTCTTTCCTCATCTCCTGAATATACATCTCTCCTAAATCAAACGCTGGCTGAACAAACAACTCGAACGATCCAGCAGGGACGAAAACTGGAAACTAAAGAAAACTTCTAAGCGTGATATATAACCGAAAGGGTCAGCAGAATGACCGGCACTTTATCTTAAGTCTAATCAGGCCCGCAAGTTGACTCAATGAGAATGTTGCCGATCCCGACGACCATCCTGGTTATGTGAACGGTCACAGTCTCGGCTCGCTCGGTTCGCCAACAAACAACTTCAGAAGTGGGACATTTGTTATTTGCAAATTTGATTTGCCGCTTTATCGACCGCTGCTATTAAAGACGACTCCGGATTAGTTCGGAATTCAGTACTTTGTCTTTCAAAACGGAGGATTCGTCTTTAGATAAAGTTGTCGGATTAATTGTTTCGAGGATCAATAAAATAGTAGTTTACCTAACAAGTGCGAAAAGTGATACTTTTCCGCACGCGATTGAAAATGGCAGACCTCGGCTAACGCTTTCGGCCAGCAGTCGCGTGCAGAAAAGTCATTTTTCCTACGACTACATGTGACCACATAAGTGACACATAAGTGACACATACCTCATTCTCTACTCCCATGAAAAGTGACTTATAGTCACATTTTCGAATGAACGTTGATTATAGTTATTTCTGCATTTCACTATAAAAGTTATTGCAAATTCATGTGTACTTTTCAAAGAAACTGTATTCAAACATAGACTGACACAAAAAACTTGAGATTAGTGAGGCAACTCAATATACTAAGTGTGTATTCACAATTCATACAACAATAATGTCCAATAAACAGTTATATTGTAAATTTTAATACAAAAATCATTACATTGAAGCAACTACTCTGGCCGACGCCATTGAATCTATATTAATCAATTGTCAATTGTAAGTACCCCTCTAGTGACTGTCAGCTATCAGGTTGCTGTTAAGGTGAATTCGTATTGTAGCGTATATTACATATATTTACGTATTCTTTAATGAAAAAGGTGGTTGTAGGAAAAATAGTCTACATTACTAGTGCGAAAATGTCACTTACCTTACTAGTTAGGTAATATACTAGGACGCACGTTTTGGGTAGACTATTTTCTCTACTAACGTGCGGAAAAATCCCGAAAGATAACAAAAAAAAACATTCATTATTAAATACATATCAATAAATCAATTATTATCAATAATGTACGTGCAGTTTGTTGCATTTTTTTTATTTGAAGAGCCTAAAATGTTATCCAATGGAGTAAAATTTTGGTTTTCCACAGCTTTGTCAACAACTTGGCTAGAACAGGTCATAAAATTGGTTTTAACAAGGTATTGTTTTGGCTGACAGATTTATTTTTCTTTTGTCGCTACCATAATTCAAAGTAACAAATGAAAATAGGTCAGATGTTGATTATTATTTGACATTAATTGATGAGGCTTATACCAGGGCCATTGAAAATTTATTGAAACATGCTTTTTTTATTGAAAATTATAGCAGAATTCTAATAAATTTCTTCATTTTCCAGCCGTTCTGTAAACTACAACCGTACAAATATATATTTTCAATATTCAGATGTCAGTATACTCCCCACAAACTCAACAGATTTACCTTTCCGCAAAAATGACCCTTTCAACAGTAAAATGATTGCGGAAAAGTAGACTTAAAATCCTGATCAATAACACTCAAAAACATCTATTTTGAAGTGAAATATTCAGTTTCCGTTCATGATGAACGGAATGAGTATTGTACACAAAAAATAATTTTGGAAATATATACTCTGAATAAACTCGTGAAAATTGTTCAATAATCCGAAATTGACGCATTCTTCTGCCGTTTTACCCTCATTACCAACAGATATTTTCGATTATGAAGTGCAAGATAAATTTTTAGAACGTCCTGTTAGGAAATATATGTTTTTAATAAGCAGAAAACCATAAAAATGCGATAATTTCAGGTTATATAATCATTTTCCCGAGTTATATATGAGCATTTTTTATACACCTTCATTACGTCTTTGAACGAGACTGAAATAATCATTCCATTTATCTCACGAGTAAGACTAAAAGACAAAAACTTGTGCGGACTTGGGTGCCGAGAATACATGTATTTCATTGCATGAACAATGAACACTCTTGAGAGAGGTTTCAGTTGGCAGAGTTACAGGTCTGTCTTTCAATTCACAAATCTCAAAAGTAGCAGAGGGATTTTTTCATCTCATCGAGAAATAGGAGCAAGTGCGCTCAGAAAAGCCATGTTCTTCTTCCTCATTTTATCAATTTTTATTGATGATTCATGTAAATACTATACCAATATTTTCCTTCCACAATTTGTCGACTATATTACGTTCAGTATTATAAATTAGATAGATAATATAACCCACCTCTACAGGAAAGCTAGCCACACTATAGATCCAATGAGTTTATGCTGTCTTCCTAGTGATGAATTGGCATTGGATATTACTGAAACCGATATAGTAGTGTTTTCAAAAATAAAATTGACTTCAGCCCACTGATCCGTTTTTGACAATGAAACAGAAGAATTCTCAGGAATTTATATCGAGGATAATATTACTTGGCACTGTAATATTGATGGTGTATGATTTGGCTTACATCCAGAATATTACCTCGGCGCTCAGGAACATAAGCCGTCCCCTGTCCTCACAGGGATATGCCTTCCAGGCGCATTCATGAAAAAGTTGGATCATTCAAAGAGCCAAATATATTTGTTTGTATACTGTCAATCATATAGTATACATTGACTGAATTCACAAGGATCCACTCACTTACGCTTTTGCTCAGTAGTAGTTGACTGTACTTTTAATGAAAGTGTGGATCATATACATCCAGGTATCCAGTAACCTCTGAAGTCTGACATCTTCTCTCGAACTAATTCCTAACGAAGTCGAAATACCGTACCAAATCCAACAAAGTTGGTTGAATGGCGAAGATGTCCGTTAGAAAACAACACCTTTCATGGTTCGTTTCTATCTCAAGCTTAGGTGATATATGACAGTTTCTAGATCGACGCCAACTGAAACCACTGAGCTTCGGGTTATCGATGTGGACTTGCCCTGTACTGGTGAAGGGCAACCACTCCGAATCCGGTTTGCAAGTGATCGATCAAAAGAAACACTGGTGTACGAATCTTCTTTGGAGATACAGAGATGTCTGTCAGATGCCATTCAATGTACAACTAGGAATATAGTTGTTTTCTGTCGGACATCTGCCCAACATATCCAATTTCATTGGATTTACTATAGGAAGTATGTCGACTTCTTTCGAAATTTTTCAACTAGGTTTGTACATTTCTTGACAAACCAACGAACTTGGTTGGTTTCCATATAATCTTTTACAGATTATTTCTGAGCGTTCCAAATATATCCTCAGTCGTGAATTCTCAAAGTTCAATGCTAAAAGATTTTCTTTTGCAGATTTATATGCGTGCTCCTAATGAAAAACCGCTCTACAAATTAATCGAAAATATAGTTGAAACCGATAGCTTTCGGACTCAATACCTACAATTCGATTTCAATAATGTCCATTTTTATGTGAAATATCCAAATATAATCGTCCGGGATTTAATTGATGGACACTCTCATAAAACAGTAATTTGTGAATTGGATAAACTAGTATGCTTTGCCAGTGAAGTTTTAGCATTTTGGCGTTGAAAAGTCGAGCATATATAATGAGAGGAATTATCGGTGATAGCAATCATTGAATTCATTGAAATAGTCTATATTACTCAAAATTATATAAGACTCACGTAGGCTAATTTTTTTTTATTTTCGTGTTATACAGTATCATTCAATTGAAGTGATCATAATATTACTGAATTGAACCCTTTCTAGGCAAAGATTGATATGTGAAACTAATTAAGAGAGTTATTTTCGGTTATAATTGCACGAGTGCATGAAAATTACCGATAATTTTGCAAGAAAGCGTGATATCTAAAAATTGCAAGTTATTCATTTTCATATTTTGGCGAAAGTGCCCGAGTCCGAAGGAAGAGGGCTCTTTTACAAAATATGAAAGTAACCGAATGCAATTTGTATAAGATATCACGCTTGAATGCAAAATTATCTGGTCATTTTCATGCACGAATGTAATTCATTGAAATATTTCACGAATTAAGAAATTCTCAAGGGAATGTCATTTTTTGTTCATTTATACTTTCCTCTATAGATTGTATGGAGTACTCACCTAAACGCGAAATGTTTTTCTATTCTTGAAGTCTATCTGACATTTATTTGTGTTGTTTACTGACGTCTAGCGATACGGTTTCAAATGTGTTGTTATGGTGACTTGATACAATGCAATTACCGCTGTGAGTTTTTGATAATTGCATTACTCTTATGGGACATTTTATATTTGAGGGAAATATTCAAGCTAAGGTTTTTGAGATATGCTTTCGTATACCTACCCTCTTTAAGCAACTGTCAGAATAAACATGTTCAATCGTAAATTTGGTGAATATTACGACAAATCTACCGATTGTTTCGATACAGTGAAGAGGATTATCGCCATCAAACGTCAAAATAAACCCACGTGTCGTTATATTTCTGTTGATATTGGAAGTGTAAATTTGTTCTACACCTTAGTCTAAGAGGCCACGACACTAAACCTATCATAATAGGGCTCCCGAACGTAATACATATAATTCGATATTTCATTCATAGGAGAACACAAAATGGCCCTGCTGCCATGTCTAGGACCGGTCAATGTCAATAACACAATTTTTTTTCTATAGGTTTCGGTAATGATAAATCTCCCGTATTGTGATTGTTCCTCTCAACAGAGGAGGGCTAGGAACATATGAAAAAGCAGTGCTGCCTTTTACAAACAGTGGACAACAAGGCGGCAGCGCTTCGTGGCTTTTCAATTCGGTTTTATCAGCAATAGGCCGTTTTTTTTTCGATTAGTTATTGAAATACGCCAGCCACTACCACGAACAATCGATTTCACGTGTCGTTGATTGTTTAAACAGATGAAATCGCATATTTTATGCGATGTTTTTCGATTATTCAACAATCTTAACTGTTGTTTTATACTCATTCAACGACACGTAAAATATATTGGTCGTGGTAGTGGCTGGCGTATTTCTATAATACAAATCGAAAAGAACCGGCCGATTGCTGATAAAACCGAATGGAAACGCAAAATCGGTTGCGCGGAGGGCAACTTTCAAACGCTGCTGCCGCCATGTTGTCCACTGTTTTGAAAAGGCAGCACTGCTCTTCCGTATAATCCTACCGCTCCCCTTTTCGGGAAAACAATCTCAATACGGAAGACTCATTACTACAGAAACAAAAAAAAAGTTTTTGATTGATTTTTTTATAGCGTTGACCCGCCTCAGACATGGCAGCAGTGTCATTTTGTGTTCTCCTATGATGAAAGGAATTATATGAATGACTTTTGGGAGCCCATTTATTATAGGTTTAGTGACGTGGACTATCTGCATAATGTGAAAAATAAACATAACGTGGAGTGAGTTGTCTTTTTTTTCGGGGGAGAAAGATGTACTTTTACGGAGATTTGTATAATATTTCTCTCAACAAGCATTCAAAATAGAATAATATGTGATTCATAACAAATGACCAAAGGTTCATGAAGTAATGTTCGTAACCATAAAACTTACTCTTTTAATTCATCGCATGTGTGTCAATCATTTGAAAGGATTCATTAGGGAGAATATATTACTATAGTTTCGAACTATTCCATTAGTCCGATATTAAATGGCATTGAGGTTGTTGGAAATGAATAGAAATTCATGAGTGGATGTGTATATTTTTGAGCACCAACAAATTTCTGAACTTTTCTTCTTTACAAAATAACGTTTTCGGGTGAAGAATGAAGTTGTTCATTTGATTTCATATTTCTCTATTCATTCCATTTTTTTTTCACAATATGATTTTTTTGATCAATAAAACCTTTAATTTTTTTGTTTTTCGACTGAAAATTCCATTTCAACCTTTTGTTTGGATTTGATTGCCTCATTCGTTCAAATTCCCTAAAAAAATTTTCTTGCAACAAGTTTCAAAAAAAAAATATTAAATAGAAAATAAAAGTCCGAACTAATACCAGTCAGGTTGACTTTAACGCCACTTTTTTCATAAGAGTTGAAATGATTCAAAATTTTGATGATCATTTCATGTAATGATCAAATGATGTGTCAAATATTCTGTAATCCCTTCTGATAGTTGGTTTGTTGTGGAAACTTTTTATAAAATTTATACGAAGGGACTGAATATATCAGAAATCGATATGAGATATCCAGCAGGAACGTCGAGGGTATAGTTATGAAAGTCGTGAAGATGATGTGTCCAAGAAACTATTAGTAGGTAACTGGTTCCTGAGTATTCAAATTTTTTTATTTGTTTCGGAAATTTCAGAGTGAACAACAATAGTTCGAGTTTCCACTCTGTTCTAATATCTTGAAATGTTTTACAATAACATGAAAATATTCTACTTTAAATAATTTGAATGATCATCTTTCGTATGAATCACACATGTTATGTTCGAAAAACTGGATTGTTCGAGGGTGGTCGGTAGTAATTGGAACACTCTGAACCTGTCGTGTAACTCTAATGTGACATCGCTCAGGGAATATCTTGCTTACGTTGTTAAAAAACCATTTTTTGGGATTTTTCTGCAGACACTTCACAAAAACAGTTTTGTTAACAATGAAGTGTTTATTGAATACGTTCTCATGAATTTTCATCAAATAACGTCTAATTCCATCAGTCACATATCTTGCTATTTCCATTTCGATTCGCAAAAATCGCCATCACTCATAATCCAATTTTTTCTGTCTCGTCGAAATATCTGTTTACGTTAAGGAATGGACGCTGGCCATAAACATAAATCATTTTCGCCCATAAATTATCTTCGGTAGACACTATAAATTGGCCAGAGTCGCGGATAACAACAGCAATTTCCTTGAAACACAAGAACGACCAAGAACAACCCATAACTGCTGATAATCTCCATCGCCATCAATAAGTTTTACGATTATATCACACGGTCAGTTTGGATCTTGGGGACCCATTTTCATTTTTGTCTCTGTTCCTTCTGTGCATCCTTCGAGCATCTTTCTTTTTCTTGTCCCTGTTTTCTGAATTGCTTCTATAATACGGTCAGTTTAATATCAAGTAGCTTCCTCTCAGAAGTTTTTTATCGATAAGGGTGGGATATTCCGGTTGACTAGAGAGATGCAGGAACTCTGAGATGCTTGATAAAACTGGATTTTCTATACGAGGTGAACACTTTTATAAGCATATAATATAAGAAAAGGAATCCCATGGATACTGTTGAACACTTCTCAAATGTTTCTTGCCTTATCAAACTACCACAGTTTCGAAGAATAAAGAATTCATATTGGAATCTATACTAGTGTAAAAAGGCAGACTATTCATCTTCTCCGAGAAGTTGCTGCGTCGATTGAAAAAATGGAAGGTTTTCAAAAAATCCTTCCGAATGAACCAAATTATATAAGTCAGCAACTTCTGGTATAATTCAAATGTATCTACCAAGAAAATATTAGAACTAATATTTATAAAAATTTTAATCGTTGTCATCATTTCGGAAACCGAATCTGTTTCCGTTCTCAAATATTTTTCTTCTCTTTAATTTCTGTCAAATATCAGATCTTTGACAATTTTTAAGAAAGAGCATAAGGAAGAAACATTTCTGAATTGGTTCTGAGAACGAAAACTGATTTGGTTTCCGAATAAATAACAGAGACAAGTATTTTACGATTATTAGCTTTTGTAGATTTTTGATAAAAAAAAGAATTATAGGAGAAGTTGCCAACTAATAGGACATCCCTCTATTGAATAGCCCAGCAACTTTTTGGGGTAGATTTGCCCTTCTTCACTAGTATAGATTCCAACATTAATCCTTGATTTTTACATATTGTGATAGGAAGACAACCCAAAAAGCTAGGAAGGAATTTCATCCACCACAAAATAATAGCTGTCAAACAATTCTTAGAGGTTTATGAGAATTACTGAAAATTCAGCCAGTTGTATTCGAATCTTATTGTTCACTAAAATCGTAGTAATTTTATGAAAAATTTTATATTCATCAATATACTCTTTCATCAAACTATAGAAATGTCTGACTGCTAAACCTTTCCATCATCAGCATTAAACGGTATTGAAACCATCTTTATTAGACTGAATGCCCATTATGCTGATTGCAATCAGTTTCAAGTGAAGAAAGTTGAAATTGGATAAATTATTGTGTTGGTTTGACTCTCTTTTGAAATTTTCTAGAAGGTTATGGACAGAGTCAACCAAAAGTGGACTTAGGTCCACTTTTTGGGATAAAACGTTGTCTGGCCTCCTAAAAATTTGTTAGGAGGGGTGAAGGGGTACAAAGCCTCACTTGATTTTTTTCTAATTCAAAGAGTGGAAAGTCGGGGTTAGGGTATTTATATAACAACGCTTCAAGTCAACTATGATATACTATCTTCCAAGCTAAAGTATATGTCAATGAATTGAAATAGAAAATTGAAAGAACTGATTTTGTGGCTTTTTCACTATGAACGGTGAAAAAGTTGCGGTATCTGTTCGTCAGTTTGCCTGAAATGTTGACAGTGAGCTTATGAAGCTCCAAAATAGTGTTAACAATAGAATTTTATGCTGGACAAGGATGTTGAAGCTTTGAAATAGCCATTGAAATGCAGGGTGTTATTTAAGTACGTGGTCAAACTCAAGGGGTTGATTCTTCGAGTAATTCTAAAGCAGAAAGGTCACATAAACATAATAATAATAATAATAATAATAATATTTATTCGTTCTTTAAGATCAGTGAAGTAAAACAATCAGTCGACACAAATGATTAAAAAATATACATCGAAAAAAAAAATATATGATATCATATCATATTATAACAATCGTCAAAACAGTTGACAAACGATTAAACACATTAAAGTTTAACTTGGACCATAGGCATACAAAACTTGAACAAACATAAAATTTTAAAATATACCACTGTACAAATCCACTTAAACGAAAGTAAATAAGCAAATAATAATAAAATGAATATATTCTTTCATGACTCAAGATATTCATCAATGCTATAAAAACAACCGCCAATCAGGAATTGTTTCAGATTTTGTTTGAATTTCATTTCTCCATTTTCATTTTTTATATGACTAGGTAGATGATTGAATAATTTTGCCCCTGCATAGGATGGGCAATTTTCATACAAAGAAGTCGAATGTTTCTGGAGCCTAATCAAAGCGCCATTCCGTGTGGGATATGAGTGACAATCAAAATTTCGGAGATGATTTGATTCATGTTTTTTGAACATCAAAATAGTTTCGTGAATATATAGTTTTGTATATATATATGCATGGCACGGACATGATTTTATTTTTAATAAGATGTGGCTTGCACGATTCTCTGGAATGTAATTTATAAATGAAGCGTATAACTCTCTTTTGGCCGACAAAAATCCTATTCAACTTTGTGGAGCAGCCCCACACAGTGATATTATAGGAAATATGTGAATAGATGATGGAATAGTAAACATTTAGGAGTTGGGTTGTATTAAAAGGGTCTTCATCCCTGAATAAAATGGATTCAGAAACGAATTTTTTCATTACGATTGATGAAGGGTTGTATGAGTGTATAAAGGAAAAATAATAAAAAAAATATTCTTCAAGTATTAAATGAATGAAAAGGATTTTCTTTCTCATTTTTGGACATTTTTGTTCAATTCCACCATAAGAACGAACGAATATTTTGGTGTTTTTTCTGTTCAGTATTGAAGCCCATCATTTACTTAGCTAAACGACTGTCTCACATTTCCTCTGGATGTTCATTATATTCTATTAATAATTTTACAAGAATGTGTTGTTTTCACAAATTGGATTTCTTTCCATTACTCCTTTCGATTTGTGAAATATTCAATTTCATCCCAGTCATTTAATAAAGGTTTGGTTCAGTCGTCGACCAGTGAAAACTGATTGTTACTTTCAATTCTGGATTTAGAAATAAAGATGAATTCTTTTTAATTGACACGCCTCTCAGGTTGCCCCTCCCACACGTCTGGTGAGGAAGAGAGAGAGTATCATAAAGCCAGTGTGCAAGCTGGCACAGGGTCGGACTGGGAATAGGAAGACCAGACGAAACTTAAAACTTTACAATTACAAATTTTTTTAAACTAACCTGTCTGTATGTGTGCGTGTTCACGTTTCTATCTGATATCTTCCGGTTGGCTTAAAATTTTACTGGTAACCATCAATGGAGGGTCAATACTTCATGATATTATTATATTGAGAAATACCACGATAGCGGCTGTGGAATGTTGGACGAGTTCCGTTATTTCTGATTCGATTTCATTTAAAATCGGTGTATAGGAGCTTTTGGATTGTAATATCATGGTTTTTCGGACATTTCAGAATTCAACGGGTCAACTCAATGATAACAGAAGAAATTTTTGCTTTTAGGTCCCATTCTATTTCAAGCTGTAGGAATTGTTGTTGGAGATCATACTTTATTTGTCGATATCTTCCCAATTGTTTTAAAATGAAACCGTTTTTTGGGGGGGCGGCGGCGGCGGCGTCTTTGATGTCCCTTTGAAGCGAAAACGTTACAGTGATGGGTAATGGCGGCAAGGTCCACAAACGAAACATTAACTTTTCCCTACGAGATCGAATATCCGGTGATTGTAAGGCTTCGCCTGTTTTTTTGGCGGCATTTCCATTGGGGAGTATTATAATTTGAATATTCACTTCAGCTAAGATTTGTATCCAACATTGTCACATGGTATTGGCAAGATATCCACAGTGAGTTCCAGAACTTTGAGAAGGTGCATTGTTGATATGGGAAATAATTTTTATTCTGATTCTGTTTATGAAAACTTTGTTGGTAGTTACTTTTTATTTAGTCGACTAGAATTTATAGTGATTCACGCAGTTCTGTTTTCAATAGTGTTTGTTTTGGTTCAAAGTTTTTTGCCAGAAAAGTGTGCTTTCAATTGCGATGCCCAAGTATACAATACCCTTATCTAGACGTCATAAACGAACTGGACGATCGTTAGCAGTGAAGCGTCAGTTACAAAATCTTCGTAGATCGTAGGTATTTTGCTGAAGTTATTTTGCTTGGATGTAATTGTTTATATTTTTAATTAGATCAGAATCGCATTGCACAGGAGATCCATCAGCCCGAAGGGGTACTCGAGGGGTGAGTGAGATTGTTTTTTCAATCCAAACTTTGACTTGAATTAGTTTCGATTTGTATCCTTACTTGTTACAGGCAAGAATATGTAATTGATAAAGCATTGGAAATTGAAGATGAAAATTTTCCACCAATGGAATGTGAAGCCGATGAATCTTATAGATCAATAACCGATATTATGGAGGGTCGAAGGATTGTGAACCTGGGCCATGTACTCGAAGAGTATGAAAATGTTCTGAATCATAAATATAAATACATGATGGGAAGAATGGATTTCATGAAAAAAACAAGGAAAGGAATGATTTCCTACTTGCATTTTTACTGCGATACATGCAGCAAGCATTATGTCATAACCACTGACTGTACTGGAAAATCCCTCCAAGACCTGAATGATGCTGTTGTTTGAGGTAGTTTGAGCGTTGGAATTGGACACATTCATATTCAATTTTGCTGTTTCTCAGGCCATCTATGGAGGTTGGAAAATTCCAGAAAATTCTTAAAATTTCTAGACTCTCACATGCATCGAGTAGCTTTGTGCCATGCACATGCCCGGTCAGTGTCAGATTGCTTCCACCAATTTTTCTGAAAACTGTTACTAATCAAGCATGTGCATAACACAATGCTAATCGATGCATGTGAGAGTCTAGTAATAACAAAATTTAAAAATAGCATGAATGGTGATGAAGGGCCTATCCCTTTTAGCCCGCTTTTGAGTTCGTTGTTGAGAATAACAAAAGTAATAGACGAAATCCACATCGTATCAAAAAACTTTGTGGGTTATTCATTGACGAAAACAATACATTTCTTGCTGCTTCTCCCGATGGATTAGTAGGAGAAGATGGACTTATCAAAGTGAAATGTTTATATTCCATCAACGGAAAATTGAATGATGAAGAAAATATATCCACTAGGTGTTTTCATATTATTGATAATGATATAAGGTATTGATCATTCGAATCCAATCTTCTAATATTTTTTAATTTCAATAATTATTCTAGGTTGCCATCTCGAAATCCTGATTTTCGAGCGGAAAATGATTTTCTTTGAACCCAAAA
This sequence comes from Zygogramma bicolorata, assembly GCA_032362365.1. NCBI lineage: Eukaryota > Metazoa > Arthropoda > Insecta > Coleoptera > Chrysomelidae > Zygogramma > Zygogramma bicolorata. The sequence goes on from JAVJAQ010000825.1 coordinate 489,350, forward strand.
ACCGCTACATAGGTACCATGGATCTTTCATAGATCGAGACAATATCTCACAAAACTAGTCTGCCATTTTGAATTTTAAAATTTCAACATGAAAAAATCACGCCTGAAGACTACAAAATATCGATTTTAATTCGAATCGGTCCATAATCAAAAAACTCGTCAGACACCTTGAAGCCGCCATTTTGAATTCATTGATTTTAACAAAAGATTCATAATTTTGATCACGAAAACCTTCACATACCAATTATGGATCGAATCAGACCATAATCAAGTCTTGTTCAACTTGAATTGATTATTTTTTATAAAATATTTATAATCTCAAACCCTAAATCAACCCCGAAAACCTCAGAGCAATTATGAATCGAATCGGACCATAATTAAATTCTCGTTCAACTTGAATTGATTATTTTTTACGAAATATTTATAATCTCAAACCATAAACAATCCTCCTAGCAATTTTGATTCGAAGCGAACCATAATCACAAATCTCGTTCGCATCTTGCATTCATCAATTTTGATAAAGGATTCTTAATCTTCGAATAATTTGCCATTGCCGTGCAAACTTTGATATTAATACGATATCGAACAGGTTTGAATCTGAAATGTAATTTGAAAGAACGAGCACGACAGTGAACTGAATTCGGCCCTGTTATGCCTGAGCGTGGCCAAGTTAGAAGTAGGGCGGAGTTTGTATTTATTTCATCAGGCGAACTCGCTCTGCCATCTAGCGATATACGTTCTCGTAACTAAAGGCTAAATACTCTTAAGTGAAGATGAAAGTTGTCTGATGACATAATATCCACAGTTAATTTTTTTGCTCACCTGAATGATACTTGACTCCCAAGTCATGTTGCTGTCAATATGAGTACCCAAATATTTTGTGTTGACTGATGAGTTTATATCTTGATTATCAACCTTAACTCAAAATTGATCAATTTTCTTGTTATTTCTAAAGTAGAACTGCATCAAAACAGTTTTACTGGGATTGACTACCAGGGGATTTCTTTTACACCAATCTGTAAAATGCAAGGATTACTCATTTAATTTACTTAAAAGTTCCATCGGACTATCAGCATCCGCAGCAAGTGTTGTATCATCTGCATATAGAATAATTCGATCCGTGTTCACATACTTCGGCATATCATTGATGAAAAGTAAGAAAATGAGAGGTCCTAAGATTGATCCTTGTGGGACTCCAAAATCGTTGTCATATGATTTGGACTGACAGTATCCCACTTTAACGCACCTTTTTCTTGATGTCAGATATGATTTCAACCAGGAAAGAAAATTACCTCTGAATCCGAGGGAGTATAATTTACTCAGAATGATCTCATGATTGATGATATCGAATGCCCTGGACAATAGGTCCGGTATCACTTCGTTTCCAAGATAAAGGGTGTCCACATTATTTATGATGAAAACTTTTTTCCCTGAATATCTCAATAATTCTTTGGCCGATTTTTCTATAATTTGGTGGTGGCATTAAGGAAATTAAGAGACTGATTTGACCATAACCAGTTTGAAATTAGTATGTCCAGTGGCGTACTAGAAGGTACATTAGCCAAAATTTTTGCAACACTGATTCTTTGCAATTTTATTTTTTTTTTTGCAACTGAAACTACAACTTTTCCATCACTCTTGTATCTCGCTCTGTGTTTGAGATGAAAAATAAGAGTCACTTCTTTGCATGTCCTTGATACAACAAAATAAAAGTAGCAAACCATCAACATAACAAGCTTTTTATTTATGATTGAACAAATAACATAATACAAAAGTCATCTATCGAATTTTTAGATTAACTGTGTTCGATGAAACACAACATTAAAAAAGTTGACTTCCTGTATCTTGAAAACGAAGCATTACTAGACCTATTTTCATATGAACTTTTTGTCTTAGAAATATTCAAAGAATCACTCTTTGTAGGTTGGCCCACGTACATAAATAACACCCTGTTTATAGACCGGGTGACAGATACCGATTTTTTCGACCAATTCATGACAGTCTGCCTTCGTAGGAAAAAATACATGAAGCTGAAACGAATTGTAACCTGGACAGATAATTAAGCACTGCGTGATACTTCATTTAAAACCCAGATTTCACATTCATTTCGACACACTGTATATCTTCCAACAGTATGCCCCAGAAAAATGTCGTCATTCTCACAATAGAATTACTTAAACTTTCAATGGACCTACCTTGTTCAGCAAGTCGCACCCAGTGTGTGTTGACCTATGTTATTAATATTGTATACCAAACCCTTGCTTCAGGGCTCCATGTCTCAAGAAGCAATTGAATATCTGTATATGTATCAGAAATCAGTTTTTGTTAGTTTTTCTCATCGAACATTTATGCAAGTTTCAAATCATTTGATGTCATTTAATAGAGAATGTCCTTTTTAATTTCGCTAACACAAGTGATGTTTTCATTTGTAACAGAAAAGTCATCCATCAAACTTATTGTGAAACCTAACGAAAGCAAATGTGTTTCACATGAAATACCAGACAGCACGTTTTATTTTCACAGATTACGATTTTTTTTTGGCGTATTTTGTCTTTCGAATGAAGTCTCTAGAAATTGGTCCGAATATTCTGTTACTGCCGTCCAGTCTACGGCTTTGGAAAAAATTCCACTTTATGTTACTGAATTTTGATTTTCATCCTCTGGCATTTCGAATATGTGAATGAGAAAATGTGCGACTCAAGCTACAATTGCACGTCCGCCTGTCATGCCGAAGACCAGACTTCGATTTTCCGCCACAAAACCACCGAGCTGGAACTCACACGCAAAAGGGACAGCATCGTGGTGGTTCGTGCTTATTCGAACTCCTAAATCTGCACATAAATGGTTCACATGGGCATTTGCAACATATTATAGGTATTCCTCTACAAATAATGCTACTAGATAGGAATGCTAAGGATGCTTTTTTCAGGATGTCAATGTCAAAACTACGATAACAATCGCTCCATCACCTTATTAGATAAATCTTCATGGGAGCAATTTCCACCAGAAAAGCCAAACTATCTACTTAATTGCTCAAACTTATATTTCTTATTCAAAAGCCTCAAAACATTCACGATTTTTTAATTATTTCCCCAAGAGGCTTTTATGAGCATTGCTGGTGTTTTCCTATCATACAAACTTCGAGATCAAAAAAATTCAAATCACATACCTTAAAAACTGTAATATGACAGAAGATTTGAGATAGCATCACGAATAATCAGGAAAAATAATGAATTTTCAGAAAATTGTATCCCGATACTTTTCTAACCCCTACTGGAACTAAATGGAAGCTGAATCAAGAGAGCCTCGTCACATCAAAACATTCACCGAACAAACACTCGAAACGCAAATCCAATACAAAAGTTCCAATAACCAACACTCCAATGAAGTGAATGCGCCAAATCGCCCTACTGATGAAAATCTCGAGTATCCAAACATTTCACTGCAATTTTCCGTACAATAGAACTAATAAAATGTTCATTCAAGAGTAGGTCTGAAGTATTTAATAATTAAATTGTAAACTGATGTATCTCTTTAAAAATGCATACTTAAATAAATGAGCTTTATGAAGGACTAGGCAGCAAAATGCATATCACAAGAGCCCTTTGAGTAATTAATTCAGATATCCTTCTGTTAGGATCCATCCCAGTTTAAATTCAAAAAGGAATTCGAATATCTCTTGTATAAAGGATACTTTAATGCTGACGACCCTTCTGGACCTTGAATTATTTCGATGTTGAAATTTCAACTTTGAACATTTATCAATTCCTTTCCTTCAGTGATGGATATGAAAACTGCTTGTACTCGTGAAGGTTTTTGAATTTTATGTGTAATCTTATCCTGAAGTTTTTTTTTTGTTCTCGGTTATAATTGCACGAGTGCATGAAAATTACCGATAATTTTGCAAGAAAACGTGATATCTAGAAATTGTAAGTTCATTTTCATATTTTGGAGAAAGTGTCCGAGTCCGAAGGACGAGGGCTCTTTTACAAAATATGAAGATAACCGAATGCAATTTGAATAATATATCACGCTTCAATGCAAAATTATCTGGTCATTTTTATGCACGAATATAATTCATTGGAATATTTCACGAATAAAGAAATACTCAAGGAAATGTTATTTTTTGTTCATTTATACTTTCCTCTATAGATTTTATGGAGCACTCACCAAAACGCAAAATGTTTTTCTATTTTTGAAGTCTATCTGACATTTATTTGTGTTGTTTACTGACGTCTAGCGATACGGTTTCGAATGTGTTGCTATGGTGACTTGATACAATGCAATTACCGCTGTAAGTTTTCGATACAATGCAATTACCGCTGTAAGTTTTAGATAATTGCATTGCTCTAATGGGACATTTTATATATGAGGGAAATATTCTGAATAATCACACTTACATTTTTGAATGTGGTTGACAGGCGTTTGTCAACTCATCGTCGAATAATTGAGAATCGATGTTGTTCATTGGGATCTTAGAAAGTGACATGAACACAACTTTAGCGAAAAAGACGAAAGTCGTGCAAAATTTATTCATTCGAGACCATTTGAATAGTGTTGGCCATACTTCACGTTTGACACCGTGAGCACCATGGAAATGAACGTGAAAATTCGTATGAATAATTTTCGAAGGTTTTGATCTAATGAATATCTGGAAATGCCACCTCTTTCAATGGGATCCATAGTTTCGCCATACCTCAACAAGGCAACCATGGACAGAAGTCGATGTGTAGGTCTTCCTGTCAACAACAGAAGACTGGGAATATTAGAATCATCAGATCGAATTCAATGAAACTATTGAGCGTGAGAAATTCCATTGTTTTGTGTTGTTGATTCATTATTATATCTGAAGGTGGTTACCAAGTTTGGTTATTCGAGAGCAAATTGAATATATGCCTCGAAATTTCATTTGCTGAGTTGAAAATTTCTTGTCCAAATCAAGAAGCAAATCTATTCTAAGACACTTCTAGTAAAGAATTGCAGAAACATACTATTCTATCGAGGGAGTTGTTCAAGATGTTATTGAGATCGATATAATTGGTTCCTATTTTTGACTGTTCTTGCGCTCAAAATTATAATCGCCCATAATAGTTAATTCATTTCGGCTCCTGATTTTTGTGATAAATGGGTCTGATGTAGTTCATCACGGATTATATCCCCAGCACACCAAATTAAATCGGTTAGAATTTTTTTTCACATCCATGACTTTCGAAATTTTGCTCAGCAAATGACTTGAATGAGTGTATAACAATTTGATTCAATCAGAGACCACCTGTTGAAGGATTTTATCTTAAATTATTGTACACGAAAGCATATGCTCCAAAACAAAATTTTGAAAATCATGAAAAGCAAGCCTTTTGGTCAATTGAGCTCGATTAAGGACGGATATATGTTGAGATTATTTCCAGAAAATATGTAAACTCAGAAAGCCTCTAAAACAAACAGAAACAATATAATACCTGAAAAATTGAGCTAAAATCGAGATTTATTTAGATGAGTTTGTTTAATCGGTTAAACAGTTCTAATGCAAAACTCTGTAAAAGCAGTTTAGCCTTTAGCTTATTCATTGCTTATCCGCATTGTGAGAAATAATCTATATAAAACTCTGTAAGTGTTGGAAATAATTGAGCAAAGCCATGGTCTCATGCTGTATACGTTTCCATGTATCAGTTGTTTTGTGTTGTGTAGTATTATACTTCGGTTGGTCCCATCCGAATAGATCACCTTGTAGTAGTACCTCTTATGACTGAAATGCGCAAGTTGAAAGAAAGAATGATTCACGATGCCCCTATCTCACGATTCCTCACTCGAATATCCGTCAATATACTTCTTGCGCTGAATGTGATAAGTTCTAAAGTGTAAATTGGATACAAATACGTGAATTGAAGAAAATTTTCCATATGTACTATGGGAAACAAGAAAAACGATGCTCAGTGAAAACAACGTAGAAATTTGGCGAACACTACGGAAACTCGAGAAAAAACTCCATTACTACTCGTCCAGTAAGTAAAATTGTTTTTAATGTTTTTTGTCATGTTTTAGAGAAACCAACGAAATGAGTGGACATATAATTGGAAATAGATGAGACTGACAATGATTTCTGATCATTGATCATCGGCAGGGGCAATCTACCTTGTAGATCAACATACGGCTGAACTTTATTCATCATAGTAGGCCGTTTTCTGCCCTGCATACTTTTTGAGTTATGCCAGCCGAGTGTCTCGCGCCCAAAGACAATTTCTTTTTGGTTGGCGCAGGTCCGTCGTCAGATTTGACATCGGAAATTTCCGCCACCAACAGTGAATCTTTCCGTAGTGATAACGCTGTTACTACTATACCGACTGAAGCAAAGTCTTACGGTAGTTATATCCAGGATGATTTCGCACTGCGGTGGGGTACCTATCTGACACAAGGACAAGAAAACGACAAGGAAGAATGATTTCGCACTGCGGTGGGGTACCTATCTGACACAAGGACAAGAAAACGACAAGGAAGAACCTAAAGACACTCGAGGACAAACTCCGTTCTTACTCGTCGTAAGTAACTTTGTTTTTCGTATTTTGTCACGTTTTAGAACGGAACCAAAGACGTGAGTGGAAGTATAATTGGAAACGGCTGAGACTGACAATGATTTCTGATCATTGATCATCGGCAGGGGCAATCTACTTTGTAGATCATTCTACGGCTGACCTTCAATCATCATACGCCGTTTTTTTGTCCCGCACACTTCCTGAGTTGTGCTCGCCGAGTGTCTCGCGCACGAAAACAATTTCTTTTTTGTTGGCGCAGGTTCCAGGCCATTACACTACCTCATATCCACCCCAACTGAATCCGGTAGTTCAGACCTTTTTTCTCGGCATCTGAGTTGAGGTTTTCCACCGGACCCTCAAATTTCGTTGGGCAAAGGTTTCTCAGCCCTCAGAACAGCTGTGCCTGGTGAGTGATCGATATGCTGAAGCATTCAAGACTACTTTGCCTGACAAAGCCGGTGCTGATAAATCATTATGCAACGTTCCTCCCTCGATGTCGAACCACAGGAGATTTCTGCTTGCACTAGACCTGAAGGTACAACCTTTCCCTTCAAAACACCTCGAGGGCACTGCTCATCGAAGTCAATGGCAATCTTAGAAAAATCAACAGAGGGGGGACACCTCAAGCAGACAAAACAGAGGATGGTGAGAGCGGTTCACGACGTACAATAACAAATGGACGAGGTAACATATTTGAACCTATACGCTGGTCGCATTAAATATTTGACAGCACGTGGCAATCTATAACTAACAACTCCAACATTTTGGAATGGGTTCAGAGATATAAAATCCATTTTTATACTCTACCTTATGAAAAACTGGCACCTGAACCCCGACAATTCCACCCAGCCGGCTAAACCTCTATTGTGAGAGTTTAGCTATATATATTACTGGAATTTGACTACATTGAACCAGCCGTCAATGTCAAGAGCAATTTTTGGTTCAGCTATTTTCTCAGGTTTGAGTCTTACTGATAGCTATAGATTTTTATTTGAATCTGAAACATTTGCATGAATTCATCACAGCCCCTCACTTGGAGCTGTGAAAAATCTGATTTCTGAAAATTGTTTTGTCAGTGGATTCGACAGATGCCGATAAACATAAGAAGTATTTGCGATTCCAATCTAGACACAAAATTTTTTAATTTAATTTTTTTGTGTTTTGACTCATCTTTGCACCTTATATATTCAAACAGAATTCTCAGAAACGGTTATACATTTTTCAAGTTCGAAAATTTTTGTATCTGTAGCTATTTAGACGACATATTTTTCAATTAGTATTACCAAGATGGAGTGTTCAGGAAACATCCAACAAATTTGAGGTATCTTGGTAACCAATAGGATTCTATATTAATGGAAAATAAATTCATTCGACACTTGATTTCGGTTTGCCTTGTGGTTGAATATAGGTGGCCGTCTACAAAATTATTTGAGGAGCACCGATGTATAACCTTGCAGACGGATCGAGGAGATTTTGATAATGTAAATTTCCACACAGTGTCACAGTGACTTTTTATGTTGGGCAACTAGAAGGTAAAACAAGGCCTGAATTTTCCAGAATATTACATGCAACAACGAGAAAGCCAAAGGTTTCAGTGAAGCAGGCCAAACTTCACATCATTGTTCAAAACCTTCAGACAGTTCTCCTCAAACTGTCACATTTTGTCGCATAGAGACAACAAAACCGTCAACGCGCAGATCAACCGGATGTGTGGAATGACGCACCCAAACCTCAACGGACTGGCTGGTGATATTTGGAAGTGGTGTGAAGAATTGAGCATAATGATATTCAGGAACTTGAGTTTTCTGGTGGACAATATATATTTATATATATATATATATATGTGTGTGTGTGTGTGTGTGTATATATATGTGTGTATATATATGTATATATGTGTATATGTGTATATAATTATCAACTGGTGATGTTCGTCTCATAAATAAGTTCGAAATATGAGTTTATAGCAGATCAAATGCCATGATGTGTCACCTTCGGAATGCAATATCGAGAATACGCCTTCCAAGAGCGGGCCAAAAATTTCGATAACCTGAAGTTGATCTGTTTACTAACTACTCCAACACATAGGGTAAAACATTTTTATCTTTACAGCCAAACCCCATAAGTTATGCAACTGATGTATTACATTAACTTGGTCTGACACAAACATTTGTGCTTTCCCAATCATCACCACTTCCACTTTCTCCCTAGAATATTGAAAATGATTGAAGGGGACAAAGTAACATGTTTTGTGTTTCTGTTATCGCAGTCCCAAACTTGGTTTCCACAAATTGATATCAATTTTGAATTCCATTATATTGTATTTTGAACAACGATATATAATTTTTTCAGTTTCGTTTAAGCACCTACATCCACTGTGGTGCCATCTCACCTTGGGTGAACCGATTTTGTCTGGCATCCATTTTCCAGGAGAAAAACTGAGGGGTGAACCTTCAGCGATTCTGATGGCATCAATGATTGCAAATACGATGGAACCATACGATTTATTTTCGTCTCATTGGTGGATATTTGTGAAGGAGATGTGGATAAGGTAGATCGTCCCATGGGTGCAGCCAGGTAAAAATTTTAGTACTAGAAAATAACATAGATCAGCTTAAAATCTGATATCTCATGCAGGTAACTATGATACAATGGAAATGTTTTAGAGGGTTATTTTCAAAATACGATCCACTTTTCTCCCGATATGAGAAAATCTGGGACCCTAACCAAGTGTTGACCAAATTAGAAAAATCGGAAAACCTCATTTTGAAAAATATATCACAAACTTATTCACGATGCAGAAAAATTCTAAGTCGTCTCCACAATTTAATATTCAAAAGATGTCAGGAAGGTGATTCAGTACATGTTTCGAACTACATAGGTTCATCATCAGCTGAATTAACATTCAATTATGGAGATGAAAAGACTTATTGTTATGGTTGCTCTAAAGCTTACGCTGATTCAAAATCGAAATGAGTAGCATTTTTATTGTATGACCAGAAAAAAAAAAAAAACGTTTACCGGTTGACGAGTGTCGCCCTTCAGAGGTCGAATCTTCCGCAGAAAATGTATGACGAGGCCTTTTGGCGTGTGAGTCCCAGCACGGAGGCTCGATGGGAAGTTGAACCCGAGTCTTCCCGCTTGAGGGGCAGACGTGCTTGTCTCTTCACTGCCGAGAACCAAATTATCCACAGAAGACCAAGAGAGCAACAACCACAAACATGTGTTTTTTCTCACCATTTTCCACGGTGAAACGTGAATTGTGTATGACATCCACGATTATCGATTAAAAAACCGCACACATTCAATTAGGTTTTTTCCTCATTTTTACTTATAAAAATCCTCATCACCCAGCTTCACCTCAGCTCTTCAGCCGTTTGCTGGAAATGAGTCTGCAATTTGGTGGTGTTGATACTGATCAATTCAAAGGCCACAGCACAAGACATGCTGCCACTTCTGCGGCCAACCAAATCGATTTGAGCACGGACACCATACGATCAAATGTAGGCTGGTCCGAAAAATAAAATACTTTTGGTAAATTCTACCTAGACCAGTAATTACAAATGGTACATTTGCGGACTTCCTCCGCAATTTCATTAAACGAGTGTAAGTTTCCTGGTTATTTGAGTTTTGCAACATCAAATTGTATTAGCATTCAAATACTGTCTGTATCAAGTTCTTAGTTTATAGTGGTGAATTATATGAAGAATAAACAGTTCATTTAGTATGAGATCAGTCTGAATAAAATTTTGATCGCCTTTTAATAATTCTTTAAACATCTACAAGGTGATCTATTCGGATGGGACCAACCGAAGTATAATTGAGGATTAAACGACTTACCTGAAGGAAGTTCAATCCAAATTATACGAGGTTGGTCACATCCGAATAGAGAGACACCCACCCATCTCAAAGAAGAAAAAAAAATCCTATATATTATTTTTTCTGTCATCCCGACCCAAAAAGGCGATATCATCGCAGGGTATATTGACGGATATTCGAGTGAGGAATCGGAGATAGGGGCATCGTGAATCATTCTTTCTTTCAACTTGCGCATTTCAGTCATAGAGGTACTACTACAAGGTGATCTATTCGGATGTGACCAACCTCGTATAATTTGGATTGAACTTCCTTCAGGTAAGTCGTTTAATCCTCAATTATTGATATTGTTTTTATGAGATTGTCTGTCAATTCATTATTCATTATACTTGTTCAAGTACCGTCTTCCTTCTCTTCGTCTTAGGCACTTCCAATTGTGAGTCTATACCATAAACTGAAGACTTCAACTTGCCTAAACTCGAATAACTGAGGTGAGCCATACGACTGTGCCATAAAATTCCTGAATCCATAGACGTGATCAATGCTTGTTGTGATACATCCAAATCCAAACTGAACAGGTTATCTTTCAAAGTTGCAGACGCTAGAACTTCACCTTTTGAATCGAAAATTTGTGCACCTTTCGAATCAAAAACGACAGAGTTTCTGACTGACAGATAACAAATTCACTCTCAGATCTGGAATATAATGAACATTGCTGATCTTTACCGGCCAAACATTTCCATCGAACTTAGCTGATAATTTTATATCACCTACACATCGGGAACTCATATTTCCCTGCTGATTGGCAGTGCTGAAGCAGACATTTTCTGGTTTGGAATCGGTTACAAAGTAAGACTCATTTTTCGTCAGATGAACGGAACATCCTGAATCCAAAAACCATTCATTTTCTTGGAGCGAATGTTGCACTGACAGAGCAGTAAACATGGCACGTTCATTGCTGTCTTTCTTTGGATTGGATGACGTTTATCACTATTAGTTCGGACTCGATCGCAATTCTTCGAAATATGTCCGTAGCCATTGCATGAGTAACAACGCGGCCCTTTCCTGTTATTGCTGGGACCTGGTGTCGAGGGACCTTTTCTTGTCATGAAGGATCTACTGGTACCTGAAGGAAACTGTTGATTATCGACTTGGATTTTCAGGTAACAAGGGGAAGCTCACTGACACAATCGGATACTGTGACTCAGACTGGGCCAGTGATGTCGATGAACGACGTTCAGTTACAGGATTTTCACGAAAAATGGCTCAGCTTTATCCTGGTCGACTAAGAAGCAGCCTGCTATCGCTCTGAATTCTACAGAGGCTGAATATATGGCTATGTCCAGTGCCACACAAGGAGCCCTTTGACTGAGAGGTTTATTTTCCGAACTAATGCCAGCTACAGCCAATGAACCTACAATTTTACGAGTCGACAATCAGGGAGCGAAAAACCAATCTCTAAATGCTCGAACCAAGCACATAGATGTGCGGCAACATTTCCTGCAAGAACGAATCCGTACTGGAGAAATCAAACTGAACCACGTCTCAACAAATGAAATGGCTGCTGATTCCCTCACAAAACCACTTTGCAGCGAGAACAAGGACTTGTCTCCAATAAGGAGCGTGGTGGAAATATTTGAGCCAAGCCATGGTCTCATGCTGTATACGTTTCCATGTATCAGTTGTTTTGTGTTGTGTAGTATTATTGATATTGTTTTTATGAGATTGTCTATCAATATAACGTTAATTCATTATACTTGTACCGTTTTTCTTCTCTTCGTCTTCACACCATATTCCCAACAGTATAAACCATAGACTGATGCACTGGCCTTTCCACATAACAGGATGCGGAATACAATAGAGAGAAGAAGGATATGCACATTGAATATTGTAAAGTACAGAATGATAATTTTCTACTTGAATTACTCTATCCTTCTCAACCTCTTTTTATCTGCTACATTGAGGAAGAAATTCTCATAGAGGTTATACTTGAAGTATTCGTGCTCATTCCAAAATCACCTCTCTCTCTCTCTCTTAGGGCCAGTCCGTTAGTTGTTATTTCTATGGTAATAACTGTTCACTATTCAATTGTTTCATGGTTGTAGACACGGAGGAAAATAAGGTAAAAACAATTGTAAATTGTGCAACAAGTGAGGAGAAGTGCATTTCTGCTTGTGTTACACATTATACTTTTTTCACTTTCTGCTAAAAATAATACTATGATACGGATTCGAATATCAGTGACTCATTCTTAGCTTTGTGGTGCTCAAGAGAAACAAATAGTCGATTTTAGCATTGAATATGTTGACAATACATCAGAGGCTTTTTTAGTAAATTTAATGACAATGAGTTACTTATTCTCTTTGTTGTGGCGGAGTATTTTCAATTTCAGAACTGTCGGTATCCAATTTATTTTGATCTCATTAACATTAAAATGATTCGATAGATGTTGCTCCGTTGCCTAGCAATGGATAGTGTGTATGTGAATAAAGATGCCTAGGAAACGCTGGTGTATCTAGTGATTCGATATTGTTTAGAATTTCTTGGCGAAAAACAATCGGCGTTTACAAAAGCTTTCTAATTTTTGTATAGGGGGCGTTATATGAGCATTTTCGAAAATCTGTCAAATGTCGGTTTTGTCAGATTGACGTAACTTTGAGGTTTATTGTTTTCAATGAAAACTATCTGAAATTATTTCTTCGCACTCAACAGTGTTTAAAAGTCTATATAAGTTGAATGAGTTTCGAAGTTACTACAAGTTCTTTTTCACGATGTGTAGAAGATTTCGTATTTTGTGTGGTCAGTCAAAATCTGGAGATCCAAATATTCTTCTTTAGTACCTAAGGTAAGTACAAAACAAATCGCCCCAAAATAATAACATGATTGTGAGGTTGTAGCAAATTTTATTCGTTTCAGCTTGAGCGAAAGTCTTATATCGAGGAGGAAACATCTGTAGCTCTTATCAATGAGATATTTGAAAACAAAGTTTTGTTCAAATAAAGGAAATATCGATGTGATACGTATTTTGAACCGGTGCATAACTGATGTGTGTATCCCCAATTCCAAGACAGTCTTATCACTTTCAATACACTAGCATTAACTTTGTCGTACATTCTCTGGTGTATCTACTTATACCTGAATAATTTTGGAGTAGACTTGGCGAAAACCGATTGCTTGATTTCTGAGATCGCAAAAGCTTCAGATCGCTATTGTAGATGGCGATCAGTCATATACTATATGAAGCTTAATTTTCAGTAGAGAGGAATGTGCAAGTGAATATTCTACCACTGTTTATTATTTGCCTACTGAGATTTTAGCAGCCCTGACAGCCAATCAAATGCGTTTCAGAAAACGTGCATGTAACGTGGAAACCTACCGTTAACAACCTGTCAATACTGTCACTGTCACCTGCTACCTACAAGTTTTTAGTGTTTTTATATCAGTTTGTAAGACTAGACTTTCATTCCGAGAAAATTTACTTTGCCCATTTACCTGAGAATGTACGATGAAGTTCATGCTAGTGTATTGAAAGTGATAGACTGTCTTGGAATTGGGGATACACACATCAGTTATGCAACGGTTCAAAATACGTATCACATCGATATTTCCTTTATTTAAACAAAACTTCGTTTTCAAGATCACATTGATAAGAGCTATAGATGTTTCTTCCTCGATGTAAGGCTTTTGCTCAAGCTGAAACGAATAAAATTAGCTACGACGCTACATTCACGTTATTTTTTTTTGGGCGATTTGTTTTGTACTTACCTTAGGTACTGAATAAAGATGATGAATATCTGGATCCCCAAATTTTTGACTGTCCACACAAAATCTTCTACACATCGTGAAAAAGTACTTGTAATAACTTCAAAACTTATTCTTCTTATATAGACTTTTAAACACTGTTGAGTGCGAAGAAATAATTTCAGATAGTTTTCATTGACAACAATAAACCTCAAGTTACGTCAATCTGACAAAACCGACATTTGACAGATTTTCGAAAATGCTCATATAATGCCCCCTATACAAAAATTAGAAAGCTTTTGTAATCGTCGATTGTTTTTCGCCAAGAAATTCTAAACAATATCGAATCACTAGATACACCAAGGTTTCCTAGGCATCTTAGTACAATGAAAATGAAAAAGAGGCTTCCTCAGATTGAGGTAGGTACTAAAGAAATTAGTTTCACTATTTGCTAATAATTTTCCACTCTATAACCCTATGCGAAATCCATGTCTCTTTCAATGGATGAGTAGGCATTCCGGCGACTCTCGAATGGCAAAGCGTTTCGCCATTTCAAATATTGGCAATCAGTAAAAAGTGGCTTGGGTATTAGCGAGATCAAACGTATCTGGTCAATCGGTTCTTCGCTAAAGACGTGCTGCAAGCGCCTTCGGTCTCAAAGGAGATGCGAATCACTGGCTCAATCGTGCAAAATTCGTGATTTGAAATCGAACGAATCGAAAGAAGGATTGTGAATATTATAGTCCAGTTTTATTTCGGGGTGAATACTTCCATTTTCTATGGTGACTTTTGATTATAGCGACTACTCAAATTATTGTCGGAGATAGGTAGTGCTTAACTTTCGTGATTGTTATGGCGTTTTTCACACGATTCTTTGATTCAAGTGAATTAATTTCCACCTCATAACTGAAAATGTAAAAGTGACAGTGGTACCATTTTTCGTTGTCCAGCTTGCATTTAATGACAAAAATCAATCGGAGACGTTTCCATAGCATCATTAAGCTTTTTTGAAAAACATAATCATAATTGTGAGCCTTGTGCTCACAATTTTCGCTCATGCCTAATAGGCTACTTATCATCATCATTATTTAATAATACTATTATGCAACACGTGCACAAAGTAGATCTCATTTTTACACGAATGAGAAATTTTGCACGCACGAGCCGTAGGCAAGTGTCGAAATCTCTTAATAATGAAGAAAGACACTTCATGTAAGGGTTTCATACAATATTTTTTCTACCATCGTAATGAATAACAGTAGATTATTCCACGAGTCAATAATGATAACTATTTTTCTTGAGAGAATAATAGTCATTATTGCGAGTAGTATACTCTACTTTATTTGCAACTGATTTATCATAAATAAATGAATCTTCAGTTTCAAACTCAATACAAATACACAAACACTACCTTCGCGTTCGACACTGACACTTCGGAGTTTGGTTATATCGATTTCATGGTAATATTCAATTTGAGAAATTTTGTGATAGGACTAGAAGAGGAAATAAGAACTATTACTATGAATTTCTCGCCATTATTTCCTAAGGGAATAATATATATGGTATTATAATGCAGAAATCATAATTATAATACTTATATAAAACATGTTACATATTCATATAGTTTTAATTATTCAACTAATATAAAATCACAAAATAGAAATAATCGTTACTTCGAACGATTAATGAACTCTTTATTTCATTCTAGCTATGTCAAATGTACAATTATTCGGATTATTTATATAAAGCTTCAATTCATTTTTGTGTGTTTTTGAGTTTTGTGATACAGATATGCTATATGGTCAATGAGTTCAGCCAGATCCACTTCTTTGGTAACAGCAGCTCTCGAATATGATGGTAAATTATCGTGATTGTTGTTTCCGGAGAAAATCCTGGAGGCACGGATAAGTTTAGCATTAACAAAAGTGTCTCAATATCCCTCTGCAACGGTGGAAGCATTCCAACCACCGTTTTTTCAACTGTAAGGTTTATAGCGTCTTCGCGATTTCAAGATGCATCTTGGGAGCGTGAAGAAATGACACTTTACTCTTATTGTACTTTTTTCAACGTGTTCAAAAAGTGGTACTTCATCAACTAATATGAATTCAGAAAGTTTGGTTTATGCAAAGACCGTAAAAAAATTATTTAGGTTTAGGTAAGTGAAATACTTGCCGACGCCCTTGGCCTAGCAACCAATGAACAAGACTCGCCGTTTCGACAACAGATTCCTTGAGCAACCAAGAAAGCTGGATCGTGGAAAATAGTATATTATTCAACGAGCGTATAATGATGGCTATTATTCACGAGGTGAAGTTTACTTAATCACCGAGAGTATAATAACCATCATACGCGAGTAGAATACCATACTATATCCACGACTAATAAAAAAAAAATGTTGGAGTTGTCTTGTTGGGAAATTTTGTTATGTTACATACAGCTTATCCAATTCATCTTGACACAGAACTCATGACGAATATGCCCAGCAATATCTGTGTAGTATACAAATATAAAAAAGTACCTATTATATGTGTTCACTATCTTGAAATTTATTCGTTATTTCGTCATTGTCTGCACTACCAGTGTGCGACTGAAAAAGTGGCCGAGTTTGTGCCAGGATGGATTAGATAAACTGTACATATTTTAAGAAATACTATTATTTTATTCTAACAAATATTCCATAGAATACTAATGACAGGCTTGAGTAAATTCATTTTGATTCAAAAGCTATTTCGACATGACACTGATAGTTCAAAGTAGATGCTCCTTGCCTTCTTTTTTTATATGTAGGTAAAGAACTGAATTGAAATTATTTGATGGTTAACACGATATAATTTTAAAAACCGATTGTTTGTAGCTGAACAATATGATATTATAGTTAAATCAAGGAAGTATTATTTGACAGCAGTTAATAATGACTCATCATTTACTAGTGAATAATGGGTATCATCAAAGTCGAGCAAACAGACTTATAATGGGCATATTATAAAATAGTCGTGGATAAATCAGTTTACTCGCGAAGCATCAACATTAACATAAAAATACAGATGAACAGAGTTGAATCCCATGAAGTTTCTGATACAAAAACATTTTTAAAAAATGCTCGTAACCCAAAAAAAAGTGAAAAGTTAGCTGTATTTTTGCACATATGCATGTATGTTAAAAATTGAAACCGTTTCCGTTGACAATCATTTTTAAACGACTATATTACTGTTCATAACAATAATGAGGGCAGTAAGAATTTTATCACTTGCTGTTATTTTCGTAAACATATCAAACATATCGTAATGCAATGAATTGGCAATTTTTGTATTTTCTTTCCGGAACACATAATTTTGCACCTATCGGAATAAAAGCATTCAAGTCATTCATTCCAACAAGAAATCACCATAGACGACCGAGGTGTCAATTGTTCAACAGTTTTCCAAAAAAGTCGACCAGTCTATTTGAGGAAACTCATTTCCTTCTGCATCAACAGAGTGATAGGAAGGTTTTCCAGGATAATGGGAAATATTGGAAGTGGAAAGCGAAATAGTGGTTAGTTTACCAGATGTAAAAAGTGTAAACAAGACAACAATTCAAAGCAATGGGGCTTCTCCTGCACGTAACAGTGACAAAAAAAGGTTATGAGCTTGCTAGTATACTGAAAGAATGAAGCATCATTGTGGATTCACTTAGTAGTGTGCTTATAACAAATCCTAATTCTGAGGATATTTCCTCAGAAGTATTTAAGCGTATTTGTAGTTCTTCTGGAGAATCAGTCGTTATTTTCCGTTCATGAAAGATCAATATTCTCTTTTATTGGCAGCAGCATTGAAAGCTGATGTCCTCGAATGGAAAACGAGTATATTTCCTCGATCAGAGTTCGAAGGCAGATCTTGCAGATCAGAATGATATTATCATTTATTTTAACGTTGTGCGGCGACTAACAGATTCTTGCCAGTATGAATACTTATAAATCTGAAAGAGAAACCCACAAAACCTATTGTACTACCCAATCAGAAGGTGTATTCACCCAGCCCCTTTCTATTTTGTTGATTGGTATCAGAGATATACATTTGCTAGATGCGTGATATCCAGCTCATCACTTTTTTCCGGTCAAAAATATTTTTTGACCAGCATATGAAGATTTTCTTGCAAAGGTTAGATGAGTAATCTGTATACCATGCTCATATGTCACATCTCTGCTTATTGGTTGCACTCTTGCTAGCGGTCGATACGAATGATCAATGAGAAATATGGTGGAAATCATTAAAAATCACTAATACTGAGCTATAATGTTCTGTATGAAACCACTAAGTTGCTAGAAGTGGTGGCTCACTGTTGTGCACTTTATCTAGTGATGATGGCTTCAATATTCTAGAATCATAAACATTTCGGAAAGTATTCAGTATGACCTTGGAGGTTTGAAAATGGAATATAAAATACAGGTCCAAATTTAATAATCCAAAGTTGGGGCTGGCTCATTTGAGCATCGTGAAAGGGTCGGAGACTTGTCTCTCTTTTATAGATATTTTCACAGTTGGTGCTTTTCTGAATTGTTATCAATCGTTCCACCCTTGGCAATATCTACACAGATGACTCGACGAGTACAGAATTCCCACCTCTTTGTTGTGAACTTAGAGACCTGTCGATCCTCTCTTGCTCAGGGATCTTTTCTCAATAGAACAACTGAACTTTGGAAATCATTGCCGAAAGATATTTTTCCTGAGGCTTACAATTCTCTCGATTCAAGCGGTGTTCTTTGAACATTGCAGGACGAAGTCCCTTTCGTGTGAATTTTCATTTCAAAAAAATTCAAAAGTGCTTTCGCTTTTCCATTTCGAAAAATAAAAATCAGTAATGGAATTGAGGCAGAATTCTCTCTGAGATTAGTGAAGCTCCCAAAGCGGCTACTTATGAATTATTGCCGCTAAAGTCAAATACTGATACGTCTAACAATACTAACTACAATACTGCCACTCCTGTTATCGTCTCTAATAATATCGATAAGAGTAATTGTTATAATTATGTGAATAATATTCAAGAGTAATGCATTCACGAAATATATTGTTATAGGTAATTTATTATAATAAGTTCATGAGTGATGTTCCTATTCGGATCATTTTCAATATAATATAAACGCCCGCAGAAAAAAATTGTAACACCATCCAAAAGTGATTTTACAGGAAATGTCAGGATTTCAGGAAACTTCCTACTCATCCCGTAAAATATCACCTTCAGAACTCGCTACGTAAATTACTATTTCTTCTCGATCTGAATGATACTTTTTCTGCCTCGATATGTAATATGTTACTCCCATTATCATTCTGAAAACTTGCTTATTATGTCCCAAAAATTCCACCTATCACTTCAAACAAAATCATCTATTATTCATAAGACTGAAGATTCCTCTCAAACTGGATATATTCTCCAAAATACGTAGATGTCTTCACTTACGCTCAACGGCTATTTGAAGCGTCCTCTTTCGAATTTTCCGATTACTCGACACGCCGAAATATCCTTTGTTCCTCTGTCCAATCTTTTCAGATGAGCAGCAGTCGGTAATGATATTTAGAGGCATCTGTTGAATCGAATTCACGACTGACGGCACACCTCTATGGCAACCTTTCACCTCCGAGGATCACCTAGGTGACTACACAATGAGGCTCGAACACCCCCCAAGTCGCAATTATACACCGAGTTCCATTGGCTTCCCAGGAAATTTTTAGAGGGTGCATTAGTCTGTTCTGCGATCTCGTTTTGTTTCTGTTCCACGTGTGTAACGAGAGTGTAGCACTGTTTGAGGTCATTTTTTTGTGGTGGATCAATATTTGTTCCGTAGTTTTCTGTGTTTGATGAGATAAACTTCATAAAATCAGTATTGAAAGAAAATGGATATCCGGAAAAATCCATAGAAAAAACTTTCACAGGTATTGAAAATCCGAGCACAGTCCACAATGAAGATATACAACCTACACAAAATACACAACCTGTATCAAACATTATACCTTATGTCCCTCCTTTGTCTGAAAAGATAAAACAGATCGGCAACTGGTTTAATGTTAGAACAACATTCAAAACAACAAATACTTCAAGGTCAATACTGATACATACCAAACCAAATAACACAACGGAAAACAAAAAAAATGTATTTATCAAATTCCTTGTTCGTGCGGTCAAAAATAAATCGATGACACGTCTCGACCATTGGAGGTGCGAAAGAGTGAACACAAGATCTACATCAGGGACAGACAGATAGGTGGTTCTAAATTATCAGAACACAGTCTTTCTGCCTATGCAGATCACACAATAGAATGGAACGACACAAAAATTATGACGAAAGAGAGCAATGGAAGGAAACGAAAATAAAAGGAATCTGCTTTCATCATGCTGTCTGGCGAAGAATTCATATGATATGGATTGCGGATGGCTGCGCCTCCTGAAGGACAAAATGTTATGTCAAATTTGAAATATTTGACGAATTTTAATTAAGAAGATTGCCCACAAGAGAAATTTGTATTTGAACAGGAATTTGCGTATAAGTTTTGAGAACGGAAGTTCTGAAACGTTAACGATAAGTACTTTCATATATATATATATATATATATATATATATATATATATATATATATATATATATATATATATATATATTCTATCCAGGAAGAACTGTTTTTCAATAGACGCAGCAACTTTTCGGAGTAGATTGAAAATCTGCCCTTCTACACTTGTATGGATTTCAACATTAATTCCCATTTTTCAGATTGTGGTAGGTTACATACCCAGAAAAATACGGAACAAAGAGAGTATAGCAGTTCAGATGGATGAAGAGTCTGGTGCATCAGGTGAGATACAGTGAAAATAGTGAACTATATCGAATAGAACAGATAAATATAATTGAACTCATCATTGTTTTTGAAATCACTACGATTCAAATAATCAATTTTCTTAATGAAGGAAGTGCTGGTTATTTCAGGTATCGCTAAAGTAACACCCAGAAAAGAAGGAATTTGATGATTTCAGATTGCTCACAACCTATCATTATCATGAAACGTAGGACAGCCCTTGATATAGAAAAAAACGTATGGCAATAACAGAGAAACCAAAGCCGTATACCTCCGAGGTTTTTCCAGTAACTTACAGACTTCAAAAATTTTAAGTTAATGTTAATTCGTATCTCCTGTCCTAAATGACGAAATAAATGAAATAATGTTGTGACAAGAAAATTGAGGTATCGAATATGAAATACTAGTCAAAAAATGTAAATGAATAAACCAAATGAAATATTATGAAAAAATTGAGTGTACTCACGACGTTTCGATTGCTGGTATCCGCAATCGTCTTCGGGTGATGACAGTCATAATCTTCATTATTTTTTTTTACTCATATTTCATATTCGATATCTCGTTATTTTGTAACAACAGTATTTTCTTTCATCAATCAATCCCTAATTTCGTTATTGAACATAAATTTGAATTAAATTTGATTTTCTCATTCGATTTGTATTTTAATCCTTCCGTTCTTAGCAACAGGTTTCAATAGAGTTGAAAAAATATAGACAATGGAAGTCCGAACCATTACCATTCAGCAAGGAACATTGTCAAACACTTTCAAACGAAATGATATATTGAACATATTAAAACGAACTGTCCTTCTCACTCAGTGGTTATGGTTCTGTTATATACTACCCTATGGAAAGTTTCATATCATTTTCAGCAATTTGGTAAACGGAATACAGAGATGGTACAGTCATTATTCCTTATTGGTTGAAAAGATTACAAACCTATACCCGACCCCTGCAAGTATTCTAATTCCTTTTTTTTTGTAAAATGGATACAGATAGAGCATCACTTATAGTCAGTATGATATTTTATAAATGAACAGAAAACCAGCTTCTGTGTATCAAAGTTTGTTGTAGTTCCAATAAATCCGAGTAGAATTATAATAATAATGCACTAGAAAATTTATCTTTTCCGTTGGTGATATGGCATGACCTATTCAACCTATTATATCTGAGGGGAAATTCAATAATTTTACAATATAGAGTTGGTTTGAAGGAGCACACAGAATGATTGATATAAACATTTTTTGTGATCCATCATTATTCATGCGTAGTTGATATGTAGTGAACAAATAATCAGGCCTTCTTAGGTATCCTCATTTTTGTTTCATGAGAGAAGAGATAGTATCATTGGAATTAAATAAAGAAGTGTTGTCAGCAAAAAGTCAGCATGGTGTTTTATAAGTCATTGGTATAGATTACGAACTAGAGTGGGCGCAGGACCGAGCCTTGAGGAACCCCATAGTTGATTGGGATCAACTCGGATGTTTCATTGTTATAAAATACACTCTGAAATCGATACTGCAAATATGATTCAATCAGATTCAAAGACACAACTATATCACCATAAAGAGCATGTCTTTCTGACTCTGCTCTATATTAAATTACTTTTCCACCTGGTGTACTCTTCAATGCGTTTTCTCGTACATATTCCATACACAATATTCAGACTATATAAGTCTGTTACGGATCATCTGATACTTTGTTTTCCTGATGTTTGTTTCCCGGAATGACTTCCAGACATTGCATCCACACTCGAAATCCGCATTAATCGACAAAAGGGCGCTCGACGGCGGGACTGGCTGTCAAATTAACAAAACAAATGAGGCGCAACGTGTTTCTTGCCTCATTAGAAACTTCACCTCTCACGGCCACATCGCCTATATCCAGTAGGCTATGGCGGACATCCATGTGCGAATCTAATTTGGTTATTTCGACAACGTTCATTTGTTTGAATTACGCACCGACGGTGCTACTGAGGCGGTGAACGTCGTCTCGGATAAATACGGGGGTTACGAAAAGTCGAACGGCTTGAAATATGGAATTTAAGATGCCCAGAAACCCTGGTTTTCACTAATACCTGTAACAGTTTTGAATGAACTTGGATAAATATACGATTGCTTGATTATTGGAGGAGTTTCGAGCGATTTGAGGTTTCCGTAAAATACATACAGATGTCGCTCACACGCTCCTGTCAGTCTTGTTTGAAGCTGAATTTTAACTAAGTGAAAGTGTGAAGTCGATTTTTATTTGATTGGCTAGTGAGAAGAGATCGCAACATAAAGGATAATGGGTGGCCAATCGAATACCAGTTGCGGACCATGTTAGGTAGTTTCAAATTGAAAAATTAAACGTTTCGCTCATGAGAATACGTCGTAGAATCGAAGGCATCAATCGCAAAATATACCGTTAGTAATGAAGAGAAACAGTTTCCTTAGTTCTATTTAGCGTTAAAGATGAGCAATTTGTAGAAATTATTCTTCACAAACGTAGGGAAGAAATCAATGTGAATGAAGCAAGTTTTTGACAAATAATGCTCCAGAAGCAATGATGATTTATTGATTATTTCCACTGTTTTTCAAAATCTGGTTATTTGGAAATGATAGGAAAGTAAACACTATAGTTTTCTATATGATTCCAAAATGATTATGATTTTCCATAAGTAATTGAGGAAAATTTTTGGGAGATAATTGTGGAGGATTTTCTGTTGGAATAAATTATTGAACAGAATACAATTTGAAAGAGATTATTTTGTGGCAGATGAATCTTTTCTTGGTAGATTATTGGTTCTTAACCTACCACAATCCGAAAGAATTAAGAATTATTATTGGAATCTACATATGTGTAGAAGGTAAACTCCTTATGTACCCCAAAAAGTTGCAGCTCCATTTTAAAAACAGAGGAGCACAGAGGGGACTAAGGTACCTGATTCCTGACGAGACAATTTTGTCGCAGTTGTAATTATCTAACATCTAACCATTAATAAGACTTGTACAACTCACGCAATATATCAAGTATACTTTCTGGTTTTTCTTCAGTTTTGCAACCCCTGAACACCCCAAACCCTATTCTGTTGTTACAATATTCAAAGAAATTTTTTTTTTATAAATTTGCAACATGAAGAATACAGATTTTCTGGGATAAACATATAAAGTGGTTGGTTCATAATTAAACCCACACATCAATTTCACAAATTCATAAAAATGACGAATTTGGAACATTAACAACATTTTTTTTACTGAAAGCCACAATCTTTCGAAGGAGAACAACAATGCTTCATCGCTCGGCCATTTCGAAAAATGCAGCAGAAGTTAGCACTGATTTGGTGAGTCGATGAAGAAACAGATCGCGGTTACATTTGTAGGTATGTGAACAATTCAAAAACTATCGGTCTATCAAAATGGAAATCTCAACAGACAACTCTAAGAAGCAGAGCTCCAATTGAAACTTTCAGTTCGAAACTGAAACTTTTCAACAGAGTTGAATTACCCAAACATCAAACAGAAAACCATTGTTCCCGACACGCAGTTTGCCAAGTTTAATCTCCAAGAAAATAATTTATACCTACACGACATCAATTCTCCTCCCAAAAGCCAAAACGAAATCGATGACGTCATCAGTTATTTCATCAAAGTTGTTCTCATAGGTGAATTATGAGAATTTGACATTTCTGATTCATTATTGTTTGTTATTCAGATTCAGTTGTATAAAGCAAATCATTCTGGAGGTCGAACATACTTAGGCATCTGGTGAGTCAACTCAGCAAAATATTCATCAGGAAGAAATGGCGAAAGTCCTAAGTCGGATCAGAATGTTCTGGGCCGTACCCGACGATAGACATGAGATCTGGCAAGGGGAGAAAGTTATCAGGAAGTGAATGTGTTGTGTTTTCTTAGTGAGGTACAATTCATTGATTTGTAGGTTTTGTTTCAAATGCTCAATGAACAGAATATTAACTTTGCTCGGTCAATACAAACTACCTAGGCCGTAGTGACATCACAAAAATATTTTTTCAATGAAAAATTCTAAATTTTTTGACTTTTTGTATAATTTTTTTCTACTTTGATATTTTGATCTACTCGAATATAGGAGGAGAAAACGTTCTGCCATTGGACTAGTTAGTCACAAAAATAATTTATTCCCATTAAATTTGTCCGACCCTATCTTTCCCTATTCAAAAGGTAAAGGTGATCCTATATATTTTCCTCAAAGAAAATTATAAGATATATAATACAAGATAAGTCATTTTTCAATTCCACTCATGGAATTTGACTATTTCAATAGGAATGATTCAGTCTAATGATATTTTACATCTTGTGTTATCTAATTCACTACTGATGATTTTATTATTGTTCCACAACAGATATTCGTTCCAGACTGTCATTGATTTCAACCAATTTTCTTCATCTCAAAGTTCAGAAGACTTACTTCAGAACACGGAACACGTCAGTGAGCTATTCTTGCTTGTTTTCGATCTCCTGCGATCTATCAGCACACATCAAAAGAGATTCATGTCCAATCCAACACATTATTGTTCGAGGTTCCCTCGTAACTTCTCACATTTTCTTCCAAAATGAGGCCGGATAAAGGCCTATAAGAACCTTAGCTGATGTACGAATCCCCAAACTCAGAATTAATGATGGCTTTTATTGAAACTTCAATTTCTTGATTAGACCGCCCTCCCTTTTGTTTTTGTCGCTTCCACCCTCACTTGATGTGAATTATTTTCACAATTTGTTTCGACTTAGGGGAAGTCCACTGCATGCTGTGACGGTGGAAGCATGATTTTGTAGATTTCAGTAGCTTAAATCAAATTTTGAGAATAATGTGTACAGAACTGCCCATTGCAGTAAGCGGTGTAGTTGATAAAAAGAGTTAGACGCCTTATTCACGTTTTTAAATTTTTGTGTTCGTTTTGTGATTTTGGTTCATATAACAAAATATGAAATGAATTATACATTCCTTGTTATTTGATTGATTCGAAAGCTTTGTGGACCAACTCGGCCGCCAATACAATAAATACATTAAAAGTGTGGAAAGGCCTCCTTTGCCGGTTGATCGCAATCCACTAGAAGTGGAAATATAGATGATGATTTTGATCCAAAAAATAAAAGAAAGAAAGGGTTCAACTCAGCAGATGATTTTTTTTGAATCCAATTAGTGTTTAAAAAATAATGTTACCAATACGAAAGACAGGATTGATAAACTTCCAAAGAGTTGTTATATACAAATTATATTGTGAAGATTGCGTTACCACTTGCATTGGAAGGACTTGCAGACCTTCGAGAGTTCGCATAAGAGAACATTCGAATCCTAACAGAATATCAGCCTTGGGTGAGCACCTAAGGTTCAACAATCACAACCCAAGTCCAAGATTCCACATGGAGTTACCTCCAAAAACAACAATAGATAACATTTTCTTGAAGATTTACATAATACTGATGAAATGGTGAACAATGGTTTTTTGTCAGCACCCAAATTAATGTGAACAGATCTGATATTTCTCTCAATGAACGTTTGAAACAATAATTGAAAAAGCATTCTCAAATTTTTTCAACAAAAATCAGTTTCATTGCATATTTAATTTCCTCAAACACATCCAAATTATGACTCCTTCTCTATGAAGACATTCCTTGAACTCAATATGCAGTTTGGGTATCGTTTCTCTCCTATTCTGAGAATTTGTTCACAATTTTCATTTCGAACAATCTGACAAAGTTTAGTTCTGTCGGTCTTAGACACTCTTGGTTTCCTTTCTACCGGTTCGAGATGAATGGATCCATCAACGAACTACTCAATATTCTGAAGATTTTCAGTGGTTCCTGCATGTTGTTTTGGTGACTGGACGGCTTCTCATCATACCTATGCTATGACCTCGATCTTTATCTTAGATTCCCTCAACTTTCAGGAACCAAAGTAACATATCAACCTCACATGTTATTCTATTTTTATAACATTGATCCATATTATCTAGATCAAGTCTTTTAAATTTTTTCGTCATGGATCTGAATATAGTGCGTTCTCATCATACTGATATGTTCCGATCTTTGCTCTTGATCTCGCCTTTTGTACTTCTCAGTCATATCAAAAAATTTCATCTCTAATTCACTGACTTCATTCGTCATTTTCATTCTGTCGCACCCTGTCAAATTCGATTTTTATGCCATTTCAACCTCATCCTGTTCAGGAATGAACTTTCAAATGATCTAAAATTTTTACTGATGTTATTCAGAGATATGTCTTTTTATGGCATGTATTTTGGTTCTTGTTAACCTAACGAGTGAGTAAGCCATTTTCATGATTTCAATAAGAATTTTTTCAATTGCAAGGAATATGTCATAATTATTAATCAAATTTTTTTTTCAATCTTCACTCATTTCCAAGAAAGCACTGATGGCTGTTATAGTCGAAAGCGCTCAGCTATGATTTCATAAAAAATATGTGTCTGCACGAAATACAAAAATTTCCCTCCTCTGAATATAAGTTGAAATGTTTGACTTTTGCTATCATCCTTTCACCAAATTATTGAAACCATAATAATAATACTCCCATTTTCCTCTCACTGATTTCAACGGTTTGCGAGGAGATTTACGACCATGGAAGAAAAGTGTAGTGTTTGTTGAGATTATCGATCATGGATATCATGTTTTTTCAAGGGTGTTTATGTAGTAAATTTCCCAATTGAATTATCAAAGGAGGTCCAGAAAAGTATTCACTACGATGTAGCGTATTCTCATGTCATAATGAAGGAAAAAAAACAATGTCAATAGCCTTATTTTGATATTTCATTTTTCACTGCGGTACAGTAGACCGTTCCGCTGTAACAGAAAAATGTTTCTAAATCAACTCGAAAAACATTCGCCGCGTCTGATTGCTTACAGCGCTTAAAGCCGCTTCACATAATTTGACGTTTCACCATGGAACACTGTTAAATTTTATGAAGCGCTGTAAGCTATCAGGCGCGGCCATTCTTCACTGCATTCGAGCTCAGTTAGTTGCTCTGGTTAGGTTTACCTTCCTTAAAACTGTGTCTTGTCTTATGGCGTTATTTAATTTGATAACTGATACTATTTGCACTCGACGCGAGTTCCGCTTACAAGGTTAGCATCTTCAGAAGAAAACTGATTCTAAATCCAAGACTATATGGTTAGCTATTTATATAGTTTTCAATCCAAGGTAGTGCAAAGTTTTTTGTCCGGTATGGATTTCATCTACCAATTACTTATTATTGTGATTGATTTCTAAACAATAAACTAAATAGCGGGCTCTGAAGGATAGGCCTTTCGTCACCATTCATACTATTTTTACATCTAGCTATTTCTAGACATCGAGTGGTCTTGTATTATGCACATCCTTAATCAGTTTCAGATTGCTTTCACCAATTATGTGATCATTGTCCAGAGCTTGTAGGGCGACACTGGACTTTTCTACCCTTCCCGATTTCATGTGTGCACAATGTTCTTCAAAACGGAGTTTTATAGCTCAGCGGCTCCGGCCAATGTATTTATTGTTGCAATCTTGACAAATAATTTCGTAAACTAGCGACTTTCCTGTGTTATCCAAATTATTTTTGGAATTAACAAGGAATTGTTGTAATTCATAAGAAGTTTTATTTACAAATTTCATATTTACCTTACGAATATCTGTTCAAGTCCTCTAGTGTTCTGAGGTTCATATGGGATTACTATAAACTTTTTCCTGCTCTCATCATTCCGAGAAGTCGACCTGTCAAAGTCATAACAAATATTAAATTAATCATCAACAAACTTGAAATATCCTGAGATAAGGAAAAAAATCGAGAAAAAGATATTGTTTCAATATACGCACTCCAAAATTCAACTGTAGTGATTCTACTTGAAATTTTCATTTGGGTCCAATAAATGGATGTAGGAAGTTTCACGAAATATAGCTGAGCTCTTCCTCCCTCAGACCCAAATCCTTGCTCTTTCCTGTTATTTTTTTTTTATTCTTGATAATTCGTATTTCAATTAATCACTTGGTATCAAGTCAAGAAGGTTGGATGTTACATCCCATACACTATCGATGATTTTGGCTAAACCAAAAGAAAGGAGATATTCATATTCAATTTCGTGAGAACTCTTCATCCCAATAATAATTTCAAATATCAGCTGTTCTGTTGGAAAATTAATCCTAATGGTGATGAAAAAGTGTCAGACAGATCTTCAGATTCACAACAAATGAGTAGGAAGATTCAAGGGCGCCCATACAAACATTTTCAGGGGGGGCTGGACCGGAAGGAGCTTGGCCTACATCTTTTATTTTTTCAAGGTAACATATTTTGTTGGGGAATTCAAAGACGAGCATAAGTATTATACTTCTTATAAGGACTTCTTATTTGAATCAATAGAGCGTACAAGAATAACTTCCTTATTTTGCGAGCAAATGTTATTTAGGAGTGGAATTTTGTTTTCAATATTGATATAAATATTTTTTAGCTATATTTGTGAGCTTCACGAAATCTCACCGATATGACCACATAATCGGGAGGCCTGGAAGTATTTTAAATCACCATTTCTTGAAATAACTGCTATATTAGAGAAAAGCGGACTCATAAATAATAATGAACCTAAATGAAGAAAATCGTTGTCAAAAAAAAATTTACTGATTCTGGAAGCTCAAAGTTTCATCTAGTAGACATGTTGATTTAACCAATTTTCCAAATGAAATTACATGATAATATGATGCTTTCAGTAGCAATGATCAGTAGTACAAGGAAACAATAAACAGTCATCTACGGCTGATACTCAATATTTATCTAAAAAAACAAATTTTACATTTCTTGGCTCTTTCCCAAATGTCTATCACTTTCCCCTCAAAGTCTGGCCAGGGGGTGGTCCACATGTAACAGTAGAAATAAACCACTGTTACAACAGTCATATCTTTATTTACAAACATAGTTGCCTACAATAAATAAATAATGACAATAACAATTTACATATATTTACAATTCATACTGAATGATGAAAACAGTGCCATTTATTTCAACAGTGTTGATTGGAGAAACAGAAACTTATAATAATTCCACAGTAAAATTTCAGATTGTTTTGTTTCCAATTTCATTATACTTTATTCATTTGTACTTTATTATCAATTTCATTGATAATAAAGTACAAAATTTCGATAGTTACAAATAGAATATTATTCAACAAGCGCATAATGATGTCCATTGTTCTGGAGGTGGATTTTACGGTTTATAAACCAAACATTTTAAAAGATATTGAAAAGAAAATCATTAAACTTAACCAAAACCAAAATTTATAACAGTCCGTTCGAATACCTAATAAATATCAATGATATATAAGATTTCAACAAAAATGTGAGAAATATTCATAATGCACATGTTTCTTCAAGAATTACGATAACCATTAATCACTAGTGAATAATGAAGTCATTATTCACGACCATCATATGGATGGTTGTGAAAAATGATTTCATCATTCACAATGATTATTGGACATCGTAATTCTTGGAGAAGCACATGCATTATGAATATTTTATACAATAGTCGTGGACAATGATTTTTATCATTGTATCATTATTATTTGATCGAAATTCAAGCATAAAAACTTCTCATCTACATCAAGTCAGGGACAAACTAATTTTTCGTTCATATCGATATCATTATTTCGTCGAATATTGCATGATTTTTTTTATTTTCGGTTGTTTGATCCTACAAGAGTTTCTTCCTGGCAAAAAAAGTGTAATTAAAATCAGTTCAAATATATTGTTTTATGAGTCGAGAAAGTTTTAGCCCCGATAAAAATCTGCCTGATATCAAATATCCTAAACTTCTTCACCACCATACGACTAGATTCAAATGACGTTTTTCTGTCTCTGATCATATATATGCTATTATATTCGTAGCCATCCAAAAAAGGCGTTGATGAAACATTATATGCCAGGAAGGTGAGATGGTTTAGACATTTTCTTGAATGCAAACTGTGCCATGGCAACAGACAGAATCTTTCATAAATAATTATTGCAAACTCAGAGGAGTTCCTCTTATGTATTTCTTTCCTTTAACGTAACTAAGGCGATGACAGAGATATTCACAAACAAAACTGGGGTTTGTTCTAAATTGAAGTGAGGAATCCGCTTATGGAGTCAGTCGAGTAGATATAAGAGTAACTGAACTGTTCTTAACAAGAATCCCGAATCGATTGTGAACAAATTTTATCACTTTGAGTTTCACTGATGAGTTTCTCAAGTGCTTCACAAAATCATCGCGTGGATCAACAAATACCAATGGTTCAACTTGATATTAATATGGTCTCCAAACATGCCTACTACCATCTTTAGAACACTTAGAATCGTCCTTATCACTGGAACTCACTAAATCCTTTTGTCTCGCAAGAGAAGCAGAACTTTTTCTCAACCTCACACTCAAGTTCACCCCCTCAAAACTTTTACTATCTCTGTCAGCATTCTTATCGATGATATCTTTGAGAGATTCTTTAACGTCCTCGTTGTCTTTAGCATCTTCATCGACTTCAGTAACGTCCACTTTCTCACTAGAACTGTCCGGGTTCTGGGAAGTTTCTTCTTCAGGAGAGTTTCTCGATAGAAAAGAGTTGCTCCTGAAGTTGATCCAATTCCACTCGTGGGGATAAAGTTGCGAGTAGAACCACTGTCCTGGTGGGGGCAACAGGGGCGCATTCAAAAACAAACTTGCAGCAAGGGCGTTGTTGAACAGATGGTTATTCTGCAACGGGGGCGGAGGTAATCCTGGGAAAGTAGAAGGTGGCTGCGGGGAGGGGGTGGGAGATGCTGTAACGGATATGTCATCTTCTTCTGGCGAGGGTGGAGCATCAGCCGTAGTGAGAAGTCCGACTTGGGTGTTAGGCGAAGCTTTGGGTGAAGTGGTGCTGTGTGCACTGCTGCAGTTTATTGATATTGGACCCAGTGAAGTTGAAGATGGTTCTGTGGAGAAAAAGAAAGGTAAATTACAGGGTTTTTTTCACATAATATTGTTTGGGAAAGATTTTGTAGGTGACAAAACCAACAGGAGAAAAGGAGATATACATTTCATTTCATGACAATATTCAATAAGATCAAATGCAGGGATTATATGATATGAATGGTGCATAAAAGGAATTCTCTAAGTGGCAAGTAACGAAGATCAAAACATTATAGACAAGTATGTATTATATAGTTTTGGTCCAAGAACATCTGTACAGAAATACACCTGACCCTTAATTTTGAGTGAAGGATATGTAAAAATGAAGTGGTGAATAATAAGAAGCCTCTTCTCGAAATGCATGATAGGGCATACCATGAGCATATCCAAACCTAACTGAATTCCCGGACACAACTACTGATACTTGCTCTGGACTAAATATGTTTGCATCTTCAGGAGGCACAATTGATTCAGGTTTCAGTTTGATATTTAGGTGATTTAGCTTTGTGAACGAAAGTGTGGGATATAGTTTGTGTGAAGAAAACATACCGTTTGCTATTCTAGGTGAAGTATTCATCGGACGTTCAAGTGCGGCAAACATATGGTGAGGAAAATGGGGGTGGTGATGCGGCATGAATGGTCCATGCGGGTATGGGTGTCTTCCACCTAGCATGGCCCATTCCGGTGGGTGACCTGGTAGACCCGCTAGATGGTGTGCTATACCTGAAATATTTTTCTGAGGTCAGTTTCAGTAGTACACCTACACTATCTAGATTGCTATATAAGTGTGGTATGTAATAGAGAAAAATTTGAATCGATTTTTTACTAAAAATATACATCATCGACTTCTCGGGATAGTAATCGAAAATAAAGAGGTGGGACCCCCTTAATCCATAACTTTACCAAGTTTCAACTTCCGTGGAATGTCGTTCATAGGGAAATGGCTGCTGGTAACCATAAAACAGTATTGCAAGTTCTTTATAGTCATGGCTACAAGAAAAAGACGTTTCGAAAAAGTAAATTTGTCGTTTCATTATAGTTTTCATTTGAATAACTAACGCCCGGTTCATGAGCTGTAAAAAATAGTTTTTTGCAACAGGTTTCAGTAGACCTGTGAATATGTGATTTGCGATGTTAATAATATATCTAACAGAAATTGATCATTGTACAAAACTCACTTTATTCAGTTGAAATTTTTATCCTCATGTTGAATCACGGAATAGATTGTATATATAATATAAAATGTTCTGTTTTCACCAAGTGATAAAGGTAATAGTTTTCAATAAACTTTCACTTATTCAATAATTTATGTTTTATATATTTATATATTTGTATACCGTGTGTCACAGACTCATGGTACACCCCCGTTTTCTCCTTTGTTTTTCTAGCTATATTTTTGAGATTCGGAACATCGAATGAGCTCACTGAACAGCATTTCTCGACATATCTGAAAGAAAAAAACAACTTCCAATTTTTCCGGAAATGACATCAACTTTCGATTCTTGAATGGGACACCCTGTATATTGTTACATGATCGGCTAGGGATGATCATGAGGAATCCAACGATACCAGGTTTGATGATGTTATCTCCAATGACTGCGGAGATATCGCCATTTATATTATCCACAAGCGCAACGAGTAGGAGAGAGAAACTTTACTGGCGGGTCAATCCAATTCTCTCTCCCACTCATTGAGCTTATGGATAATATAAATGGCGATATCTCCGCAGTCATTGGAGATAACATCATCAAACCTGGTATCGTTGGATTCCTCATGATCATCCCTAGCCGATCATGTAACAATATACAGGGTGTCCCATTCAGGAATCGAAAGTTGATGTCATTTCCGGAAAAATTGGAAGTTGTTTTTTTTTTCAGATATGTCGAGAAATGCTGTTCAGTGAGCTTAATCGATGTTCCGAATCTCAAAAATATAGCTAGAAAAACAAAGGAGAAAACGGGGGTGTACCATGAGTCTGTGACACACGGATATATATATATATATATATATATATATATATATATATATATATATATATATATATATATACATATATAATATATATATATATATATATAAAGAGAGTGTTATTTGCTATGAAGCAAGATGAATCAGGAAACTGATAAATAGATTATAAATAGAATTCTCTGATCGAATTGAATGC
This sequence comes from Zygogramma bicolorata, assembly GCA_032362365.1. Taxonomy (NCBI): domain Eukaryota; kingdom Metazoa; phylum Arthropoda; class Insecta; order Coleoptera; family Chrysomelidae; genus Zygogramma; species Zygogramma bicolorata. The sequence goes on from JAVJAQ010000825.1 coordinate 523,335, forward strand.
AAATTGTGATAGACCAGAGAATTCGATAATCTATATATGTATATATATATATATATATATATATATATATATATATATACAGTGTGGTCCACTAAGTCTGCAACAAATGGGAAACTTTTTTATTATCGATTTCTCAGAAACATTTATTCCTGACAAAAGTTGGTGCATGTTCCAAAACTATACCAAGTGTACCTGAAATGGCTTTATGACAATCACCATACAGGATAGGCCAAAAAATATAAATTTTGTTCAAGAGGAAAGTACCATTATTTCAGAAAATATAGAAATATGTTGAGGAGAAAAGTTGCTTAGAATCAAAAGTTATGTTCAGATACGAAGTCATGGCCTGCTATTTGAATTTTTTTCTTTTGGAAAATTTTGAATTACCACCGTATGATACATATTTTTACTATTTTGATTCAATATGTATTTGAAGTAGCTACAATCAGATCAGTTAGGAGTATTTCTTATCAAATTAAAGGGAATTTGTATAATTTACATGGATTTGTATTTTTTTAGGTGACCGTCAACTTCTTGTTTGTTGCAACGATATTTAACAGAACTCTAAAATAACACAAATACTTTTTTTAACGAGGCAAATACTTTACTAACTAGATAAAAATATTTGTGTTATTTTAGAGTTCTGTATAATATCGTTGCAACAAACAAGAAGTTGACGGTCACCTAAAAAAATACAAATCCATGTAAATTATACAAATTCACTTTAATTTGATAGGAAATACTCCAAGCCGATTTGATTGTAGCTACTTCAAATACATATTGAATCAAAATAGTAAAAATATGTATCATACGGTGGTAATTCAAAATTTTCCAAAAGAAAAAAATTCAAATAGCAGGCCATGACTTCGTATCTGAACATAACTTTTAATTCTGAGCAACTTTTCTCCTCAACATATTTCTATATTTTCTGAAATAAGGGTACTTTACTCTTGAACGAAATTTATATTTTTTGGCCTATCCTGTATGGTGATTGTCATAAAGCCATTTCAGGTACACTTGGTATAGTTTTGGAACATGCACCAACTTTTGTCAAGAATAAAATTTTCTGAGAAATCGATTATAAAAAAGTTTCCCATTTGTTGCAGACTTAGTGGACCACACTGTATATGGAAATAATAAGTTATATTTATAAAGTATTTGTCGCTTTCCGTATTTTGAATCTTCAAAACAGAAAAGTTGCATTGCTGCAAATTTGCCCTATTATGTATATGCCTTGCGTTAACAGACCGTCTATAAAATATGATACCAACTACCAACAATCCTTGCGAGAAAAACAATCGGACAATGTCTGACTGAGAGTGGTCATCCTTTGCTTCATAAATATATACCAACAACGAATCTTACAACTTCTGAAGTTATTATTGTAGATATATGTGTGACTAAAAAGTATATTCCCCACCGATTGTGCACTGTGATATGATTCAATTACAAATTAGCTACTGCAAATAGAAAAAATTGGCCTTCTTATATCCACACAAAACTCTGATTGCAATCATGAGCTATCTGTGACAATTTAACATATCTGTAAATAATATTGTAACTGGATTCCCACTACGAACTTTTGACCCACCCTGAACTTGAGATGAACAATTTGTAGAATATCCATCTCAATTCGAAACTGCATGTATGATGAAATGCATGTATGTAACTCTTACCATCGTTACTTCAAAGCTGTTGTCAATTTCATGTGGTATTTTCAGTTATTTGTTTTAAAAAGGGACACTGTTCGTTTCACAATAATTATCACTGACCAATCGGTGATACAAAGAACGTGGGTTCCCAAATGGATATTCTCCTAGATTTATTACATTCAAGATCATATCGATCCCACCCCTAGAGCATCCGGTTTATTAAAAATCCCCTGAAAGATCCCGAACGACACTTCCGAAAATCCAATTTCGAATGAATGCTGCACACTGATTGAAAAATATTGGCTGGCGAATATAATCAGAAGCGAAAGACTAATTCAAAAGAAAAGAGCTTAGTATAAAATAAATACGGCAATTTAGAGGCGAGGGAGAAAAGAAAATTCAGAAGATCCGCTCACAATTAAAGTAGCCTTTAAAGATAAGCCTAAGGCGTAAAAAACATCCCTTTACAAGTGAAAAACTTCGTTAGGAAATCCCTTCGAGGAAACTTCGTTAACCGACTTGAATTTGGTGTTAACAATGGTTCGGATTTTTCGCAATTCCACCAAGCCTTAGATAGATTTCGGAGGGTTGATTGCCGGGGTAATGAGGGGGTGGATGGCATTTATCTAAGAAGGGGTTTACTCGGTCTCACTTGGCTCGTGATTATTTAAACCCTTTTCCACTGAATCGAGCTAATACCACATTGACATTATTACCGCTTTGGAAATTTTATAGCTATTCAGAGTATGGTTATTGAGAATGATGATATCGTTATCAAAAATGCAAAGAGCTGCATTAGAAATATTGCAACATGTGACCTGACATGGATATCATTTATATTAATATCTAACCACAAACAGTATTTTTTTCCTATTCACAACAAGGAATGGGAAACAAAATGGTCATTAATATTAGATAATTAAATATCAACTCAAGCAATTGATAAAACCCGTATTGAGATGTAGTCTATGATATTATATGAGTATGATTACAGAAGACTGCGACTAACAAAAAATAACACAAATTTTCAAAAATCATGCTCATTTTTCAACTTAGTTTCCTTCCAGCTCACAACATCTTTCAAAATAGTCATCAACCGCAGACTGCACCTCTTCATTTTCTCATTACCGGCTCTTTCATTCAAGTTTGGAAATAGATAATGATCTGAGAGGGTGAGCCGCTGTGCTGTTATGAAACAACACTTTTCTTGCCAAAGGCAGACATTTTTTACACATTTCATCACACAAATATTGCAGAATATTGCAATATATTAGCAATATACTCGCTGTTGATCTTTATTTTTTTTAGACAATCCAAAATCGAAATACAGCTGACATAATCTCCATCTTATCTGTCGCCATCTGCTTCGATCTTTTCCTAATAAATGCTCGAATTCATCTCATAGTAACCAAACGAGAAACATCTATTTAATATTCAACTTTTGACTCAATATGTGATGTACAGCACTTGTTGATACAATTGATACAATATCGATGCTATCCAAACACGATTTTAGGGATTTTCTTCATCATTACTGGTGTGGTCACCTCATTTGATCGAGCACTGCAATGTTCGTCTTGGCAGATTGTATGGTCTCATTCAAACTCTGGCAACCAATATTATTGTTGAGAAGGAAGCAGTGGACTCTCCAAAGTAGAATCTAGCTCTGCTCTGATATCCGTTGGACTGAGGTCTTTCAAATGAAAGTATTGCATCACGTAACGATGACCAGATTCTTGCATGTCTACAAATGAACTGACGGCGTTCATATAGATGGCTGCTGAGCAAATACTAACCAACGTAGTATCTTGTTACTTCTAACTTGATTTTTATGAAGTAAGTGTTTTCGGACATATTATTTTTTTCAAACAACAATTGTTAGGTTGAACACTTCTGGAAATATCCTCGTTCGTCTTCTCAGACGGTTTCGTAGGAAAATGTGTTGTTCAAAAATTGTTTACGACCACAGTTGTCAGTTGTGAATGTGAATGATATTGATTACTCATAAACTCATTAAAATCCACAACTACGCTTATCAATTTCTGGAGTCTTTGTATTCCACGAAAGGGTATGAGTTTCGTGGAACTTTCCCTACAAATATATTTTGAAGTATAGTTGAAACCATTCACTTCGATAATCAAAATTACTGTCAATAACATCAATTTAAGTTAAAACTTCCAGTTACAAAAGAAAGAGATCTTACTGTTGAAAAGAGAGAGAAATGAATACACCGATGCATGCAGACGGAACTGTAGGGTTGACGTGATTATCCAATTCAATGAAAATTGCAGAATATCTGAAGTAACTATCTGACAATCAATATTCACTTGATATCAAGGCCGTAGCCAGCAAAATGGCACATTCAAACATGAGCTCATTCATCTACAGTAGACCTAAATTTTTGCTTGCGAAATAGAAGGAAGCTATCTTCCACTGATATTATTGCTTGCCCATAATCACTGAATTATCGGTTTCATGAACTGGATGTTCAAATAGGTCCTAGAAAAAAGTGTACATTCGACAGTTCATTCAAGAAATGCAATTCAGAAAATGAATACCAAAATTAGATTCGATTTGGGTTGTTTCGAAAAAGTTCCAGTTTCTGTTCTTATTTGTTTCCACTGTTTTTTTTATTTGTGCTCTCAATTAATTGTACTTTACGTTTAAGACACTTTCATATTCCTTAGTTGGTACAAACATAAAAAAAGGTTTTATACCTAGATCGTTTCCAGGAATATCCTGATCGAGACATCTCAGATACATTCTAACCCTCTCGAAGCCTCATTAAAACGATCTTGCTTGATATGTACCCGTGTTAGAATTTCCATAGGTTTTTTTAAGAATATTCCCCAGAACAATTGAGATTAACAATCTTGAGACAGCCCTACTCACAGGTCATAAGAAAAATAGCAGTAGCCACTTTCAATTATTGTAGTAAATTTCAAAAAGTAGTAAATTTTATTTCTACAAACAGATCCTGATTTTTGACAGTAATTGATGTATACAATTTGTATAATGTGAAGTAGAAATAAATGCGAAGAACCCCTCAAGCAAGCTTGTGTGGGGCTAAATAAAAGTAAATCAAGGCAGTATAATAATATAAAATAAAATAAAAAATATGAGAATATGAAATGGTAAAAGTTCAAGGTACAAAAATATCAAAAATTCATCTATTATTAACAACTATACACAAGTCTGCCTGTCAAGCGGAAGGCCGGGGTTCGAAAACTCGCCGGGCCACCGTGCTGGGTAATCGCACGTTAAAAGGTAAGGCCTCGTTGATCCATTGCTCGCACAAGCTTCGACTTCTGAGGGTTGACGTTCGTCAGCTGGTTAACGAAAACGAACAATTTGTGAACAATTTTTAGAACAATCTATAAATTTAAGTATAAAACATTCAAGATAATAAAATGAAATAGAATGAAAAAGGAGTACATAGATGTTCATTCCTAGTGCTGCAACTGAATATAATGTGGAAAAGTTTGATATGTAAGAATATAACTATATCGATAATTCTTTACAACACGATTAGAATCACAACTATATGGAGATCGAGATATGGATACGTAGTTATAATACAGATAAACATATAGTTTCAACAATATTGCAGAGATCACAAAATTTTTGTAAAATCTTTTATGAAATATATAATATTTCATTCTGCTAGGCATTCAGATTGAATATATCATGTATGGTTTGTCTTGGAATTATTAATGTAAATCTCTTCAATTGTCTTTTAAATACATATGGAGGTGTAGTGTTCTTTATTTCTCTTGGAAGTAGATTGTACAATTTTGGGCTCAGGTAAGCATTACTCCGTTGACCTATTGGTTTTTTCATGAATGGTGATATAAGTGTATTCTCTTTATGACGTGTATTATAAGTATGCTCTGTTTTGTTTTGCGTTTGTGACCGCTTCTCTTTGCCAGATACTTGAGAAGAAAAAATTGAGTTGTCGCGGGTCGAGAAATATACTCTCCTGGTAGAGATTATCTGACGGATATCGATAGGGTTTCTTGTACATTACTTTGATTATTATTTCTGACTTTTTCGGAAAGGTTCTCGTTATACCGCCCCATCCCAAGATTCCATATGTAATGTGAGATTCGACCAATGTATAATATACTTTCCTCACTTGATGTAATTCTAGTATTTCCCTCAAGAATCGATATTTGTATATGGGGTATTGAATTTTTTTTACTATATAATCAATATGTTTATTCCATTTCAATTGATGGTCGATAATAACACCTAGATACTTGAATTCATGACAGGAATCAATGTATATATCATTGTAATAAGTATAATCACCTTATTGCCTCCGAACCTGAATTTTCATAATGTTTACCTCTTTTGGAGCCATATATCAAAACTTGGAATTTATGTCGCACTAATTTGCAAACATGTTGGGATTTACTATCATTCACATCATCTTCAGGAATCAATGACAAGCCGACAGAAAAGAGTCGCCTTGTATAATCAATTTTCCCAATTTTCGTGAATAAATAACAAGAGAATTCTGTAATGATATAGTTTCGATACGTTTTTCAGAAAGTGCCAATAATTCTCGCAAGCATATTTCTCCAGCCCACGACTCGAGACTGAGAAAGTACGCCAGCACTCTGGAACAACGCCGCCAGATCCAGTGCAGGAGAATCGTTTTCGGTATAGATCTTGGTAGTAAAGGTTAGCACAGCAGTCCTGCGGCCGCCAATAGGGTTTGAGGTATCCCCTCTCTAACCAATGAGGCATCTTAAGGTCAACCCTTCACCTAACTGGGGTAATAAGTGGAAGAGAACGTGAGTTATTCAGCAGGACAGCTGTAATAGCATGCGCCACGTTTTTGGTTGCAATTTCTCCACCGACTCGGCTCGACTTGGCGTGTATTTTATGTTCTCGGGTGAATGAGCCTTTCAATTTTTTTTTTTAACTTCATGATATTAGGATATATGATACATGTGACTAATTCACAGGATGTTTCACATTGCGCGTCCCATTGGCATCTTTGTCATTATTGGAGATACGGAATTATTCAAACGAGTACTCTTCATAGTAATTAAGAATCAAAAATCAAATGAGTTTTCTGAAAAAGCATTCCGAACAAAATCGATGAATTGAATTGAGTGTTACTTTCAGTAACATTATATCCATAGACGGTTAAGTCGTACACAAAAACTTGAAGAGATATTTGAACAACAACAACAAAACACACGTGGCTCGAATCAAACACATAGATGGCATCAATTGAATTGATGGCATAGAGAAAGGATTGGATCTGTTTTTGCTCCAACCAGCAATTCGATGACACTCTCTTCTTCATGAGTATGGAGTCTGGACTGACTCTCTTGGCTTTTCCTTCTTCAAATCAATTCAAAAATACAACTTTGATTAAAGAAGTACCACTATGAAAATGAGTGAACATACTCTCCAACTTTATTTGTATATCATCTGCTAATGTTCAATTCATGTGCAAACAGAAACGTTATCTATTTTGAATAACTATCCTTCTATATGGCTCTCCGATTATTCAATAACATAGAAGTCACTTTTCCACAATCATCCGATAATTCCAAGTGACGTGTGTTTGGTTTACAAATCAACGATAGCTGCCTTGTTTTATCTGAGCCTTCTCTTCATTTTGAACGGAAGGTGGTCCGGAGTTTGGGATTGCTTTTTGTCTCACGAGAAAAACAATTTGCTGACTAGAATACATATTTTTGGTCTATAGAGAAAGAAGATTCTAAATCAGTATATTGATCAGACATATAGCATGTCGAAATTTTTGTCTGGCAAAAAAATTGCAGATGCAATAATATCATATATCAAATTTCGATTACGAATTAATGAAGTTTCATTTTTTTTTCATATCAATTGCTATATGCTTGCCAGAATATTTTGAACAGTCAACAATTTTCTATAAAATAATTGTTATGCAAAAGCTCTATTTCAAAATATAACTTTGGCGTTGTTTGCCTCGATGTTAACCCCTTATTTTTCATTCTCACTCAGTTTCAAATGGCTTTTTTTTGCCAACTCACCTGTATGTGCATTAACTGGTATACCCAGCAGACATACAGTCATTTTCGTACTCACCTATTCGGATGACGCTTCTATTCGAAGTTTCATGATACATCAACCATATCCAACAATAAATGAAAGATGCGTCATGAGCTGTTCAAAATCAGCACGATCTCCATATCTGACGTCAAAATTGGAAAGGATAACATTGAGATGACTGAAAAATTCGAATATATTGGGGTAATGGTTGACTGTGATTCAAAATACAGTCATCACATAAATTATATTTGTAAAAAAATCCAGGAGTATTGGTGTACTCAGAAGAGTTGACAAAAATTTGAGTGCATTTTCGATAAAATCAGTGTACAAATACTATTATTCACATTCTTTATTACAATTTCGTATATTTCATCACGAACCGATAGAAATAGGCTTTAAGTATTACTGAATCGTGCTATGAGGGTGATTTTGAGATGTGATAAGTATGGAGAGCGAATGAAGGGTATGCTTGAATGGTTGAATATCGAACAATTTTTAATATACCAAGTATTCGTGATCATTCGTAAAATAAATGAAACTTCATCTGCTCCTTTTTTCAACGACGTCTTGAGAAAATTCAATGAAACGCATACTCATGTAAAAATTATCACAAATTGAATCATAGTTACCTAAAATCAATGCAGATTTCAGTTTTTTTCAAAGGAGTCATTGAATATAATGAAATACCAAAAGAATCGAAAAAAAAAATGAAATTCTTTCAAGTTTACTGTAAAAGAAGTAATTGAATATGAATTGAATTCTCATCAGATTTTTCAATAAGAGTTAATTTCAAATAGGTTTGTGTTCGAAGTTTTTCAAATACTGCCGAGTATCTTTAATTATTGATGTTGAGTTATCATAAATGTTTGTTAAATCGCTATTGAATCAGATAGAGTTGTATTCTATTCTATAGATTTTTTTCATAAGGATATGTCAAAATCCTTGAAAGAAAAACTGAATCCCCCAACTCAGCTGACTTAAGGAAACGAATAACGCTTGTGATTAGATTGGTCACGCCTGAGATGTTGAGTGAAGTTAGACGACAGTTTTCAATCAGATAAGGATGTTGCCAAAGCGTTCGTGGCGAGCGTTTCAAACATAACTACATTGATACTGAAGTGATTTTTGCATTACGGTGAACTGAACACGATTACTTATCAGTTTTTGAGTGTATTGTAGCAAATTTCCTCTATCAAACAACAAAAAATATCACAGATTCCTGTACGGTTCCCAATAACAATAGATTCACAAAACCTCAAACAAGATATTGTAAAACGAAACGAGTGGCGCGGTTTTGTGAATCCAGTTTGCATTTAATATAGATTTCCAGCAAGTACAGCCAGTTCAATTCAATCAAATAGTTTCTAACGTCTGAATTCGCAATGAAGCTGAGGAGTTATAGTAATTGTGAGTGAAATATATGCTAAAATAGTTTGAAGAATGCAAACATTCAATAATATATATATGGAGTGGACATTCCAAATATGAGAGTTTGTAATTGCCACTATTGAATGACACATCCTGTATGAAAAGTTTTCGTTGAGAAAGATTGGTAACTAGAATACCAGTTGGAGTATCTCAGCGTTTTTTGAACCCACCCACATTTATTCACAGTCGAATTTATTCCATTTGGGTGATATAATATTTCACCCATATACAGTATGTATATTATACATACTGTATATTCACTTTCATTTCTTATGTTTCTTTTACCATGAGGTAGATACAGATCAATTTCTCCTCTATCGAATATTGGAAAAGCCCACTATTTACTCATATCAGATCGACCCGTTTGTTACACGTTCTTCGTTACAATTACGTCTTGTTTGTTTCTGTTCGGCTTATCGATCGCCGGTGCTTATATGTGGAGGTTGGGGTTAATTTGTCGTTTGAACTATATAGGGCTTCTCGTATAGGTGGTTGGTATCGAGTTCTGGTGTTAAATTCAATAACACTAAAACATCACTGAGAAAGTGGTGTCAAGTACCCCCTCATGTTTGGTTACATACGCAAGAACGATCTGAATGTTGTCACTTGGGTTAGATGGCCCAATTTATTTGAAGATGTAGACGAAGTCTCAAAGTCTACAGTTATTTCAAGCTCTGATACAGGATTACTTGATCTTAGTGGTGACTAATATCATAAATTCTCGACAAATCATTTGAACTGTGAAATCCCGCAAATCGATGCAAAATGTTCCGGTCTATAGACAACATTTCTCAATCTTTCAAATTCATTGAAAATCAAACACACAGTGAAATAATCACACGTATAAATTCCAAAACTGGAAATGAATGAGCAGGTATCGATCGAAAAGATATAATAATCAAGTTAAAAAATAAATTAGCCCGATTTTGAAAAAGGGAATTGTGAGAGAAAATTTGGGCATCAAAATAATCAATCGAAAATGGAATAGGAATGAACATAAATTGTTGAAACAAATAAAATTGGAGAGAAAACATGAGACAATTGTTGAAACCAAGTTCGAAGATTAATTTACTCACAATATTTCGATAACTGTCACTTCCCTGAAGTCGTGATGCAACCATCATCAAACTTAGTTCCAACAATTTGTTTCCTGAATTTCAATAGTTTGAACTCATTATTTGAAGTTTTATTCTCATTATTGCTTCCTAATTGATTTTCGCTTTGACCTAGGAAACAAAGAGATTATGATAATTCCGTTAAAAAACCAAAGGGTTCCGCAAAATTATACTTTGAAGACCAAGGGCCTGCATAGGAAGTGTAACGCTCTGATGTATAAAATCGTGAACAGTTCTGCTAAGGCAATGTTATACCCGAACAAATCTACATCATAAGCTTCACAGGTGACTGCATGCTGCTGAACTGAAATAAATTATCAGAATATAAACGTAAATGAGATGAATTGTAAAGGAATAACCGAAAAAATGAAGGAAGGAAGACCAAGAACTACATGAAGTCGAAATAGGGAATAAAAAAATTATTGTAGGTGATTCTCACAGACTCGCTCACTTCAATGGGGCATCGTAGGAGGGTAGGAGATTTGTCTCTCTTCTCTAGATATTTTCACGGTAGGTGCTCTTCTGAATTGTTATCAATCGTTCCACCCTTGACAATATCTACACGGGTGACCCGACGAGTACAGAATTCCCACCCCTTTGTTGTGAGCTTGGAGACCTGTCGAACCTCTTTTGCTCAGGGATCTTTTTTATTAGAACAGCTGAACACGTGGTGATCTTTGAACATAACAGAGCGTCCCTTTCATGCCAATTGGCTATAAAAGATATAAATGAAAAATTAAAATATCGAAACGAACTTACAAATTGACTGTATTTCATTTTTTCGATAAATTTTCATAAGGTAATTATAAAGACGATGGAAGTTTCCATAATTTCAATGATTTTTATGATATGATCTGAACATTGTAGGATATAGTATTGGAGTAAACGACAAGATTTGTCAAATATTGTTGTTTCAGCACAGTTGTTCAGCGATCTCGTATATTTTCAATCATTTCCAGGTTTCTATCTCTCGAAACGAGATCGAACTAACATTTATTCGATATCTGCATGTCATATGATTGATTATTCATGAAGAACCCCACGTGATAGCCATATTTGAATGGTTTCAGTTTTGTTCTGGCCTAATTGATCATTCATAATGCTTATGCAATTTGTTATGGCGAAGCTTTCATCGTTTCAAGTTAGTCAGAAGGTGATTTTCGCAGGCGTCCGGAAAGATATTATCCAAGAACAAACACGTTGTGAGATTCTTCTCATGTTTCATCAGTTGCCCAGCGTTCTCGTTTAATTTCAATCATTTCCAGGTTTTTATCTCTGAAAAGGAGGTCAAACTAACATTAATTCGATATCTGTAAGTCATAACATTAGATGATTCTTGAAAAACCCAACGTTATAGCCATATTTGAATGGTTTCAGTTTTGTTCTGGCATACTTGATAATTTTCGCATGCGTCCGGAAAGATATTATCAAAGAACAAACACGTTGTGAGATTTGTCTCATGTTTCATCACAGTTGCCCAGCGATCTCGTATATTTTCAATCATTTCCAGGTTTCTATCTCTCAAAATAAGGTCGAACTTACATTCGATATCTTCAAGTCATATGATTGGATTATTCTTGAAGAATTCCACGAGATGGGCATATTTGAATGGTTTCAATTCTGTTCTTCTGGCATACATGATCATTTTTAATTCTTATGCAATTTGTTTTGGCATAGTTTTCATCGTTTCAAATGAAGGTGATTTTTGCATGAGTCCGGAAAGATATTATCCAAGAACAAACACGTTGTGAGATTCGTCTCATGTTTTATCACAGTTGCCCAGCGATCTCGTATATTTTCAATCATTTCCAGGTTTCTATCTCTCAAAATAAGGTCGAACTTACATTCGATATCTTCAAGTCATATGATTGGATTATTCTTGAAGAATTCCACGAGATGGGCATATTTGAATGGTTTCAATTCTGTTCTTCTGGCATACATGATCATTTTAAATTCTTATGCAATTTGCTTTGGCATAGGTTTCATCGTTTCAAATGAAGGTGATTTTCGCAGGCGTCCGAAAAGATATTATCCAAGAACAAACACGTTGTGAGATTCGTCTCATGTTTCATCACAGTTGCCCAGCGATCTCGTATATTTTCAATCATTTCCAGGTTTATATCTCTCAAAATGAGGTCGAACTAACATTCGATATCTGCAAGTCATAATATTAGATTATTCTTGAAAAATTCCACGACATGGCCATATTTGAATGGTTTCAGTTTTGTTCTTCTGGCATACTTGATCATTTTTAATTCTTATGCAATTTGTTTTGGCATAGGTTTCATCGTTTCAAATGAAGGTGATTTTCGCAGGCGTGCGAAAAGATATTATCCAAGAACAAACACGTTGTGAGATTCGTCTCATGTTTTATCACAGTTGCCCAGCGATCTCGTATATTTTCAATCATTTCCAGGTTTCTATCTCTCAAAATGAGGTCGAACTAACATTGATTCGATATCTGCAAGTCATATGATTAGATAATTCTTGAAAAATTCCACGAGATGGGCATATTTGAATGGTTTCAATTTTGTTCTTCTGGCATACTTGATCATTTTTAATTCTTATGCAATTTACTTTGGCATAGGTTTCATCGTTTCAAATGAAGGTGATTTTCGCAGGCGTCCGAAAAGATATTATCCAAGAACAAACACGTTGTGAGATTCGTCTCATGTTTTATCACAGTTGCCCAGCGATCTCGTATATTTTCAATCATTTCCAGGTTTCTATCTCTCAAAATGAGGTCGAACTAACATTGATTTGATATCTGCAAGTCATATGATTAGATGATTCTTGAAAAATTCCACGAGATGGGCATATTTGAATGGTTTCAATTTTGTTCTTCTGGCATACTTGATCATTTTTAATTCTTATGCAATTTGCTTTGGCATAGGTTTCATCGTTTCAAATGAAGGTGATTTTCGCAGGCGTCCGAAAAGATATTATCCAAGAACAAACACGTTGTGAGATTCGTCTCATGTTTTATCACAGTTGCCCAGCGATCTCGTATATTTTCAATCATTTCCAGGTTTCTATCTCTCAAAATGAGGTCGAACTAACATTGATTTGATATCTGCAAGTCATATGATTAGATGATTCTTGAAAAATTCCACGACATGGCCATATTTGAATGGTTTCAATTTTGTTCTTCTGGCATACTTGATCATTTTTAATTCTTATGCAATTTGCTTTGGCATAGGTTTCATCGTTTCAAATGAAGGTGATTTTCGCAGGCGTCCGAAAAGATATTATCCAAGAACAAACACGTTGTGAGATTCGTCTCATGTTTTATCACAGTTGCCCAGCGATCTCGTATATTTTCAATCATTTCCAGGTTTCTATCTCTCGAAATGAGGTCGAACTAACATTGATTCGATATCTGCAAGTCATATGATTAGATAATTCTTGAAAAATTCCACGAGATGGGCATATTTGAATGGTTTCAATTTTGTTCTTCTGGCATACTTGATCATTTTTAATTCTTATGCAATTTGCTTTGGCATAGGTTTCATCGTTTCAAATGAAGGTGATTTTTGCATGAGTCCGGAAAGATATTATCCAAGAACAAACACGTTGTGAGATTCGTCCCATGTTTCATCACAGTTGCCCAGCGATCTCATATATTTTCAATCATTTCCAGGTTTATATCTCTCAAAATGAGGTCGAACTAACATTGATTTGATATCTGCAAGTCATATGATTAGATAATTCTTGAAAAATTCCACGACATGGCCATATTTGAATGGTTTCAATTTTGTTCTTCTGGCATACTTGATCATTTTTAATTCTTATGCAATTTGCTTTGGCATAGGTTTCATCGTTTCAAATGAAGGTGATTTTCGCAGGCGTCCGAAAAGATATTATCCAAGAACAAACACGTTGTGAGATTCGTCCCATGTTTCATCACAGTTGCCCAGCGATCTCATATATTTTCAATCATTTCCAGGTTTATATCTCTCAAAATGAGGTCGAACTAACATTGATTTGATATCTGCAAGTCATATGATTAGATAATTCTTGAAAAATTCCACGAGATGGGCATATTTGAATGGTTTCAATTTTGTTCTTCTGGCATACTTGATCATTTTTAATTCTTATGCAATTTGCTTTGGCATAGGTTTCATCGTTTCAAATGAAGGTGATTTTTGCATGAGTCCGGAAAGATATTATCCAAGAACAAACACGTTGTGAGATTCGTCCCATGTTTCATCACAGTTGCCCAGCGATCTCATATATTTTCAATCATTTCCAGGTTTATATCTCTCAAAATGAGGTCGAACTAACATTGATTTGATATCTGCAAGTCATATGATTAGATGATTCTTGAAAAATTCCACGAGATGGGCATATTTGAATGGTTTCAATTCTGTTCTTCTGGCATACATGATCATTTTTAATTCTTATGCAATTTGTTTTGGCATAGTTTTCATCGTTTCAAATGAAGGTGATTTTTGCATGAGTCCGGAAAGATATCATCCAAGAACAAACACGTTGTGAAATTCGTCTCATGTTTTATCACAGTTGCCCAGCGATCTCGTATATTTTCAATCATTTCCAGGTTTCTATCTCTCAAAATGAGGTCGAACTAACATTGATTTGATATCTGCAAGTCATATGATTAGATGATTCTTGAAAAATTCCACGACATGGCCATATTTGAATGGTTTCAATTTTGTTCTTCTGGCATACTTGATCATTTTTAATTCTTATGCAATTTGCTTTGGCATAGGTTTCATCGTTTCAAATGAAGGTGATTTTCGCAGGCGTCCGAAAAGATATTATCCAAGAACAAACACGTTGTGAGATTCGTCTCATGTTTCATCACAGTTGCCCAGCGATCTCGTATATTTTCAATCATTTCCAGGTTTATATCTCTCAAAATGAGGTCGAACTAACATTCGATATCTGCAAGTCATAATATTAGATTATTCTTGAAAAATTCCACGACATGGCCATATTTGAATGGTTTCAGTTTTGTTCTTCTGGCATACTTGATCATTTTTAATTCTTATGCAATTTGCTTTGGCATAGGTTTCATCGTTTCAAATGAAGGTGATTTTCGCAGGCGTCCGAAAAGATATTATCCAAGAACAAACACGTTGTGAGATTCGTCTCATGTTTCATCACAGTTGCCCAGCGATCTCGTATATTTTCAATCATTTCCAGGTTTATATCTCTCAAAATGAGGTCGAACTAACATTCGATATCTGCAAGTCATAATATTAGATTATTCTTGAAAAATTCCACGACATGGCCATATTTGAATGGTTTCAGTTTTGTTCTTCTGGCATACTTGATCATTTTTAATTCTTATGCAATTTCATATGGCAAAGTTTTCATCGTTTCAGTTGAATCAGAAGGTGATTTTCGCATGCGTCCGAAAATATATTATCCTAGAACAAACACGTTGTGAAATTCAATTATGTGGCCTTCCTGCTTTTCCATAAATAATTGATCAGTGCTAATAAGATCCCTCGGCAAATCATTCGTGTCGACTCTTACGCGGCTCTGGGTTAAGTTTAGGTGAAATCCTTCTCACACAGAGAATACATTAGGAGAATAGAAAGGGATAAGTCCGCGATGATGGCCCGCTTCCTAGTCCTCTACCCTTCTTAAGACGTAGATGGATATCCCGCATTAACAACTTGGAGACGTCTGGGTTTCTTGGGGTATACGTCGTATATACACTTCATTCGGCGGGGTGCATGCAGAATAAACCTGCCCATTAAAACAATAATACCCTTTCATTAGGAAATAAATTATTTGACAGGGGTTGGAGATGGGGGCTATTGAACGACGGTTTCTTGAAATGGCTAGAAATGGGTGGCATTTGAATAGACCTCTTCAAATATCTCTTTCTACATTGCACTCACTACCTAAGATGAGTATAACGACTCCATGGACCAACTTCTTGTGTAATGAATGTGCTGTATAAAAATATCATTTCAACAAATCACTTTGTTCTATACCTACTTGATAATTTTTTGTATAAATGATGTATAACCCACCATTTTATTCGCAGTTTACCATTATGCGCTGATTTTTTGGCAAAATTGTCTATTTAATTGTTCTTGTGAATCTATGGAACAGAGTTGAAATTCAGTTGTTTCAGGGTATTATTGAAGAATTCATTTCATACTTAAGCATTCATTTTCTTCGACAATAGGAAAGTTCTACGATATGACATTGTCACGAAGGAATGAAGCATTCATTTCCAGATGATGATTTTTCAATAGTGAATAATTTACTGGTCTGCAAAAAAAAATTCTTTCAGATATTATGCTTGTTTCATGATAATTCCAATATTTCTGAATGGAAATTTTTAATAAAGAATTACGAAACACGCATGATTTTTTTGGTAGAATTTTTGAGAAAAACTCCTATTTTGCTTCAAATTTGGCTGATTTATTCAAAAAAATAATACGATATTGAATAAAATCTATCGAAAATCATAAAAAACCATTACATAAATGTGAATATTTTTCTTAGTAGTATCCACTTAGTAGATTCCCTTTTTTTTATATTTTCTGTAGGTGTTTCAGGACAAATCGTCCGACAAAAATCGGCAAGCATTGCCTGACCATTTTCCGTTGTAGCGCCTCTATATGATATATTTTGGTGAAACCTTTCACCATGTTCGTCTGATACTGCGCCAATATTTTCGGGAAAGAAATCTGAGTGAATGTATGAAAAATAAATTTTGAGGGACATATTTCATAACATAAAATCATTTGAAATCAGAATAGTGTTCTAATTATCTGATTAAATTTTGTGCTATAGTTGGAAAAACAATCATCTCTAAATACAATCCATAACTCACCGAAATATCAGGTTAAAATTGGAAAATATTCAATATAAAACTTTTTAACGTACTGCACGCTAAGAAATCAAAGTTGCAACTGCTGTGACGCAAGCAATGGTGTTAAAACATCTTCAGGTGATATCGTTCTCTCTCTCCTTTTTGGAATTTAATATGACCTGAATCAAATTATTACTAAAAATCATTGAAGAAATATATACGTGATGGCAAAAAATAGAAAGCAAATCTGATTTTATGATTATTGACTCCTCCTATTCATCATAATTCCATTCGAAGGAGGATTTTGTTGCAGACCGGTGAATTATTGATTAGTTAACATGATTAAAAATCAATCAAACCCTCAATTTTACGTTTTGACTGAATTATCTATTTCAAACTTTTGTTTGGGTTTGATTACCTCATTTGATTTTTATTTCTATCCTTTCGTTTTTAGCAACAGGTTTCAATAGAGTTAATAATATAGACAATGGAAGTACGAACCATAACCACCCTATATAACTGTTTCAAGAAAATATTTCGATGATTCAAAATCACCGCAATTTGGCCAAAATCAGATTTATCAGTTTTCGGATTGCCAACTAGGTATGCTCGTATTTCCAAAACCAAAAATTCTAGTCGATATTGCATCTAAGAATGAAGGATTCTTCAAAAGTCTGCCCGAATTCATCGAACTCTTTTTCTTTTACCGTTTCATCGATGATCACGCAGAGACTTCAAATTGAATAACCCTGTATGAAATTTCTCATTGGCGTTGTTTTGAAAATTCTTACCAATAATACTTGTTTTGCTAATATATGTGATATTTATTTTGAAATTATCACTTATTAATCTCAAAATAATTCAGTTTCCCATATTTTCGTGATATGCTTTTCGAATCCTCCTTTTCACAAAAATGAAAGACCCTTCCCCATTATCCATCCTCTGGGTGTGAAACAACGACCAACAAGGCGGGATAGAGATAGTTGTCGAGACAGGTCGGGGAAGTGGAAAGTGTGTAATTGAGTTATAGTCTTGCCTGCTGTTGCTGGCGATATCTCGGGTGCTGATATCTCAGACGCAGAAAGCGTTGTGCCACTGACATTTGCAAATATCGCGGGGAAATTGCTCGACACCCGCCTGGTGGCCATTCAGTTTGATGTAGGGGGTTGATGTTTTGATCTGAGTTACGTGGATTGTATGTGTGCATTCGAACGATAGCGGTGGGATTATTAATCTCCAGGTCTGTGCTTCGAGAACTTAAAATATAATAGCAGCGGAAAAGTTTATTGATTATACTGAGCAATAAACATTAAAAATATTTCCATTATTGACAAATAGCGATGGACAATTCAGGGACAACAAGAAAGCACCATATCCAAAATACTGAAAATAAAAAAATATAAAAATATTTCACAGGGAAAGGAAGAGTGGAAACAAACGAAAATAACTTATCCTTTCTGAGTATAGAATTTCAGCTCAACGCCAAAAAATAATTTATATGAATCGGTGACCTTTCTGAAAGAAGACTAATTACCAATAATGAAAAAAAAATTCGAAGTAATATGGACGTCGAAAATTGGAATATTTGGACATTTAGTTTACTAGGTTGAGGGTAAAAATAAATAATTTTGACATGAAAGTGGTCAGAAATAAGTAAATATAAAGCTTAAAAGCTTAAATCAACCTTTCTGTTACCAATTATTCCCTTGGTCGAATGAGTAAACAAAGAGAGGTTTCTTTATATGAATAGCATACATATATACATATTAATTCTATCTCAACTTCTCATAATTTGGTTGCCACAACGAACCAGCTATGGTCTACATAAAAAACTGACAATAAGTATGGGAATATAAAAATTATTGTCATACGGTAGCTACATGCTCTCTCCTCAACAATATTCTCCTTGCGGCGCGAAATTTTCTATAAAATGATGGTTCTTACTTTCATAAAATTCACGGGCCTCTTTAAATATGCGATTCAATGCAAAAATAATTTAGATTGATTGCACATGTTTGAATTTTTTCTCCAAAAAACACTCTTTTAGCAAAGTTATAGTTTTAAAATGTCATATGCAACTATTATTTAGAAATAAATCGTCAGAATGAACTAAAATTCAATATATCATCGATATTTATTGATGGGTAAAACAGATATTCTTATTAAATATGGCGTCATTTTTGAAATGTACCTATAAGTCAATATTCTTCTTCTAACGGTATGAAATCAAGTTAATAATTGAACTATTAGACCTGTTAAATAACCTTTATATTCCCTGACCGTAACGGCTTATATCTAGTCACATTTAGTTAAATATTCACCAAGAGAGAATACCAAAACATTCATTGGGTTATGATGACATTTGCTTCGTAAGTTATACCCTGAATAATACCAGAATTCAAACCGCCCCAATCCTTGCGACGGTTGGGTCATTTTTGAAGGAGATAATAGGTAATTTCTCACATGTTTCTTGCTCTGAAGTGGCTTATGGAATTTGAAGGGGATTTACTGGTGATTACTTTCTTGTAATTAACCAAGATTGCTACTTATAAATTATTTATACTTTGAAGTTGAATATTCAAGGCCTGTACTACCAGTATTATCCTTTTTTTAGACATTTCTCCCCGGCATGTGGAATAACTGTCTCAAAATGATAGTTGGGCAATATCATGTTTACATACGTCGAGCAGTTTGAATACAGATCCACCTACTTGAAAACTTTATATATTATACACCAAACTGATATTTACTCGCTTTTGACGGACGTTTCGCTAACAGGTCGGCATCTTCAGAAGAAAATTGACACCTCTATTGACTCCTGAAAATGGTTTAGCCCTAGTACAGAAATGCCCGTCGATAGGTAGTAAAATGAATTTGGTGTATAATTGATCTCTGTAAAGAGTTTTCACTTTTACTATCCTACTATACCGGGTTAGCCGGAGCTATTTACCCCTTCTGTATCTACGTCGTTATTTTGTATTATACCTAGATATTTCATATTCGATACTTCGATTTGAAGCCATGAGTGTACAACTTAGCAAGTATCAAATCATGTATGACACTTCCGGTTTGATCGGAAGTGAATCCAATTTTCATATTCCAAATGGAATCATAATTTTTTTTTGAAATTACGATTCGGTATTGAATAACCTTTTCAATGATATATCATAATCATATTTCCAATTCAGAATCTGATGGTATAATTGTGATTTTTAAAAAAATACTATGTGTATTTCCCTCGTAACAGATCAATTTCATGAAAGTATGCTATGGAATATTGAGCAGTATCTTATTCATATTTCAACATCGAGCCTATCATTTCTCCTTTCTAGCATTCAAGAAATGATTGACTTGATGTTGAAAGATGAAGAATTTAATTTTAAAAAGATCTGATCCACATAAAAATATTGTGTGAAAAGTTTAGTCATGAATTATTGTTACATCAAACCGGAAGAGTCATATATTATTTGATACATGCTTGATTGTATATTCATGACATCAAATTGAACTACCGAATTTGAAATATAACTACAAAAAACAACGAAAATACAGGGTAATTGGTTCCGGGTCACCCGATATATATTCGAATCGTTTGAAAACTAAAATGAGACCCATCGCATTAATAATAATGATGTTTATTGTGATCATTGTGAATACATACATAACATGAATAGCAGAATATAATGATAAAATGAACGCAAAAGAACAAGGTTAGCATAAGATGCTATCTTCCACCTTGTCTAATAATAATATTAATAATATTCAAGAGACTATCCTAAGTAACAAAATATTTCAATTGTTGCGAGATAGATGTGTACATATATATATAAATATATATATATATATATTCAGATACCCTCAGGTATATAATTTTATTAAAAACAAAGAAAAGGAAGAAACAGGGCCTCAATCAGCTTTCTCCTTGAATCTGAATTAAGTATCTGAAAAGTGCTTGTTTGAACGTCTTGTCAGATAATGATAGAAAATCGATAATTTGGTTCATATAGAACGGTGCAATATATGAAAAACAACCTTCGTATCTTGATGTACGATGGATAGGTAGTGTGAAAGAGTTCACTCTGACATATATTTGATGCTCTTCAAGCCTTCTACTAATTAATTCGTTCAGATATCGGGGAACTCCACTTTTCGTCAGTTTATATATGAATATGCTAGTCAAATATTGTACTCGGAATTTTATATTCAGCTCTTCATTGGCCATAAGGAATGGACTGACATGGATTCTGTAAGGGATGTTATATACGAAGCGCATGCAGGCATTTTGAATGCGTTGCAGTTTGTTTTTATTGAACTGTGTTAGGTAATGATAATACACTGCATTACAGTAATCGATATTTGGGTAAATCAACGACTTTACTGAAAGTAACTTAACACTTTCATTCAATTCATGTTTCAAACTATAGAAAGATTTAAGTTTGAAGAAAGACTTGCTGAAAATATGAGTAACATGTCTTGAGAATGTGAAATTGTTATCAAAATAAACCCCGAGATTTTTTGCAGATGAAACCCATTTTATATCCTCATGATTAATTTCAAGTCTATAGTTATTTTCAATTTCTGACACTTGTTGAGCTGAACCTATACATATAGCAAGAGTTTTATTAGGGTTGATACGTAAACCGTGATTAACTGAATAATGAGAAATGCTGTCAATATCTATTTGTAAGTTGTTCATGGTTTCATTAGCTGAAGATAGATCTACAGAGATATACATTTGTATATCGTCTGCATATAAATGAATCTGTGAAAATTGAAGAATAGAGGGTAGATCAAAAATGAAGACTGAGAAGAGTAAAAGTCCCAATATACTACCTTGAGGGACGCCACAACTGGTATTTTTGAGCATAGAGTTGTGAAGACCTTTTTGTAATACAACCCTTTGTGCTCTATATTTCAAATAGCTACTCATCAATTGTAGGGAGTCAGGTTGGAAACCAAGATAATGCAGTTTTGATAGTAGCAGATCAAAATTGACTAAATCAAAGGCTTTGCTCTGGTCTAACAACACTAGTACTGAAGGAGTTGATTTGTCTAGCTGATGTGCGATGTCGTTTGTTACCTTTAGTAACGCAGTTTATATGCCATGCTTTTTACGAAAACCAGATTGAATGTTGGGTGAAAGAATATTTATTTCCAGGTATGATGTCATTTGTACAGAAATAATTTTTTCAAAAAGTTTTGAGAACGTTGGCAATATTGATATGGGTCGCAATTCATTCATAGTTGTTGGTGAGGCAACTTTTGGAACAGGAATTACATTGGCGATTTTCCAGGTGTCCGGGAAGATGCCTTTATGAATAATTTCATTTAAAATATTTAAAATTTCTCCTATGCAGAATGGTAAAACTATAGAGATCATTTTTAGGCTTATGTATGTTGTCATATCCGATTGCGTTGGATTTGATCGATCTAAGAGCGTAATGAATATCGTCTTGATTAATTTCCTCAAAGTTAAACTGTAAATTTTTTCTCAAAGTATCATTGCTGTAGTGATCGATTAGGTTTGTATTCTTTGTATTCTGCAACATTCAAAAAGTAATCATTGATTGAATCGGCATTTCCTAAGTTGTTTGGCAGTGCAGAACGTATAGAAGAGGATGTGTTAACTCCCCAGTTTGATAGGTTATTCCAGAGGCTTTTGGCATTATGCGAATTTTTGCGGATATTATATGTTATATATGCAGTTTTTTCGCGCTTTATAGCATTGTTCACTTCGCATTGATTGGACTGTGAAGATTTGAAATTGAATGAATAATGAAACATATTCAAGGGTCTAAGGTTCATTTAAGGATGCATATCGGAATTTCAACAGCATATTCACCCAAATATATAGCATCAGGATTAAAATCATATCAGGTTCAGTATTATTTCCTTTTCTATACACTTTGAATGATTCTCCTTTGATTTTTTCCGGATCATATATTCTCACATCCTCTATATAATAACGCACTTCCATCATCATCATAAATTACTATCTATATAATACTCAATAATTGCTACGGGAGCAATACATTTTTTTTCTTCTCCCACCACTCATTTCAGTATGTCATGGACTTCAGATTTCCATTGTACTCTCACAAAATACTTTGCAATAATGAAATCCATACCTTCATCCCAACAGACACCAGAAACAAATGAAGACTGTTTTACTGGGAATACAATAACATATACGCCACCTGTTTGAGGGTGGTGAAAACTCTCCTACACATGCATACCGGCATAGTGTACATCAAAACGACGGTACAGAAAGGGTTGAAACTTTGGCTGACTGAATTAATCAATAAAATATCAGGGATGGAGCAGCTACCCATCAGAAGAACATTCCAACTTTATACTCATTGGAGAAGGGTCGAACGGTTTTACGTAGTTTTTTGTATAATCGTCTATACATAGATACCTATCAGAATAGACTTCCCTCGTGTATACTCCATTATTCATCAAAACGATAACTAAGTGGTGAAATGTGAAATTTGATCGCATACACCTTCTACGAAGATCATCAAATATTGATCTAAACCAGCACTCATTGGAAAACTATTTTCAGTAATGATGACGGATATTTTGACACCCCTTGAATTATTACCAATTGAATTTTCAATTGATGCAACAAATAAAGATGGGATCCAATATAAAACATCAGGGTATTGTATTATTCTGAAGCCATCAAATCATTAGTAATTACGATATGGAAATATAGAACAACGGGGTGGGATTCATTGTAGTAACAGGCCTGAAGAAGTTATTGTGTAGTAAATTACGTCTAGCAATTTTGTAAACTGTCTGGTGGAAGTCACAGAGTGTTATCTATTCACGTTAATGTGAATGCTTCTTGAATTTGAGAGGCATTTTTGTACATCAGTTGCCTCATTTTGGATGATGTAATGTAACAAAAATTAAATAGTATATTACATAGTGAGTAGAAGATTTTTTTTTGAGATATAAAAGTAAACATTTGTCTATGTTTGTATATAAGTTTGTCCATGATCATTCGAAATATTTTCCAGAAGTGAAATGAAAGAAATAATTATGCCAACGAATAATTTTGATTCATTTTATGTTTATTGCACACGAGCGAACTTCATGACGCTCCCAGAAATGTCAATATTGTCATTCTTTGTAAAATTCATTCTCCTATTTATTTCATTCCAATAATAGTGTCAGGCATGTCAATCATACCTTATAAATCTCAGTTATGTTTCACGAGGATTGTTGCAAAAGGATTACTTACAGAGAGATTAGCGGCATTTTCGAAGGTGAAAATGAAAAAATGGCAAATAAAATGGGACCGCGCTATTTCTGGAAACTAGTATCGTAGATATTGAAAATATCTGGGTTTTTTGAGAAACTGAGTACTCATATCTTTTTTGTCCGTTTAGTATTGAGTTGGTGCGTGTACTAACTGTAATATCGTGTCAAGGATAGCTGGTTTTGTATAACTGCTTTGGTATCCGACGTTAGTGGGAATCTAAACACGTGATTTCGATACACAGAATGACGTTTTGATTAAAAGAAGAAAACAAGGTCAAAGACGTGCCAAGAAGTCCGCAATAGAATATTTCATTAGGAGTCGATAAAAAAGGCTTTTTACGTGCACGGAAAAAGTATATATGAACGTGTAATCTGAAAGCTACAAATTAGTACGAAAACCATTGAAACTTTTCTTAGAGATCAATTACCCTAACACCAAACTGATATTTTTTGCACTCGACGCGCGTTTCGCTAACAAGGTTAGCATCTCCAGGAGAAGAAAACTGATACTAAATCTAAAGCTAGGGTAAGTTGCTTATATACCTAATGTTTTTTTTTTACTGATATGGACCTTGTTTATTACTGTTATAATAAAGAAAGTCCATATCTGACCATAGGCATAGATAGGATTCAATATTCCTCTAAGATTCGCATCCTGCAAAAAGTGCTATTCTGATCAATCTCAAAATATGTACTAAATAATAGAAAGTTGTGTCTCTTTAAGTTTGGTTTATATGAATCGCTCTTGGAAACCGAAATGTCCATGTGTCGTATCGGATCTCCGCCAGATTTTTTAGGATTGATAAATTACATTTTCAATTGGCTCAGAACAGAAGCAAATTTGATTTCCAAAACTTGAACAAGGCAATGTAGTTTCAATGAATATTATTTTTTATTAGCAATTTTAAATTACCAATTTTGGTGTAAACTTTAGCATAAGGTATACTTCTCATAAGCGCAGCAACTTATCGGTTATAATTGCACGAGTGCATAAAAATTACCGATGATTTTTCAAGAAATCGTGATATATAAATATTGCAAAAGTTCATTTTCATATTTTGGCGAAAGTGCCCGGGTCCGAAGGACGAGGGCTCTTTTACAAAATATGAGAATAACCGAATGCAATTTGTATAGGATATCACGCTTGAATGCAAAATTATCTGGTCATTTCTATGCACGAATGTAATTCATTGGAATATTTCACGAATAAAGAAATTCTCAAGGAAATGTTATTTTTTGTTCATTTATACTTTCCTCTATAGATTATATGGAGCACCCACCAGAACGCAAAATGTTTTTCTATTTTTGAAGTCTATCTGACATGTATTTGTGTTGTTTACTGACGTCTAGCGATACGGTTCCAAATGTGTTGGTATGATGACTTGATACAATGCAATTACCGCTGTAAGTTTTCGATAATTGCATTGCTCTTATGGGACATTTTATATATGAGGGAAATATTCGGGGTCTGTCTGCTCTCTTACACTTGTATAGATTCCAACATTACCTCATTTTTCTTCTGTGGTAGGTAAGAAATCCAGAAACCCTCGAAAAGAAAATTTATATCCGTTACCTTATATGACATTATATTTCTAATTCATACTCGTTTTGAAAATTCTATAACCACAACGGCTCCTATGATGGCTATGGAGTACCCCAAGTAAAATCAATTTTCCATTGCCTACCAACCATATTACAGAAGATATTATTCAAATGGAAAATTATATTGAATCATATATCGAATACATCTTGGTTGCATTCGTATATTCAATATGTCCAGGTGAGACTTTATCACAATTTTTTTCGAGAATATTCAATTATATACATATCAGTTATTTCTCTATAGCAATTCCAATTTGTTGATGGTGAATAGATGATATCTCTTGAAAAAATCAATAACTCTAATACACGATAGCTACAATTATCATTTACTGCTAAGCTAATTCCACCGAAAAATTTTCCATGATATTATTATTTCTTTCCCGAACTCTGTACACTTTCCATGACTGCAGCTAAATTTCTATGTCATTATACCTACAATATCATCAAAATATATATTATTAAATTCATATCCCAAAAAATTGGGACAGATTCAATCAACCTGGGATAACCTAATCAAAATGTTGAAATTATTTAATATCAGTTAATAAAATTCGAACTCTCCAAATAAAAATCCCATGTAGATACAACAAAATTCCCAAACAAGTGAATGAAAATTTAAATCATCTAACTCAGAGATTTCCACGTTAATTCGAATACAATGGAAAATTAGTGACCTTTTTGAATGTTTCATGAGGTGATTACGATAAATGCCATTTTGTGTCAGACAAAAAAATACAGTGGAATATAATACGGAAAGTCGGAATTTGAATTGATCGCCAATACTAGGTTATTGCTGATGATTCATTCAGTACCATGGTCACCGAGTAATACGCTGGGAGAAAAAATTCGTGGATCTCTGGTTGGGTTCTCTAGAGGGGGGAAAATCAAAAGAGTTGGCTCAAAAATTAGTCAATCGATAACTTCCATAATAATGAATCTCTTATGGCCATCTAGAAACTCAGATTACCTACCAACAAGATACGCATGCTATACTTTGAACATAATAATAATACACATCCAGTATCACTGCTTTTGTTCGGGTTTAAAGGCCGTCGTTTTTTGAAATTTCTTCCTGACGTGGTGGAATTCAATGCTAGGAAAACCCAGGCATGTTTCTTCTGAAGGAAAGCCGATCTATCATCATCTAGTATTCAGATGTCAGGAGTAACTATTCCTACAAAGTCAAGTATCTCGATGCTAGGATTCATGAGAGATTTCAATCCTTAGAAGATTGTCAGGAGGTTAATCAACGCTATTTTGTGACATACTTGAATTTTCAATAGTTTGTAAACCATTTCATGCTGCAAATATAAACAGATACATCAAAATGACTCAACTTTAAATTAATTCAAATAGATAGGCATTACTCTCATATCAGCAATGTAAAATTTCAATAATTTGGGAACTTGGAATTTGACAACATTTTGCAACTTTTAATGATTACGTGTTGCTCAACAAACCACCTTCTCAACTCCACAATGATAAGAAGTAAAAATCTGACAACAACAACGCCAACGAAATTTATTTATCCCTCCCTCGATTCAAAATAAAGGAACCGTCTATACCAGTGGTTCCCAACCACTGGTCCGTGGACCACCAGTGGTCCGCAGAAGTCAAAATATGGTCCGCGAATGATTTCAAATTTAGCGGGCGTCATTTTTCATGAATTCAATATCGGAATATTTTGAGAAACATAATATAATGTGGAATAAAATCGTTGCCCTAAGTACTGATGGTGCTCCTGCATTGTTGAGATCACGTTCCGGGCTGGCGACGTTAGTAAAACAGAAAAATCATAAGGTGATAACAACGCACTGTATCATACATCGCTAGGCATTAGCTTCTGATACTCTTCCTAATTGCCTTACTGATACACTGAAAATGACCATAAAAGTTGTAAATGGTATCAACAGCAGCGCCCTAAATACACGCCTTTTTAAAAAATTATTCACTGAAATGGACTCAGACCATGAAGCACTTCTCTTTCACACAGAATTTCGATGGCTATCGAAAGGTAATATGTTGGGAAGATTATATGAACTGAGAGCAGAGGTTGAGATTTTTCTGGTTGACAAAAAAATGAATGATTTGTTGAAACAGTTTACTAATCCGGCATGTCAAATTAATTTGGCTTATCCTGTGGATATTTTCACACACTTAAATCGAATATACAACTGCAAGGTTCCGGTAATAAATAATTAGAAAACGCCGCAAAAATATATTTTATATTTTTGAAGAAACTTCGCGGTTTCATTTGCAAACTTCAGTTGTGGTTAGGTAGAAGTGAAGAAAATAATTATTCTGCGTTCGCGACAAACGTTAAAAGCACTTGTGGAAGAGAAACAGTATGACACTGTTGAAGCAAATATACAAGAAAATATCAGGACTCATTTACAAATGTTGATGGATGAATTCAATCGTTACTTCCCAGAATATACCGAAGAAACTGAAGTTGATCAAAAACTGATTCGTAACCCTTTTAGTACGGACGCTGGAAAAATTATTGAAGAAAGCCAGGAAGAACTCATTGAATTCCGAAATGACAGAAACTGCAAGGATGCTTTTGAATTGAATTCACTTGAGTCGTTTTGGTGTAAAAAGGCAATTTCTTATACTAAACTTCGAGAAATCGCCTTGCGATATTTTATGATTTTTTCAACAACTCATTTATGTGAACAAGGATTTTCTGCTTTATTTGTAATCAAGAACAAGGCGAGGAATCGTTTGAAAATAAGTGATGATTTGCGTGTAACTTTGAGCAACTCGTAAAGAAGATGCAAACTCAGAAATCACTTTAATACAAAATCACAGAAGATTATCCTAAACATATTATTATTATTTCTTGTTTTGTAATATCCTATTGAGTTTTTAATTTAAGTTACGGTTTGATTATCACAGTTTATCTTTATTACCTACAATGTACGTATGTATATACCACTATGTAAATCATTAATAGTGGTCCCTGCTAACAAGAATAATATAAAAGTGGTCCCGGACTAAGAAAAGGTTGGGAACCCCTGGTCTATACAAACAAACTTTCCAAATAATATTTATTTATTTTGCAAAATATTATGTGATATTCAAGTAACTACCTCTCAAGTACTCATTTGTATCACAATTCAGTTCTCAATGATGTTAATACATTTCTCACATACTCACATAATTTGAGTATAATTAAAAGCACCCTTACTAATGATTCACCATCGTACTTATGTATCACTCTACTATTGAATGGTGTCGAAGTCATCTGTTGAGTGTCCTCAACTTCGAAATAAAATTAAAAATAATATTTTATCCAACTTGTATTCTCCTGTTAGTTGGTTAACCTCTCTCTTGCTTGCACGAACTCCACAATACAATTTTTATTCGATTTCACAATCAATAATAAAAGTATTTAATTTTAATCGATAATAAACAGATTGAAAGCATTATTTTAGGGGTATAAGAGGAAATCATCATAACACCCATCCTTCGGGAAACTTTCAAACGCATTATTCATTTGTAATCAGGATATAGATGTTCTTCCAATTGTTTTTTCATTGCCTACATATATTCTGGTTTGCCTAGTGTGAATCTGATTATGTTCTGACTTGAAACTTAAAGCAGATCCCTTTGGCTAAAAAATAATACTCTTCTGAATGTTTGATACTAGTTTCCACTATTGGAACGAGCATATATTCAAAACTGCATTTCGGCGACATTCAGCGCTCTAAACTGCCCCACTTCCGCTAGCACCGTATCTATTGCAACCATAATTTTTCAGGAACGTGTCACATGTACGTAACATTAGCCGCTGTAGTAATTCACCATTTGACCAAAACCATCGACGCAAAAACACGAAAACACAAAATGTCGTCCACGACTAAAAAGTGTTATGAAATATGGAGCGGATTTTAACAGAGTCTAGTTTTACAGAAAATGCGGCTTTTCGAAAGTAGCAAAGGAATCAATAATACATAAACAAAGTTGAATATCTGGATCAAGGTAATACATTATCTTTACCACAATAACATAGTTGACCGATGATGCAGCAGTCTGAGATGAACAATTTCTCGAGAGGAAAATGAAACTTTCGTCAAACTTTGCATATATTCCAAATCATGATGATTTCTAATGGAGAAGTATATATACTATACAGAACAATAAATAATTAGAACGTTCCGAAATATATTTGATCATATTTGTAACATCATTCTCTTTCAATAAGTGGGTTTTTGTACCTATATGGAATGAAGGCTTATCATCATTATTATTAATAATGATTGCAACATTCACCTAGTAGTCATCCGGACAAATGAAAAACACAAACCAATTCTGTCGCATTTTGGGAATATCGTATCTTATAGAGGATTCAGATTGTTTACATTAGTCTTGGTTGTTTAACTTTCTTATTTTGTTTTATTTTGTTCTTTATTTTATTTTGTTTGCTGTTCAAACTCTCCTTTATTAATATAAACAAATATTAATATTACGACGTTTCGATCTCTGGTATCCGCAGTTGTGTCCCGAATCATTACCCGAGGATGATTTCGGATCTTCTATGTGCCCTATTTGAATCAATTACTGAGACAATCATTTGGAGAGTATTAATCTCCATCATTGTTTTCGATTAACTTTTGCACATTCATTTTCAAAGTTTGAGGGTTACATATTCGATTGTTCCACCCTGTAACACAATTTAGCTATTCGTGACTTATTATTATAATTCAATTCTTTCCATGTTTCCAAGTTTTATCAGAGTTCATTATATCAACGATAGAAGTCCTAACCAATACCACTCATAACTTTGGGAGGTACATAATTTTCCCAATACTTACGTACTTACATTATTCTTCAATAGAACATCTCCTTCGTGTCACAGACATACTTGAGTCCTTTGAAAATATCTTCAAAATCAGTACACAAAAAAAATTAACCCCCTATCTTTGCTCGTATCCCACTGAAAAAGTAAAACCCTATTTATCCTTAGCTCGGACAAGTTTTGACTTCCTGAGGGTATCCCCGATATAAAGGGGTATCAGCTCTTTAACGGAAAAACCCATTTCGAAACCCATTGTGAGACCCCATACATTTCTGAATATGATGAAATAAATTCCACTGGCAATTAACCGCTCTTTTGCAAAATCCTATACGTAAACTCCATCTCCAGTAATTCCTCAAAATCCGCCCAATTGAAACTGGATTTTTTCGGTATGTGGTATAACGTTCGACCAACATAAGCAGACTACGTCCCTATGGCAACCGCTGCACTAGACAAAATATTCCAATCGTGAAAAGTGATCTGGAATCCGCTTAGCCCCAGATTAAATAGAATAATGGCCTCAATATAAACACAAACGAAAAATATTCGACTCTTCAAATAATGTTACGCTGGCTGGAAGTTCAGTTGCATTGATATAGGGAGGCGGTCAGTAAGTGTCCAAACAAGAGTTCTACGAAATTTGAATAATTGAGATATCTCACTCAATACTTGTCGATCAATCTTTCAATCATCTAAATTCGTTCTGTTCGTTTCGCTAACAAGATTTAAACAGCCACTCTCATTGCGGTTGTGGGTATTGAGACATAAAGTAGTTGATGGTCGATTTGTGCAGTCCACTAAAACCTCAAGATAAAACGGACACCTGATCGGAATTGCGGAAGAATATTTGCAACCTAAATCATCAGAAATTGCAGATAGATCCAAATTCTGACAATTCAAGCAGGAATCCGGTGAGTCAATTTCAATTCACACAGGGGCTTTGAAAAATATTGACTGAAGATTGTGATTCTGTGAAAAAACTAGAGGAGCAATTTGAAGTTCAGTTCGTTTCTGGTCTCAGTGAAGAAAGTATCAGACGAATTTTTGCTGACTTATAATCTGTTCCTGTCCCGCCACGAAACGAATAAGGTTCTAGATGTTTGGCAGAGCTCCACTGCCGCCGTCGGTCCTGGGAGATCATTCACTAAATGGACTGATGGGCTTTGCAGAGAAACTAGATTCATTTGTACTAGATTCATTTGTTGAAGTATAAATCTAGTGTGAGCCACAATAAACACTACAGGGTTGCAGTGGAAGAGTGTAGACCCACTTACGTCTAAACTAACCTATACAAAAGTTTTGGATCTGGCGATAAATTTTGAGCCACCAAAAAAAGTTCCAATATGATCGTGGCTTCGAACAAATTCAGTACATCAACTGATGTAACCAGAACCAATCGTCTAGGGAACAAGCACCAATGAGAGCATGGAGGCCTGGCATTCATTGTGGCACGACAAATTCACGCTATCAGTTCATGTTCATTCGAAGAAACAAAATGTCATAATTGTGGAGAAGGACGACATCTACTGAGTACAATTTGAAAAGAAAATAGAAGATCAGAGGATGCCGGAAAGAATGTCAAATTCAATAATTTTAGCATTGTTTTTAGAGATGTTTATAGTTAGTCAATGCCTCTGTAAAAACGATTTTAAACTTTCTCGTCACTCCATCTACAGTATAATGTCGATATCACCGTTCACTTGACAATTCACAACAGTTTCCTACTCTGAAGGAAAACATTAGTGCAGAGTTCTGTCTGTCAGTTCGACTGAAATGTTGAAAGAAAGATAATAAAGCTTCAAAATAGGTAGACGAAAGAAGTTTATGAAGGAAATGAAAGTTAAGGCATCAACATAATCTTCAAAACATGAACGATCTACGACATTGACAAAAAAATCTACTTATATTTCTGAATTAATTGCCATCTGTTTCGTCTTTAAATGATAATAATCACAACTTTTCGTCGATGACTTTTCAATTCAATATTTATTTGACAAATCTCCCAATCTGACATCACACTACTAGTTTAATACAACATTATAGGAAAACATATACTGTATGTTAGGAAAATAAATAATAAATAGCGAAATAGAACTAATAGAACACAACATTTCTCCCCCCGGTGACGAAGAATCAACTTCGCTCACTTTCTTCAATATCAATTCGGCACAGTTTAGCGACGGGGCGTTTGTAGGATCCACTTGCTGTTTTAACTTGAACAACACGTGTTTTGCCGTCAGGTCCCGGATATGTCTTTTCAACTTACCCCAACTTCCAACTCTTCCTTGGAGCATTTTCATCAGCGATGATTACATCATTGAGATTGATTGGTTTCCCATCTCTATTCCATTTAGTTCGCCTGGTAAGTGTCGGCAGGTATTCTTTTGTCCATCTCTTCCAAAAACCATTTTTCAGCGATTGAGACCTTCTCCAACACTTCCGAAGACTGTCGTTGTTCAAATCTTCAAAGGGTGTGAGATGATTTTCTGCACCCAAAAGAAAATGGTTGGGTGTCAGTGGCTCCAAGTCGTTGGGATCCACTGAAACTTTTGTTAACGGCCGAGAGTTCACAATGTTTTCACATTCTGCGAACAACGTTATTAAAAGTTCATCCTTGAGTACTTGTTTGTTCAGAATAACAGAAAATGTGTTTTTTACGGATCGAACAAGTCTCTCCCATGCTCCTGCCATATGGGGTGAAGCCGCTGGTAAAAATTTCCAGACTGTTCCTTTCTCGAGCATGGTTTGATTCATTTTCATTCTATCCAATTGTGAAATTGCATCTTTCAATTCCACAGAAGCTCCCCGGAAATTGGTACCATTGTCGGAGTACAGTTCCTTCGGTTGCCCTCTTCGTGATGCCATTCTTCTTACTGCCATGATTGCTGAATCAGTGTTCAATGAATGTGCCACTTCTAAATGAACAGCTCTTACCGACATGTAAATAGCACTCCCCATCTTTTTTCCTTCCTCCGACCAACAGACACATATATTGGTCCGAAATAATCAACACCAGAATATGTGAAAGGTCTCTGTACAGGAGTCAGTCGAAAACTTGGAAGTTGTCCCATGGATGGAACTGCAGGTTTAGCTTTCAAAATTCTACATCTCATACATTCAGCAAAAACAGATTTTATAGCTGATCTTCCATCAATAACCCAATACTTCAATCGTATTTCTGTTAAAACAGTTTCAATTCCTTGATGACCAAACTTCTGGTGATAATGATGTAGTAGAAGTCTGGTAAACGGATGTCTTGGAGGTAGGATGGTTGGTCTTCTAGTAGTTGTTTCCAAATTCATTGCCAAGTCAGTCCTGCCATTCAAAATCAGAATACCATCTTGATTCAGTATCGGAGAAAGTTGACTCAACCTACTGTGCGGTTTGATTGGATTATTTCTTCTCAGACATTGGATTTCTTCGGGAAAAGAATCATTCTGGCATTGTCTTATCCATTTTCTCTCGGCTTCTTGAATATCTTCGACTGATAAATCTTTATCAGTAGGCTTTTTCCGAATTTTGTCAACTATATATTTATAAAACCTTATCGCCCATGCTGTAGCTCTTATGAGTCTGAACCATTTGGAAAAACGATTAATATCCGGAAGACTGGGATTGTTTTCAACTACGAGTGCAATATATTCTTGAATATTCGAAATATCTGTTCTAGCATCGAAATTGCAATTTTTCACCGGCCATGCTGACTCATCCCGAAGATAGAGGAAATCCGGTCCATCAAACCATTGTTTAAAATCAATTCCAGCACCTTCATTCGTATAAGTTCTCGTAGCATGATCAGCTGCATTCATTTTTGAAGGAATCCAATGCCAGTGTGAACTATCCGATACTTCTTGGATTTCTCCCACCCTGTGTGCTTCGAACTGACCTAATTTGCTGCCGTTCCCTGTAATCCAGAACAATACAGTTGTCGAATCGGTCCAAAGGTAAATTTTGTCGATTTTTATTTCCAAGGTGCCTACTACTGTTTTCATCAATCTGGTTCCCATGACTGCAGCCTGAAGTTCTAACCTCGGGATGGAAACTGGTTTAGTCGGGGCAACTCTAGCTTTGGCCATTACCAATGATAATTTGATAGATTCTTCACTGACTATACGCAAATAAGAGACAGCAGCGAAAGCTTTTTTACTGGCGTCGACAAATATATGCAGCTCTATCCTCTGAGCCACTGGAATTTTCGTCGAATAACATCTCGGAACAACAAGATTATCGATTTTCTTCAGGTCATCCATCCATATCTTCCATTGGTGATATATTTCCTCATCTATTGCGTCGTCCCATCCAATTCCAGATTTCCATATATCTTGTATGATTATCCTCGCCCGGATTGTGAGGTTCACAATGAGACCCAGTGGATCGAAAATTGACATTACCAATTTCAATATCTGTCTCTTGGTCGGTCTATGTCTCTTTTCATCAATATCCTCGAGATGCAGTAGAAAACAAAATTCATCGGATGATGGTATCCAAGATATTCCTAAGACACGTTGCATATTGTCTTTATCTTTGTTTATATCTTTGGAAGTTTGATCTGATGGCGAAAGATTGTTCATGACACGTTTCGAATTTGATATCCATCTCACCAATTCAAACCCTCCCAATTTTTGGATTCTCTTCACTTCTGTTATTTTTTCTATGGCTTCTTCTTCTGTGTCGGTGCAGTCGAGATAATCATCTACGTAGTGTTTTTTCACTATAGCGTCGATTATATCAGTCTTTGTAGTTTGCTGAACAGCATTCAGGTTTTTAATATATTGTGCAGAAGCTGGGGAGCATGATGCACCAAAAATCATTACTTGCATCTCATAAACCTCATAAGGACTGTCGGTTTCTCCATCTCGCCATAGGAATCTTTGAGATTTTCTGTCTTCCGGAATGATCATCACTTGATGAAACATGTCCCTAACATCTCCGCAGAATGCTACTTTTCGCTGTCTAAATTTGATGAATATATCTACCAATGATTGAAGTAAGTCTGGCCCTGGAAGGAGATTGTCGTTGAGGCTTGTCCCATTGGATTTGGCAGCCGCATCGAAAACGAATCGAAATTTATCAGGCTTCTTGGGGTTGACGACTCCGAAGTGAGGCAAATACCATGATTTTGCGGTTTCAATTCTTGCCTCTTCGGTTGATAATTTTCGGGCATATCCTTTATCTACATAAGATTGAATTTTCTCGCGATATTTTGTTCGGAAGTTTTCATCTTTCAGCATTCGATTTTCAACACACCTCAATCGACGAATCGCCATCGACTTACTTTCTGGTAGAACTATATCTTCACTTTTCCAGAAGAGGCCGATCTCAAATCTGTCATCAACTCGTCTCGCTGTTTTTTCCATGATTTCTGTCGCTCTTCTTTCTTCTTTCGTGGCCTTCAA
The DNA here is from genome assembly GCA_032362365.1 of Zygogramma bicolorata. NCBI lineage: Eukaryota > Metazoa > Arthropoda > Insecta > Coleoptera > Chrysomelidae > Zygogramma > Zygogramma bicolorata. Next base: position 559,454 of record JAVJAQ010000825.1, read on the forward strand.
TTTTGTTGGGGCAGTTCCGAAGACATCTATGGCAAAAGATTGCTTCACTAATTGATGCAACGTTTCATTGGAAATGTCTTCTATTTGGTGGTCACATATATGGAAAAGAAATCTGTGTTCCGAAACTTCGCTTTCAGATGATGGGCCATGCATTATCCATCCTAGGTTTGTCTTTGTAGCAATAGGCTCAGTGTCTCGCCTCGTCACTACTTTTCTTGCCACAGTCAGTCTTATCTGGTCCTGTCCTAGGAGAATCATGGGGCGTTCTGTAATTTCAGTGAACGGAATATTTCGTAAATGTGTATATTTGTTCCAATCTTCTTTTTCTACGACTTGCAGTGGTAATGCTAGGTTTTCAATGGAACGAACATTCTTCATTGTGAATACCTTTGCGTTTTCATGGATTCCAGATATTTTTATGTCGAAACAGCTGGAATTTTCATGGTGATTCGACACATCATTAGTCCATTGAATACATAAAGGTTGTTTTCTGCCTTCTAAACTTAACTTATCAGCTAAAGTTTTATCGATCAGGGTTACTGAAGAACCTTCATCGCAAAGAGCGGTAGTTTCTAATGATGTTTTATTACCATACAGCTTCACTCGTACCATTCTCAACAAAGTATTAGCGCTACCGTGTCTGATAGCTAAGACGTTGCCACTGCTGGTGGGAATGGTTGGTTCTGCAAGACATGAAGAATTGTCTTCTGAGTTCGGCTGGACGAAATTTTCGTTATGGAGAAGTCGATGGTGCGGTCTCTTGCAGCCACCTATTCCACAGGGATGTTTTCGTCGACACATGCTTGTACGATGGTTCTTCTTCAGGCAAGAGAAGCATAATTTATTCACGGTTACTATTTTCCACCTAGAGTCGAATGTTTTAGCTGCAAATTCAGAACATTTTCTGATTGAATGACCTTCTTTCTTACAAAAAATGCAAATTTCAACGTCTTTGTCTTCGGCTACTACCAAATTTGTTTCAAATCTTCTCGTGTAGGTACTTTCTCTGGCTTTGAATTCATTTTTGATGTACTTCGAAGGAGCTATATAACAGGCGGCAGTAGCTAAATCATCTATCCAGTTGGAGAATTTTTCCAAGTTGACATTTCCACCATTTTTCATAATCTCTTCACCCCATCTTAGCTTCAACATGTCTGGAAGTTTCTGAACGGAGTCTTTGAGTAACTGTGGATTCCTCAGATGATCTTGACATTCCAGTGACTTTATTGTGGCTACTAAACAACGAAGATGGTTGGAAAATTGTATTAGACTTTCCATGTGATGTTCTCTGATTTGAGGAATAGCATGTATCTTCGAAATTAATTTCTCGATTATCTGATCAGGTCTACCGAATCTTCTCTCTAGGGTTCTCAATATCAGATCGATATTATTCGAAGAAACCATCATCCCAGACACAGCAAATCGGGCTTCACCTTTCAGGCATTTGTTCAATTTTATGAGCTGTTCTTTGGCGGAATATTGACATAATGATGATATTCTTCTAAATTGAGAGATAAAGATGGACCATTCTTCAGGATTTCCGTCAAAAAATGGAAAGTCCCTTTCTACAATTTGTCTAGCAGCGAATTTATCAGACTGAGATGAAGCACCTACGCATTTGATGGCTTCGCTTATGGTGTTACATAGCATCTGAATATCTGATCTTTCATTTCTGGGTGATAGTTGATTGAAATTATTTGAAAGATCGTAATTTTCTTGACTATCATTCACCCACTTTTCAGTTCTTTCAAAGGGATTGTTGATGATTACACTTTTTGACATGTCTAAATCACCATTATCAACAGAATGAACAGATTTCGGTAAAAAGGATATGGTTGAATGCGTCGATTGTGAGAGTCCGTCTTTCACATTGATTTCAGATTTTTGTATTTCATCTTCCATTTCTAATAATTTCAGTTTATTCTCCAACTTTTTGATTTCAATTTCTCGTTTGGTCTTCTCAATTTCCAGTGCACGTCTTTTCATCTCGATGTCTTGTGGGCGGGAATGAGTGGTGAGTCCAGAACATTTTGATTTCCTCTCAGAATGATGAGAATGAGTTTCACCAGAGTCTACTGGGAATGGTGCGTCTTTACCGACAGTTTTTGTTCCTGTGCAGTATTATTTTCCTCAGTAATATTTGATCTCATTTCTATATCACTCTTTCTATTGACCCCACACACATTTAGCGATCCAAATCCAGTCGGCCATTCATAGTTTTTGTCCAGTCCCTTGTGGACACCAGCTGTCTGCCTTCGGCTTCCTGGTATATTATTGCCTTCCCCGTTCATTTAGCACTTTTCTTGCTTTTCTGTATACTCCACAGAACTGTTAAATCCGCTCAAAGGACCAATGTTTCGTCTTTAAATGATAATAATCACAACTTTTCGTCGATGACTTTTCAATTCAATATTTATTTGACAAATCTCCCAATCTGACATCACACTACTAGTTTAATACAACATTATAGGAAAACATATACTGTATGTTAGGAAAATAAATAATAAATAGCGAAATAGAACTAATAGAACACAACACCATCTTTTGGCCTCATGAAAAAGTTATCGAGAAAATGCGTGATTCAAGCTACGACTTCCGTAAGAAATATCTAAGAAAAGACATGATTTGAAAACGAAATCACTAGTGCCATTGCCATCTACTCGTAGTATCCTCCCCTTCGAATAATATTCAAATAAGGTTGGCTAACTATATCTCTATAAACAATGATTTGAGTCAAATCATCTTTCGAACAATCTGTTCAGGTCAGTCTCAAATTACCTACACAGTAGGTTTCGGCTGGCACCTGTCAGAAAACAACTACTCCCCTGGCTAATACCACGAAGGGCATTGATTTATATCCGACCAGGTGCCAGTGCAGGTATCTGTAAAGTATGCATTCAATATCGTTAGACCCACGTACACCTCTTTTATGATTATTTGAACGATTTTTAAAATAGAATAGTTTCTATAATTATATTCAATTGGTTTCGAGCCGAACATTTTTTCATTTTCATTTTCAATGTTTCAATTTTTTTTTCAATGTTCTCTCTCTCAATATTTAGCCTACTGTTCGAGGTGACTATTCAGTATATTCTTCTTTCAATAATTTGGTTCACTTTTTCTGCAGGTACTGTTTGAAGCCACTTTTTGATATTTTTTTTGAATATTTGTTGATTACGGGTTTGTCTCAACTCATTGGGTATTTCAGCATAGACAATAGGACTCAGATAAGACAGAAACTTTTGATGTTTGGTTGTTGCCACTTTGGGTATTTTTGTTGTTTTTTTGTTTGAATCTTGTGTCATGAGTATGTTCGATGTTAGCCATAAACTGTTTATTTTTGTGATGGTAGATTGCTAGATTCATGAAGTATAACTGTCGACAAGTGAATGCTTGTGACTCTTCAAAAAGTTTCTGTGACGCGTATGTATATGTTCTGTTATATATAATTTTCAACACCCATTTCTGTGTCACCGCAGTAATATTCAGATAGTAACTCGTTATTTCTCCCCACAGAGTAATTGCATAGTTTATATGGGCCAAACTGAGATATAAGATTTTCAACTGCGTTAGAGAGAATATTTTTTTGTAAAATTTGAATTTGTTCAATGAGGATCTTAATTTCCTTGTGACGTATTCAGCATGTTTGTTCCATCGCAGGTTTTTGTCTATGATTAATCCTAGGAATTTGATATATGGTTTCATGATTATTTCAGTAATGGTCCCACTGTCATTGTAGGTGAGTGTATCATAGTTGGGTAAATTATTGTTGTAATTTGCGAGTGGAACAAAAAAAGTTTTGGTGAAATTAATTGTTAGTAGTCTGCTCTCAAACCACTGGATTATACTAATGAAGTCTCTTTCAATTTTATTTTTAAGGTCTGTCCAATTTTTGTCGCGATATAACACAGCGGTATCATCAACAAAACTGACTATAGTTCCGTCAATATTGGATTCGTAAAGATCATTAATATTTATATTAAATAATAATAGGCCAAGAACTGTACCCTGCGGTACTCCGTATTCTATACATCTATTAGAGCTGTATGAGTTTTCAATCTGAACACATTGCATTCTGTCTGATAAGTAGCTGCTGAGAAGTTTCGAAGAAATACCTCTTAATCCAATATTTTCCAGGACCCTCATTAATTTTTCATGCGAATTGTTGGAATTAATGGTACAGATTTTTCTACAATAACGGAATCCAAATTTCCTGAGGTATTCCAAGAATGACTTGGCACATTGAAAAAAGGAAAAGCTGAGTTACGCTTGAAACAGATTGCCCATCTGAGTTTTGTAGAGTTCGTAATATTGCATAAGCTCTAAGGACAACAGTTGATAAAGAATCGAACTAATCAGTAGAAGTTGGTATCTTGTAAACAAAATATGGCAAATAGACTCACAGTTTTTGTTTTTCGATGAATGAAGGATGTAAGGAACTGAGATTATGCGGGGACTTCAAAATTAGTCTGAATGCTGTAAGTAGTTTAATATGAATAATAGTGGATAATTTAGTGAAATCGATTTTTCGGAAGCTTATGCTGAAATAGAGTTAGGAGGTAATCATAAAAACTGTTTTTTTTCGAACACCCATAAGGGGTCATTTCAAATGAATAGACTTCCATATGGAATGGCTCCAACTCCGAGAATATTTCAAAGAGTTGTACACACTATTTTTTGAGGAATTGTGAACATATTACTTTGGACGATCTAGTGATATCAGGTATTTGAATCAAAGCAAAAATAAGACAAAACTTCCACAAATAAGGATCATCTTCAGCAAACACCCAAAGTAAGTAAGAAAGTGTATATTTTTGATCACAATCCAGGGTTAAAATGATCGTTACTCGACAATATCTCAATCAGATTATGACTTGAATATCGACCTAGTATCATGTTTGATATAGACTTGTTTATTATACTCATTATACTCCATCATACTAGCAGTTGGCATTCCATTACTCTTCTCTTCAGATAAAATTTTATTCAAGCATGAATGATACCTATCTTCACTGAGATCATTATTCGTCGATTAATTCCCATATGAAAGGGCCCATATAAAACCCTTCCATTGAAATCTTCATCGTGAGGACGATAAACTTCTGTTTGGCAGCTTCGTTATCTCGAACAGCCCATTAGAAACGCTGACTGCCTATATAGGTTTACGATTCTGGGCATACGAGTTATAAAAGTCATGCTGCAAGTGTAAGGCAATATAACGAGCTCGTTACTCGTCGCAAGGCACTAATCTAACTATACGGGATAATAACCGAATCCTCGTACATAACCTATTACATTAATTACTTCTACTAATTATCAATTAAAGCACAAGAGCGAATCACTTTAATTACTCCGAAATTACCGCATTTCCCTCCAGTTTCATCTACTACTTATGTCGATACTAAGGAGACATGAAAGACGATCAGCTTGGGAAGTGTTCTCGATCATTCAGTTTTCAACTGAATGAAAGTTTCTCCTGCATTGTTGGACAGCTCTCTGCAGTTTTATCACCGAGTTAACTTACTGGAAGCAAAATCTTACAAAAAAGGAACCGATACTGTGATAACATATGAATACATTTTATTTCAAAATCATTCGAAAATATGCTCATTTCTGACCTACTTTCAGGTTGAAAAGTGAAGAAGAAGTATTTGGCAGAACACTTTCCCGCCATCTTAGTGTTTTCCTGACTCCGTTTTCTTCTTTTATTCGAATAAACCTCATTCCATCGGAATTAATTCAAACATACGCCAATAAGTCACTGGTTGATCTTTGATAGCGAAATCCGTATTGTCGTTCATTAAATATTCCTGATACCCCAAGATATTTGATAAGCTTCGTATTAATTGCTTTTTCCATAACATTGGGAATGATAGAAAGCAATGCAATTCGTCTGTTATTATAAGGTGGAGTTTTCTTCTTTTTTTATTAATTTTTATTAACTGGTAATTCCCCAATTTCTGCGAAAATTTCAAGAATTCGCAAAATACTGGTATCAATTTGGGGTCACACACTTCAAGAACAGTTACTGGGGTTCCATCAGATCCGCAAGTCTTGTTCACATTCAGATTCATTAATTTTTTTCCATATTCTGTTGGTGAGATATTATTTCAGGCATAATACTGTCGATAGGCGTAATATTCGAGTTTTTTTTCTTGATGAGTCCAAAGAAGAATTTCAAGTAAACATATAAGCAAATATATTCGGTTTCTATTGGGCAGTGGTGAAGATAATTCGCTCAATGCTGATAACCGATGGAAAATTTGAAGGCTATACTGCTTTACAGAGTTTCACAGCGATCAAATGCACTAGACCTTTCAACCAATGTTATCAAAATGAATCGGGAGTCTGGCTCACTTTTCAAGCCATATATATTGTTCATTTGTTCGATTTCGATGTTTTATGAGCTTACATTTTTTCTGGAAATGTTCTAAACGTATATCCTTCCTTCACAAGCTGAATCGGCCAAAATGCGTGCATTTCCATGATTTCAAGCAAACGCTTTTGTGTATAATCATTTGATAGAAAATCTCTCCACCTGCGGTCTCAGGATTTTATCAAAATATTATACACTCTAGTCATTTGAATGCAAGACCTATCAAACGAACTATACACATATTTCCACACATTCATTTGAAAAAAAAAATTATATACACCTCTTACGTCACAGAAATATTTTCTTACTCAACTCATACCGTGTTCGGTATATACACATCTGACAGATTTTTATTAACGATAGACTTTCTTCAAAACTACAATTTCATTCACAATGGTTCATGTGTTTTATATAACTGCATTGGTATGTACACGTTGAAGGGAATCTAAACACTTCCTAACTTTTGATGAGCAGAAATGTATAAATAAAGGGAAGAATAATCGCCGATATAAGGAGGTCCTCAATTGATTTTTTTGGAGGAAGAATCACAATCAATATACATTTTTCGGTCAATAAATGAATAATCAGTTGTGATCAATATTCATTCAACAAATTAATTTGAGTTTCGACAGATCGCCGACGTAGCCAATCTTGCGTTTACGGTATATTAACGTATAAATCAATCAAGTTCGATCCAATAGTAGGAATTTCAATATAGTGAGGATGAACTGTTTATTGATATTCAAAATCAGAATTGATTGACTTTTAGGAAAGAGTCATTACAGATACCGAAAATTGCCGGTAAGCAGACATTTTTCTTCGGTAGTTGATCATTAAAATTTTTTTACTAGGTCGAATTTTCCACATTATGGTACAATAACCATGGCCTACTCGTTTTACAAAAGAAGTGAAAATAAGAATGTTGAAAGAAAAGTTCTTCTCCGATCCTTTCCTCTCCTCAATTAACATTTTAATATTAAATATTATGACAGATCAACTTTTTGAATTGTGGTGTGATTTTTTGTTGACGAATTCTACATTCTGTTAAGTATATGTCACGGAACTTCTATAAATAAAGGAAAATTGCTCTAGACGATTTTATTGGATGCTCATAACAATAGGGATGTTGACTGATTTTTATAGTATTCAAAACATATTCACTGGAGACGTAAAGACAGTAACGTCAGTTTTGGGATAATAAAAGAAATGCAAGACATGAACTGTTCAGATGAGAAACTATAATGATAATAATTCATTTTAATTGAACAAATACATGTTCCTGTCGCCATATAACATTCATATGGAATTTCGGTTTACTAGAGAGATGCAGATAGTGAACTTCAAGATCTCATAGCTCACTCATTTCACTTATTTACTGACGACACCATACTGCACTTCAGTAGTGAAAATGTACATGAGTGTGTTGATACTATGAACGCTAGTCTTGAAAGGATGTTTAGATTTTGCTGTAAAACAAAATGGATACTCTTAGGAAAACATAAAAATCATAATAATTAGTACGCTACTCCATAATCCTTCCATATTCAAATTATTCTACCATTCTGTTTTTCCTCAATCAAAATGAAATGAACAGAATACAAAAGATGGAGAATCGTGCTGTGCAAATAATCTCACAATGTTCGAGGATTACACCGATAGCAAATATGTTGCAAACCTTCCAATGGCTACCGGTTAAGAATTTCTTCCAAATCACTTGTATTTATTGTTAAAATCAAAATTGGATATTCACCAGTATATCAACAGAATAAATGCACTTATGTTGCTGAAATACATAAGTATATGGTTGTTGATGGAGTATCATCTGATATTCTCCCAATAAATGCAGGAGTTCCACAGGGTTCAGTTCTGGCGCCCACTTTTTTCCGCTTCATATCAATGATTTGCTCGAGGCAACATCTTGTTCAATACATAGTTTTGCGGACGACAATACTTTTCATACCAGTTTCTCTTCCAGAGTCCCCATACCAGCTCGAGAAACAAAAATTCAAAGAAATATTCACGTCAATAAAATTAACGAAGAATTGGTAAAAATAATAGATTGGGGTAACATGAACTTGGTGGAATTCAATGCTACGAAAACACAGGCATGTCTCTTCTCAAGAAAAACCGATCTATCATCACGTAGTATTCAGATGTCAGGAGTAACTATTCCTACAAGTCAAGTATCTCGATGCTAGGAATTACGATCAGTGATAATCTCTCATGGGAAAACCATGTGAGATCGATCGCTTGAGTGCTTCCCAGAAACTTGGGTTTCTATTTCTTGCGAAGGAATACTTCACTTTTCGTCAGCATCTAATGATCTACAAGGCTCAGATACGACCTGTCTTGGAATACAGTTCTCATGTGGGGAGTTCGGCACCAAAATTTTCATTGCGGCTTCTCGATTCTATTAAGAGAAAGGCAATTCGTCTTGTTGGTGGTTCTTCGCTCACAGACTCGCTCACTTCATTGGAATATCGTAGAAGGGTCGGAGACTTGTCTCTCTTTTATAGATATTTTCATGGTCGGTGCTCTTCTGAATTGTTTTCAATGGTTCCACCCTTGGCAATATCCACACGGATGACTGGACGAGTACAGAATTCCCAACCATTTGCTGTGAATTTGAAAACCTGTCGAACCGCTCTTGTTCAGGGATCTTTTTTCAATAGAACAACTGAGCTTTGAAACTCCTAGCCGAAAGAGGTCTTTCCTGAGGCTTACAAACTTCAAAAATTCAAAGTGAATGTTAATTATTATATCCTGTCTCTTGATTCACGTGGTGTTCTTTGAACATTACAGGGCTTCCTTTTCGTGTGGATCTCCATTTATTAAAAAAAAACAGGAACAATATAAAGTTGAGAAATATAAAAAAATATTACACATAATTCTTTATTTTATAAAGAAGTAAATTGTTTTGGTGACCCACCACAAGAAATTGAAGATTGTGGTTTGATAAATATATTCAAAAGATGACTGAAAGATTACCTAATGAAAATTTAGTATATTCTCATGTATGATTTTATATTTATAATCATCAACTATTTATTTATTTGTATGTATTTTCAATCAGACTCTTTGTATTTTTTCATGTAAATTCAATTGTATTTATAATGTGACAATGTATCAACTATTGTAAATTAGTTTTCCCTCTAAATAAAGAGAAATATATATAACGCGTAGTTTTTCATCCGATTCGAGTTCGATTCTCGCTATAATATGAACACTTCTTCTATAATTTGAAACGTAATTCAACACAGTCAACATCCCAATTGTTCTTCGATGATCATCACAGTACTCACCGCTCAATTTGAAGGGCAAACCCCCGGTGAGTGGATCAGGTGCGAACGGCCTCGGCCCGAAGGGAAAGTGATGGAAACCCTGCTGACGCGTCTTCGATCTCGGCTCTCTGGGGCCGTCCACTGTCACTTTGATGGCTTTGCTGTAGGTCGCCACTTGGGGGGGAGACGTCGATACGATGATCGTCAGCGTGAAACTTTTACCTACAATACGAAAAAGGCTCTCAGATGCATATTGAAATTCGTTATGGTTAAGAGGGGCTATCCTTGTGTGCCGAATTTGCACAAGCCAAACGTATGATATGACATCTTACGTCGTGAGTTGGGAGTTTTTGCTTGAACTGGTAGTTATTCAAGAAGATGAAAGCCAATTGAATTTCTGTGTAGAATGAAAACCTGATTGGAAATTTTCATTTCCAGTGTATTTTAGAGGTCACTGTAATCGTACAAATAAGATAAAGAGTTGAAGATGAAAGACAACTGCGTACCTCCTTACATTCAGTATATGATATTTCAGTTGATAAAATAATTACATCAAAATCATTAAATTTACAACGTTTTTTCAATGAATTATATTTTTCGGGTGAAACTGAAATTTCTTATCATGATTTTATAGATTTATATCTTCGTTATTGGCCTATATCTTCGTTATTGGTCTATATCTTCGTTATTGATCACTGATTTTCCAAAAAAATATGTGATGACGTGGTTAGTCCAATGATATACCTTGTTTTTATGTGAAATAGATCCTCTTGGGTTGCAGGATGGAATACTGAAACGAACATTCATCTGAAATACCTATTTACTTCAAGAAACAATGATCTCGTGGCTCGTGCAAAAATCATCAGCAGAACATTTTAGGTAGACAAAGGTAAATGGAAAAATTGTTTCTTGGAATTTATATAGTACGTTCAGAGATGAGAAAAATCTGTTATATGCAAAAGTATATTTTAGGTGTTCTCAAATATCATCAATATACGAATACAACATGAATACTACAAGTTTCGATGAAATCAAATATATTTTTGTTGATAAACACAATAGAGGAATGGGAGGTATACTTTATGAATTGAGATGTGAACTTTGTGAAAATAACTTCAACAATTATATACCTATAAAATGACACAGAATAACTGAAATTAACACATAACAGAAAGACAGATTCCTGAAAGAGATAAGGAAGAGTACACAACGCTACAACGATTCATAACGGGTATCATAACATATTCGTTTTGAACCAAATGCCAGGAAATATTTTTCTAAGCAAAAATGAACGTTTCTGAATGAATTGGTTAAATCACTCAGAATCGGTCAAACTACCTATTTTTCCAAAGGAAGGAAGACATCTTGTATAAAATTTTGGAGTCGCGATTACTTTATTAGCCTCTTTTGTATCGTGAAACTTTAAGCATTATTTCTAGGTATATCACAAAGGAGAATTCCGTAAAATAACAAGGCAGCATTGAAATATAATACACAGAGCTGAATAATTTATTTATAAAGCTAGATATATGAGCATTCCATGCCAGATTCCTATTGATGACAAGAATTTAATAATTCAATTACCATAGGTAATGCATTGTATGGATACTAGGAATGATGCCAGGAAAAGTGTGTGAGATATTTCCTTTTCAACAAAAAAAAAATATTTTCCCTATATTGAATTTTCTTTCTCGAATTCAACCGTTATAATCATATACATAAGTTTTGCTATAGTGAACGTTTCCTTTCGAAATTCTAATTGATTGAGATTTAATATATTTTTTCTCTGAATAATTGATCAGTCTGATATCCTGATAATGGGTAAGAATGGAACCTTTGGTGCCTTTGAAAGGATAGGTTGGTAATCATAGATGAAGGTTTTGTTACCTTTCTCGATAAGAGAGGTACAGGATCAATTGACTTTTGTATCTTTTGTCGATTCGCTCATCGTTATTCCGTATATCTCTTGAGTTTGATGTACTCAATCTAACAATAATTTTAGTTTCCCGTATGATTCTCACTGACAATAGGTTAACGAAACTGTGGGGTGTTTCGCTATACAGGGTGTAACTGAATAAGTGTAAAACATTTGGGGAGGTGATTCCTCATCGAAAAAAAGATAGCATCTTTCATATAAAGAAACTTCATTGGAGCATCCTTTGTTAAGATACAGCCCCTGAAAGGGGATACATAAAATTTGTATAACAAGTTTTTCCACAAGCACTGAAAAAGTTACAGTATTGAAATTGACCTGACGTTTTGTACTACCAAAAAGACACTTAACCAGTAATTTATTTGGTTTACCCCACAGTTGTAAACGCAGCCCCTGAAATTTATTTCCAATGTTACATTTTTCTTATTATTTGTTTATCATTTAAAAATTTATTTCCGATAGCCTGTTTCATTCTAAACAAAAAAATCCTCTTGGGTTTTTTGCCCAAAATGAACCAGTTCGCAGCAAAAAATTATTTGGCGAACAACTACAGAGATACATCGTCATAAATGCGAAAATACGAAACTAATCTATCTAGTAGGTCGCTATTAGCGATAGTGACAATTAAATTGGTATGTCGCTGTCAGTTGGTTGATTTCAATATCGTAACGTTTTCAGTGCTTGTGAAAAAAATTGTTATACAAATTTTATGTACCCACTTTAAGGGGCTATATCTTAACAAGGGATGCTCCAATGAAGTTTCTTCATATGAATGATCCCATCTTTTTTTCGATGAGGAATCACCTCCTTAAATGTTTTACACTCATTCAGTTACACCCTGTATAATAGCTCTCGCAAATATTGTAAGTATTTTATCGAATACTATGGAATAAAGACTACACCGCTATTCTGTTCTGTAATAGTAATACCTTTGATAATTTATGTGCCAATCTGGATGGATAAAAGTATCACGTGCGCCATTGAAAGATAAGAATTATATTTTCTTCACAACTCAAAAACGTAAATAGGATATAGGCATGAAAAATAGTTCAGAGGTAAGGGATGTTTCGATAGTTAACTCACTATTAACAACTTTCTCTAATCTTCTCTATATTCCGTACAAACGAGTATGGGAATTCGGTTTTCCAATATTGAAAAAAATGGGTTTCGTATGAATCTCTGATATAAATATTTTCAAGCCAAACCTCAAAACCCTCTGAAGATCAGAAAGTTAACGGACAACCAAGATATTTTGTATACCATATTCATTATTACTAAATAATGTTGTAATAAATCGAATTCTCATTACTAGAATAAGAAGTTGCCACATATCGAAATAATTATCGAGAAAGACTGTTCGCTAACAATCAAGACCTGAATAAATTCTCTCATTGAGACAGGAATAATGTTGATGGAATGAATAATGTTCATTACATTCTCATCGGAGCTGTCGTTTTTGTTAAAACGCAATATTTAGGTAGTAGTTTCTTCTATCTATATTTAGCATGAGTATAAAATAAAGTAAATTTTTCCAAAAAAAAATCAAAATTCAAAAATGTCCTTCATTCAGGTAATTATACATTCACAACCTGAAAAATCACTACTTCAGACATTCAAATAACAAATGTTACCTCCCCGGAAATATTTTGAAGTTTTGGTGAATTCGCATATTATGCTCCTGTTTGTTTTCAATCAATGCCTTCACCAATTTTGAGTCATCAAAATCGTGATGGTGTTGTGGCACGAAGTACCAGGACAACAGAAATAATTCTTGTCCCATTGAGTAAACGATATCAGTAATGGACCAGACAGACTTACTTCTTCAATCTGGGTTGATAATATTTCATGTTATAATATTCACTGCCCATCCATTTTTGCTTAAATTCTGCCCATTTTCCTAACCTCAATTGAGTTCCTATCAACTTCCATTCTTCACTTTATCTTCAATGGTGGTGTAATAATATCGTAGACAAATAATGGAAATTCGTTGGTATTTGTCAATATCATTTCTCTTGTCCTCCTTTCTCGTAATTGCTATTACTACCATATATTCAGTATAAGAATTGTCTTGTTTTCCTCCAAAGTGATTTTATGGACAACATGAGATAAAATGACTTACTGATGGTTTCATCATTTATCAGAAAATAATGCAATATCATAACCTAAAATAGATCAGCCTAGTACAACTCATTTGCCACCTGGTGGTCGCTGCAACGCCGAAAAATTATATGCTCGCCTATATTTGCCATAATTTTCCTCAATTTATGGTGGATCGTAATTCTTTCTTCGAATTCCAATCGCTTGAAATACGACGGAGGTTTGGTTTCGCAGCGTAATTTAATGCTACATGGAGGCATTTGTCAAAAATGTCAACTGCACCCCATTCCAATCGGCTATTATAATCGAATCTCTCCGATCTGTCGGCTGGTTTGGTTTGAGGATACTTCTGCAACCCGAGTTTCATTAAACGGTATTTATGGCGTCTTCACGAACAACAAAAATTTAATTTCCGAACCGATACCCAGCATTCGTCGAATGGTGGTGTTTAAAAAATGATGAAGGTAACTATTCCTCGTTACGAATGATGTTCAACGCTATGATAAACCAATCATTGAATATTGTTAACAATTCCAAGCTTCCGTTCTTCCTAAGAAGCATGATTATTATGTATCTTTCATAGTTTTTCTATACCTGTAGAGTCACACAGCATATCGTATCCTGTTATTTATGTGCCACCTTGTTATTGGGCTTGTTCTGTTCAAGAAATTGAAATAGCATTGCTTTCATATGATCCTCAGCTCAATACTTCTCCGACTCATAGAAGAGTATGGATACTATAACGTATCTGATTTTTTTATCTCTAATGAGGTAAAATGAGCTAGAATATCTCTCTAAGAAATAGCAAGTTATAATCGAGAGAAACCCGAGAATAAGGTTAATATGGTTAAGAATGATATATGATTGAATTTGAATTAGGATATCCTTCCCTCGGTAGAGATAATTTCTCGCAACGAGGTCTTAAATCAATTGGTATTGATGATGGAAAATCGAAACTTCAGTATTTCAATCCATGCATTTTTTTCGGCACATGTCGAATTTGAACTTATGATTATTTCAATACCACGTTTTCATCAAAGAGCTATAGGTGTAGTGAAAAAATGAAGAGTAAAGAAAAGAAAATTGTTGGAGAAAAGAAACACGATCTTGATGAAGCGGTGAAAGTTTGCAGAGCAGCAAAAATGTCGAATACGCACATAAGGAAAGTGAGAGAAAAAGGTGATGCAGTTAATAAAATGAGAAACAGAAGTCATTACTCTGCTGGGAGTGAAATAGAAAATCTAAAGTCGCCCGCAGTATTTCGATATAAGAAATCTCAAGAGAAGGACTGTTAGTCAGCAATCTCAACTAGGTTCCAGCAGAAGAAATAACTATTCTACGTGCAGGAGTTGTGGTGGATATCATCGACTCAAATATGATTCAGTATTCGGAAAACGGTCTGGAAACTGTCATTAACCGAATCATTCCCAGAATAGCTGTAGAAACAGAATGGTCAGAGAAATGAGTGAGCATAATGAAAAGATGCTCAACAGTCCAGATGAAGAACCACCGCTCACAACTATAGAAATCACTGAAGTTCTAGCAGAAAATTGAATGGAATGAAGTGATCAGCATCGAAGGCATATACAAAAATTTCAAAATGATACAGGATCTCGAGTGAATGTATTATTTTATGATCGATTCGCTGAAATCAATGATGAGGGTGGTGGGGGTCTCAATACTATAATCAACTCACAAATTGTGAAAGAAATCAATGATATGACGATAATGAAGATTGGGGAAGAATGTATTTGAGACAAATTTGAAATGGATATTCCCTAAAGATGCAATCGTTATATAATATAGGAATCAAGTTATTTCATGAAACATGAAAAAAATTATATAGAGAAAAAAGGAAAAGGCGTGCACTAGAACAAAGAAAGAAAATGGTTGACAATAAAACGTTTCAATTATTTTTCCATAGCTGCCTCAAGAAAGGTACCTAATGGAAATTATGTTGGAAATCAGAGTAAATCAATCCGAAGAATGAATTGTGGGTATCGTAAAATTAGTTATACGGAGTTGAAAGGAAGTGTATCTAGAAAAAGCTGGAGACTAGTGATATTTGTTGGAAATTCATCCTGAAAAAAATTATAGATCAACCAAAGATATTTCTATCTATAAACATTTATCATAAATAAATGATTCTTCAGTTTCATTCATCTAAATACATATACAGTACCTACGCGTTTGACACTGACACTCCTTGTAGTTTGGTTATATCATGATATTCAATTCGAGAAATTTCGTGATAGGACTAATAATATACAGGGGTGCGCAAAAATCCGGAATAAAATTAATATCTGTTTATCCAGTAACTCAGGAAAAAAACGATGAAACTGGTCTATTGATTTCAAAGTGTACGCATTTTTGGCAATAGAATTAAATATTTTTTTTCAACCCCTTAGCCGCAACCCTCCCCAACTTTTTGTTTTTCATATGCAAACCTATGTCGTGTATGGGCTCATCGAAAAGCTTGTAAAAAATGGAATTTGACAATACCCTTTCTTTTTTTCACTCATGTGGTTACTACGAAATGATGAAAATTAACGTTGCAAAAAACAAATAAGTGGCATTCAGCATATGATGATGTACACTGCTTAACAACTGCTAAGGTTCACCAGTACCTAGTTTCTACAAGTTTACAAATTTTAAGAATGGACTAACCTGGGCAGGCACCACAACAAATTTCATTGATTTATGTATAAAACTGATATCGTGATCTAGCATCAACATTCTTTCGAATTTATTTTTTCACAAAAACTCACACATAAAATTAGTTCCATCACAAGCAATTGTTGACCAGTGTACTTCAAAAAGAGAAAAAGTTGTTGCGTTCTCTGTACCAAATTTAATGCCCTGATAAGAAATATGTATTTGTTTTTTGCAACGTTAATTCACCCGTAGATAGCACTTAGTAAGGTATTTCTACTTACTTTTAAGAGTTTTTTCTCATTTCTTGGCAACCAAATGGTTAAAAGAAAAGAAAGATAAGGTCATATTCCATTTTTTACGAGCTTTTCGAATGAGCGCATACACGACATAGGTTTGCCATTGAAAAAAAAGTTGGAGAGCGTTGCAGCTGAGGGGGTGAAAAAAAATATTTCATTTTATTGCCAAAAAATGGGTACACTTTGAAATCAATTGACGTGTTTCAGCGATATTTTTCTAAGTTACTGGTTAAACAGATATTAATTTTATCCCAGACTTTTGCGCACCCCTGTATACAATTATACTGAAGAAACCATAAGTATAATGCTTACATTATGTATTAGTCTTAAATAAAATAACTGAATGAGTCATTGCGATTGCGTGGAAGTATGGAACCTTTTTTAATTATGTTCCTTGAATAAAACATCAACATCATTCATCTCATTTTTTAATTACTATAGGTATCCATAATCAACCGAATATTTCGAAGAACCATGTTGAATCATATCGAAATTTTCCGGAATTTTAGTTGATAGCTGGCAAATTACCTCTAATGGTGGCAGTTGAACACACAATTCAAATTAAAGGCCAGCACGGCAAGGTGAACTACAAACACGAGTATTTAAGTTATTTACGAATAATATTGGGACGCATCTAATCTACGAATTACCCGGGCGAGTCTGCAAATCCGTGATTTATTGACAGTCTGGCCATATTTCCCGGCATTACTGATCTGTTGAAACACCAACTATGCAGGACGGCCATGTTGTATAACTGTGAGATCGTTCGCTGCACTACACTCACTATTCGTATCATATTACAGGATTTCATTTGATTGATTTCGAGACTGATGCTCACCTGTTTATATTTTTTAATATTTTTTACGGTGTTTGAGGATTCGTTTGTCGGATCCGGTTTTTATTTATGGTTCGTTCGCTTTGCTGATTTTTGATATTTATTGGAGCGTTTGTTTGGACAGTTACATAAACAGAAATAAATAATGCTTTTCAATATGCAATTTTTGTGTGCAATATTTTAAATAATAAATTCCGAATGACTTCTACCGATGCCTAATTACGGCAATAATTGGTGTGTGTTGATGATGCACTGATTTTTACTTTATCAGCAAATATATACGGTTCATTTTTCTGTTGATGCAACTATTTCTATCCCGAAAACAATGGGACGTACCTAGTTAGATTAATGAATAAAGTTAAAGATTCGTGCATATATGAATTTGGGTGATAAATCAATCCACCAAAAAAAGTCCTGAACGAAAATAAAGGTGTCGAAAGTCTAGGAACGAAACCTATTTTAGAGAAGCAAAATTCTAATTTGTGTAAGGAACGAGAATGATTTTCCTTCGACATGTTGAAGCAAACGGTTGTTTTTGAGTTTTGGTTTCCTATCTGAAAAAAATATAAGCACATTGGACAATTGTTTTTTTAATTAACGAATAAAATATAATAGTTTCTGATTAAAAATCCTTACTTGAAGAAACAATTTTCTTCATAATAATAATCAATATTGTGTCTTTCATATGTAATTTCATCGAGTGTCTGCTAGTTCAATTCAAAATCATCATATTGATTAACGAGTAATTCCCTCAATGCCGATAACTGATGAAAACATTGAAGGCTAGACTACTTTCATAGAGTTTCACAGCGATTATTTCACATAAAAAGTGAAAAAATACTAACAACTGTAATTATCGCTCAAAAAATTTTGAGTTCTGGAATCATCGAACAACGTCAAAGTCTTTACCATGACTAGCAATAGTTGTCAAAGTGGTGCAGATGAGTTGTAGTTTTTTTGGATGTGGCGCTGCGAACCTCATTTCAAAACCCAATAGTACAAAACAGTTATTTTAGGTGTAACCATCAATCGAGTAGTATTGTAATATTATGGCAATATTTCTGAGGGGCTCTATTTTCAACACGAAATCAAAAAAATTTTTACTTCCAGAAACGGACTTTCGGTGGTAGCGACTTCAAGAATCTGTTTGAAAAATTTGACTAACACTCACGATTTCTAAGTTCTTTATAAAATACCAAAAACCCTTTTTTGACAGAAAGATTTGTTAATGAGGCTGGATGTCATTTTTCGAATATTTCTCTTAGCGTCACCCCAAATCAAATGAGGTCTAGGTCATAATTTAGGACGCCTCTCAAGTTATGAGCTTAATGTAAAAACACTATGTGTGATTAATTTCCTGTTTAGATTACAATATGATAAAGTCGGAAATACAGCTTTTCTGGAAAAAATAAGGGAAAATGTAAGAGAAAACTTTTTCAGATGTCAAGATGGCTTCTACTTGGGAGTTTTTTTTGAAAACAACTGATATGACTGTATATCTGTAAGAAGAGAATCTTCTCAAGCCCACCACACTTAAGCCTCAGGAGACCCATTGTGCTTCATTCCGTCTATCTCTTTGGCAATATCTTGGTAATCTACTAGTCATCACCATTTCAGAATCCTTTATATTGCCCACATAATTTCTGAATTGGGATTTATCAAGAACAACAGCCTTGAGCAGTCGACGCCATGTTCGTCGACAGCCATCTGCAAAGACGACGGACAGTCCTCTGTTTGAGCGGAGGACGATTTGCTTCGTCGACAGACCTTAGTTCTGAGGCTGAACCCACGTCGATCGGGTGTCAGCCACCATTGATGTGATGATAGCAACTGATATTGAAGTACTTATGTGAGAGTTGGTCTAAAAATCACTATAAGAATTCACATATAATGAATTTCAATTTCATTATCGTTCATTAACTATATATTGTTTCAGACCATGTTTCAGGTTATGCCACTATTAACAAAATGGTTAAGGCTTTCCACTATTGAATACAAAGCCATTTATCGCCATCACAAAAAAAATTATTGACTGACGGATGTCAAATACATTACAATATATAGAATAAAAAGGAACTCTCAACTTCACAGTGAGATATTCAACCTTTGTGTGATGAATATTGAATGCACCTTTCGAAATACGCAAAAAGAAAAATCCATATATTTTTAAATACAGATATGAATGTAAGAAGAGGGAAACCTGAGAAGCCATTAATATTTCCATTTGTAATTTCGCGTTTTTACAGGTTTTTCCATCGGCAAGGGAAACATATACATTCGGGGAGCCACAACATTATTTCAGGTAGAGCATTAAAATATCATTGCCACTTTCGCCATTCGTGAGAGGTTTGGATATTGCGGAATATTCCTGGAAGCGGATGCTGGCTCAGAAAGGAAATTATCACATGCACTCTTATGAAAGAAGTAAAAAAATGCTCGCAATTTTTACAGTAAGAGGAAAATCTTACCATTTCTCACTTATAATTACACGAGAGCTTTTTTTGTCGAAGTAAACTTAACATTTCGATGAGAATTTTGTTGCCTGGCAACTCAACGAAAAAAAATGCCTCTGAAAAAATTACGAGTACGTGGAACGAGTAATTTTTTTTGGCAGTTTTTTGAGTTAATTTGCGGGAAGGCAACTGAACTCGAATCATATATGTCAAGTTTTCTACGACAAATTAAAGCTCGAGTGTAAATCGGTACGACAATTTAATGAATACAGTTTAGTTTATTCAATTCAACGGAAAAGTGCAATTATTAAAAACACAATTCCCATTTCATTTTCACAGATCAGATATACTCTTGTGACACCGCAAGTGAAAAATTGACAAAGACGCCAGCTGTTTTCTGAGTGGCAAAGTGAATAAAAATAATGAGCTTGCTTATTTTTGTGAAGAAAATGAAATTTGATGAATTATCTTTTCGCTTTCTTCTTCTCCGAAACGAAAAATAGAAATTACAGCTGATTCAGATGCACTCTCTCTTCCTATTTGTGAATAAATCGAACTTCTTGGGGCCTGGAACTACTAACTACCGGTGGACTGGAGGGGTAAGGAAAATGGGAGTATTCCCCAGGAAAAATTTCGAAAATTAAGTCTTTGAAAACAATAAGAACGCGTTTTTACGCTATTTTGGCACTCACAGAGGAGAAGAAATTGAGCTAGGTTTTTATACAAATATTATTTTCGACTTTCGTTGACTTTATCATTTATTAAAATAAGAAATCCACAGTATCTTCAGTACCACAACACTACGAAACTCATGCTGTAGAACTGCCAATGATTACAACTGAGTGCAAAATGAAATGCAGTATTTTATTCACACCAAAGTATTAATGAATGATGTCAAATTATTTATGTAATGATAGACGGATTTCAGAGATTAGAAAAATAATACTAATATTTTTTGAAAGCCTGTGTATTCAACAGTTCAATGTTGTTATACTAGAATAGAAGGAGCTCAATTCAACTGAGACGATTCGAAATTTTACTCCCCTTTGGAAAATGTAATTTGGAAAATGAATTAACAGAACATCACCAAAAACACAAAACAGCATCTTTCAAGACACATTTTTTATACGTTATGTAGGGGTGCCTTCGGTGCTAACCCTAGCGGATGTTGATACTATCAATAGAGGGTGTTTGTAAACTTTACTTCTTTCATACAATTTGCACAATTTCTATTTTTGATTCGGGGAAGAAGGAAGCCATTGAATGAAAATAGTTTTGAAAATTTTCATCAAGTGGTCAAATGCGTACTCTGTTCAACAATAAAAAACTAATAACGTCTGTTCCACAATACCTCAACGGTCAAATAAATGATATGCTTGAAATGTAACTTTTTAGTTATACGTTCACTTAATAGAGTTGAGAGCGATTTTCGAAACTTCATATCTACTGAAAATCTTAAAATAAGATTTTGTATTCTCGATCCACTATTCCATTTAACGTATTCCGCTATAATACTGGTTCCCGAAGAACACACTAAACGATTTCATTATATCAGGTGACAAAGAAACAATTGTACATGGCACTACTCAATTATTTAATTTAGGAATCAATCCTGATATTCACACTGAACATATAGTTCACTAGTTTGACCGGACGTCGACCTAATGCTGTTAACCAATTCCAAACCTAGAGCTGGAGCTACTATGCGGTTCACTTTTCTGTTCTGAGACTCCTGAGTCATTATCCTGTTATCGTGTTCTTTGGAAAATTCAATAAACCAGTCCCCTTTTGATCGAACCAGAAGAGACATCCCAACTATCAAATTTTTAACCTCACCAACAAATAAATAACGTCGAGTACAATGATTTCATTATCATCCAATTGGACATATCAAACCGCGTTACCAATATGGCGTCTGCAGGCCACATTTGAATATTGTTCCCAAGATGGTTGTGAGTATACCTGCTTAGTGTCAACAACCACCGAAGGCGCTGATGACGGTTATTTTATTCCGAATGAGAACGGAGATACTGAAACACACAGTTCTATGAGGGTGTCAATTGACTGACGTCTATCTTATATTTTTGTAATTGTTCGTTCCGTTAACCAGCTGACGAACGTCAACCCTCAGAAGTCGAAACTTGTGCAAGCAATGCTATTTTGAATACTGTGAATACATGAATTGATGTCTACAAAATAGCTTTCTGTAATGTAATGTAATGTAATGATCTGTGTTTCATTCTAATGATGAGTGAGGACCATATGTTCCTTAAAAGAAACCCAAGGAAGTCACGTTCAGTGGTTCAACACTGTAGGACACTTGAATAACATTCATTCATTACATTTTTCATCCAATCGTTCAATCGACGTGGCAATAGTGAGAAATATAATATCGATATAATAAAGCATGAAGAAAAATATCGAAATGAAATTTCAGTCAAGTGTAGTCACGACGTTTCGATTACTGGTATGCACAACCGTCTTCACGTGATGACCAGTTTTTCATTCCAGTTTTCTCACAATAAGCTTTCCGAACAATTTGAATAGGGCAGATAATATGGGAAAAGAAGTTTAAACCAATACCACTGTTCTAGAATATGTTTCGAATTCATACAGTGGAGCCGATTTATTACCTTCAGAGAATGACTTGTTTCGTCCAAACTACTCAAATAATTAGATGTTTATTTGGAATATGGCAAAAAAGGCAGGAAGAATGAACCTAGTTTCATTGATATTTCCATGCATGACTTGTTCACCTAAAATATTGATTCTTTTCACTGAGCTTCAGAAGTCGTAATCCACCCATCCTTCATCCATTTCGGTTCCTCCATAGCTACTAAGATCGTTTCTCAATGTTGATAGGTTCATAAAATCAAAAACTTAGAGCGTAGGGATGGAAATCTCAAAAAAAAATATTGATTTTCCAGACAGTGATTACTCCCATATATTTATTCTCTCGGCCGAAAAATGATGTTAAGTATTGGGAATAACAGCGAAGAGCAAAATGTTCATAAGAGAGGTCGAAAGATCCGAAAATGTTTTGTTTTTAGATTGTTGGGTTTTCAAACTACCACAATCTACTGAAATGAAGGACTGATATTGGAATCTATACAAGTGTAAAAGAACCGATTTCTAATCTACTTTGAAAAGTTGCTAGGTTACATTTGTATAGATTGCTATATATGATTCTTGTTTCTTCGAGATTGTGGTAGGTACCATTTTCTGAAAAAGTCATTCATCCCTGTCCAATTCTATTTGTGGTAATCGATTTATCGAGGTTGGTTTTAGGGGTTTTGTGTTATAGAACTCGCACTGCACTCTATCGGCATCCTTGATGTGAATGTATAATAATCATAACAAATTACTGTGTTTGTATGACATTTTCAGTCTTTGAATCCTCAAACTTAATTTTTTTTAACCATATTTCAAATTTTTTGTTTGTTCATATTTCTCTACTCGAAATAATCGTGCACCCAATCCAATTTTTGCTGATTGTTTCGATTCCACCCTTTTCTCAGGAATTTTGTATTTTCCATTTATAACAATTTTGAGAGAAAAATGTATGAGAAATAGTTCTTCAAAAAAGCCAAGTACATATAATTAGTAATTGTCACTTACACTCCAACGGCCTATAGTCAATTCATTCAAATATTTCATGGATTCCCATTGACATTTCTCTAGTAGAAGGTCATAAACTTATAGTTTCACTGTAAGAGGTGAATATAGTTAATAATCTAACCATGCATTTTTTATAATAATATGACCATGACCAGATCCAGTAAAAAACTCACCTCTTCCGCTCCTGCCGACGAACCTCAGATCGTTGAACTTGGCCACTTGGTTCTTCATAACGGCCGTACAGTTCCTCAACTCCGCACAAAAGTTCTCATCGTTCCCAGCTTTCACCGTCACGACGGTCCCGTCCCCCACATCCCCCAAAGCAACCACCTTGAACGCCACCGGAAGCGTCTTATTGGACCTCCAATGCGGGGGCAAAACGGTACAAACGACATGGGGTGACCCCGTCCTCACCAGCTCTCCAGGGTGTTCCGCAAGGAGCCCGTCTATGGTCCTCTCCGCAAGCATTTCAGCCGTCAAGTTGCCGTAAGTACGGTCATAGTGACCCGTGGTACTAGACACTTCACTCGCCAAGTGCATTGTTCTCTGTGGAGTTTTTGGTTAACACTGTAGGCTTCCCATAGGCATTTCCATTTCACCCGAGTTCCTTTTCAGTTGTTTCATTTTTGGGTGTACTACAGCGAGTTCATAATCAAATCATATCATGTCCAAGGACCATCTTGCAGCAAACACTGTACACGGTATTTCTTCACTCAACATACCAGTCTATTTCGTATCACTTTATGGTCCGCAGATACTCCCTCTAGGCAATCTGGATCAAATTCGCCCGTCGTTTGTGCAAATATTTTCGTATATTTATCAATTTTTCATCGTACATTCAGCTGTTTCCTCCCGTTTTTCTTCCGTCTTGTGCACTTGCCACTAGATTTATTTCTTGCGCTCTATGATTCCGAGACCATATCACAACGAAGACCGCGTGTGACTTTTTGAACGCCGCCGCGTTTTTGACAAATTGAGTGCGGGAGGGTAAAAAAGCGTTGCTCTCGGTTTTTACAAGTAGAATGCGCGTTCACTGCAAAATATGATGAAAAATCACACGGTCAGTGGCAGCCCGCAGAACTGCGCGGAATATTTTCTATCCCGTGCTTTCTTTCGCTAACTTGTTTTTCTAATTATGTGTTCGCCTCTCGCTTTTTCATCAGTGATTCGTTTTTAATTGGGCGTCCTTTCTCGCTTTAGGGATGTGTGACAGACTCGGCGCGTTATTTCCGGATTAAAACTTTAACGAATGCTCCTTACAAAAAGTCCGTGTGGTTTTGTTTGATCACAAAAAAATGAGGAAATGTTTGCTGTAGCGAGCCGTCGACAGGGGGCGTGTTGATGGCTCTGGTTCACTCTTCGTGTTCGAGTGGATCTGAAACAATAGAAATCGTGAAAATAAAAGTTTTAATTTTGTCACGTAAGAATAAAATGAAATATTTTACTCTGCCAGCACTTGGAATACTTATTTGAGTAAAACGAGTAGTATTCGATTTCAAGAGAACAATAGTTCTCTTCTGAGGTTTGGAAAATAATAATAACAGTGGTTCTTTCATATTTTCTCTCAAACATGGTAGAATGAGAAATCCCTTAATGCAGGAATTCTACCAAAATAATTATAGAATATGGTGAAATAAATCTCGATGAAATTGGCATCTGCCAAGTAAAATTCTCAGAAGTTGCTTGATATCCCTAGAAATTATCGAGAGCTATCCTTACTATTTCTTTCAATAGATATCACCAATAATTGATCAGACTGATGTATTTGGTGGAAGGGTGAAAACTTGTCACCAGAGATTGATTATTTAGAAAAATGATTATTTTCGTGAAATAAAGGGAAACTTGAAAAAGCGATTTTCAGCCTTTTTTTTCTTTCAGTCATTATAAAATACAATAGTTCTATAAAATAAGTAACATCAAATGAATAGCAAACACCCTCCAAAGTTTTGTATTCTTTTCGTAATAACTTGGAGAGGAAAAGCCATAAATCATTTCTTCGAAACTTCCTTCTCTCCACGAAAATAAAAATGACATGTATATTTCGGATTCAAAGTCATTCTCCATTATCGAAAACGTTTATTGAAATGGTGAATACGCCAACATAACCAAATCGATATTTTATTCAATTCATGGTGAAAGCGCCGGGGCAATAATCAGTTTAATATTTCCGCAAACATTTTAGTGTGTCAGAACGAATTCAATCATCTCCAGATGGTGCAGACATGGTTCACATTCCAATATCAACATTCTTTCAGTTGAAAACATCGAAAAATGCAATATACATCTATTTTGAACTGTATCATATAATGTAAGTCGCCGTAGGGTATGTGACAACGCCATGTATTCTGAAGAAAACTGCTTTTTGTACAGGAGATGTGTTTCATGCTGGCGTGATAATTTTTTTATTGGTTGGATTGTATCGAACGATTGAAGTATGGAAAATCCGTCATCAGCTCGTCGATAAAACAGTATTCTGCATTTGCAGTTTCTACAGATTTTTCTAATCCATCCAATCCATTCTGTTTGTCAATATGAATTGCGCCACTTACTTTTTGGTTTAGGTTTCACGAGTCTGCTGCTGCCAATCTGAAACTGTTTTTGTAATCTGTGCTTATACGTTTTTCTCCAAACGTCAAAATGTGTGACGTTTTGTGACTGACATTGAGCATTGAAGTTGACGTTCTCCCTCTATCAAATTCAAAATCTTCACCATAAATAAGTTCCGCTTCAATTCTGCCGGTACTGGAAGTATTGATTTTTTTGCTCAAATAGTAATATTCAATATTTGGCATGTGTAATTCAGTGGAAGAGTACTTTGTTCGGCTCCTGTGGCTAGTAGACTTTCACCAGTCTACATATGCTCACCACATGCTTCTTTCGATAACAAAATACACCATTTGGATATTTTTTGTAATGAAACCTCAGCCCGTAAACTCTAAAGAATAATCTTTGAGACCAGGCGGATACCCTATAAAGGTGGCTAGTGAAATTGAACCTGGAGTCGTCTTGAAAGATATAATTTGATGAGGATATACTATTTGATGAGGATATACTATTTCATGAGGTAATGAGGAGGTCATTCTAATCTTTGAATTCCTTCAGAAGTGCATTTTTTTCAATTTTGTTTGCCGTGGCATTCTATCACAATTAGACAGTAAAAGAAACAGAATACACCGATAACCGACAATTCCACCAATTCTTGGTGAAGGCGCCAGAGCAATAATCAGTTTTTAATATTTCAGCAAACTTTTTAGTGTGTCAAAATGGGTTGAATCATCTTCTGGTGTTCATTTAGTTCAACATTTCGATTTCAACATTCTTCCAAAAAATGCAATATACGTCTATTCATTACAGTTTCTGGTGCTGGTGTTCATGAGAGATTCCCACAAAAATTAACTGATGGCTGAAGAAAGAAAGTTCCATTGTAGACTTCTCTGTGACGAAAAAAATTTCTGCTTACTTTTTGAATCTTTTTCTGCGAGTGCCTTTCAATTGGTTTTTAGGCAATGAGCTTCGAGCTATAGTAGTTTTCACAATAAATGGTATTGGCTTATTAACTGCAATAAACTACCCGATTTAATCACATTGTGTACAACTTGAGGGTCTAATTGGTTTTATTAAAATCCTTTATAATTATAATAAACTACCCGATTTAATCCCATTGTGTACAACTTAAGGGTCTAATTGGTTTTATTATAATCCTTCAGTCAATACCATTTATTGTGAAAACTACTATACAAATGGTAATGGTACTAGAAAAGTTGATTACGGAGAAAAAATACGAAGAAATTCATATTTTCGCACCTTTCTTCAGAATATACTCGAATATATTTGAAATCAAATTACTACAAGATTAAAAAAGATGAACTATCATTTGTTGACAATATTGCGGAGTGCAAAGAGAATTGATACAATAAATGAATATTAGAGAAAATGAATTGAATGATTAACATCATCACATTCGACATGAAGAATAGCAATCAGAAAAATATATCAGTACGTAACATAATTTCAATAGTTTTGTATGTCGAAGGTGAGGAATGGCAGGAGCATAGTCAGTTCACATGAAAATGAACGATACAATAAATAGAAGTCAGCCCGAAATTTATTAAATTATCGCATGTAATACAACAAGTGTATTGATGATTATCGAAACACTTCCTTCGATTTTGAGAAACAAATCATGTTGCTTGGAAACTACACGAGCGCACAGAGCGAGTGTGGTTTCCCCAAAGCAACATGATTTCTTTCGAAAAAGAGAAGGAATTTTCGATAATCATCTATAACACGAGTTGTATTTCAGTATCACTACTTTTATTCGGGTTTGAAGGCCGTCGTTTTTTGGAATTTCTTCCTGACGTTTCGCTGGCTCGAGTGGCTAGCTTCTTCAGAGGTTCATTCATCTTGCAATTCACTCCGATGACTGGAGATTGTTTCTTCACAAGTTGTATTTATGCCGATTCAGGTAGTTTGCGGTGCTAATTATTCCATTCGGATTCGGGGAATTGTCATTAATATTGATTACCTTGTTTACCTCATGTGGGTTCGGAGAATAATCATCATTATTATCTGAAGAACTACCTGCAGTTATTATCGATTTTCTTAAAATGGGATTCCATATTCGGTTGAGGTTGACAGCTTCTTCTTTTCTGTTGAAATTATCCGTGTGTTTGTGGATTTCTATTGCCTCCCGTACCAGTCGGCTATGGTATCCCTGGTTGGGCGCAATCAGTTTTGCATTTTCAAACAGAATCCTGTGGTTTCCCTTACTAAGTGCGTGTTCCGCCACAGCCGACTTGTCAATTTGCCCTAGTCTGCAGTTTCTCTCATGTTCCTTTAGCCTAGTTCCCATAGATCTTTTGGTGGTACCGATGTATACCTTCCCACAGGTGCACGGTATGCGATAAACCCCTGCTGCAGACAGTGGATCTCTTTTGTCTTTAGCCGATCTGAGGCTCTGTTGAATCTTCTTTGTGGGTTTGAATACAGTTTTATGTTGTATTTACTCAGGAGTTTTCCAATTCCTACCCACACACGGATAGGTACCTGCATGCGCTATCGAATCACCATCCCAGCCAAAAGAGAGGAGTCATTTCTACTCTAACGGAACGTGCTCGAAGAATATGCGAACCAGAACATCTGGGGGAAGAACTGGAACATCTTCAAGTGACCTTGAGGTCGAATAGATACAGTGTACCCGAGATCAACAGGGCCATGAAACTGAAGAATTCCACTGTTCGAAACAAGGAGGACGTTCAGATAGATGCACATGCATATTTGCCATACATCCCGAGGGTCACAAACAGAATTGGAAAACTCCTGAGTAAATACAACATAAAAACTGTATTTAAACCCACAAAGAAGATTCAACAGAGCCTCAGATCGGCTGAAGACAAAAAAGATCCACTGTCTGCAGCAGGGGTTTATCGCATACCGTGCACCTGTAGGAAGGTATACATCGGTACCACCAAAAGATCCATGGGAACTAGGCTAAAGGAACATGAGAGAAACTGCAGACTAGGGCAAATTGACAAGTCGGCTGTGGCGGAACACGCACTTAGTGAGGGAAACCACAGGATTCTGTTTGAAAATGCAAAACTGATTGCACCCAACCAGGGATACCATAGCCGACTGGTACGGGAGGCAATAGAAATCCACAAACACACGGATAATTTCAACAGAAAAGAAGAAGCTGTCAACCTCAACCGAATATGGAATCCCATTTTAAGAGAATCGATAATAACTGCAGGTAGTTCTTCAGATAATAATGATGATTATTCTCCGAACCCACATGAGGTGAACAAGGTAATCAATATTAATGACAATTCCCCGAATCCGAATGGAATAATTAGCACCGCAAACTACCTGAATCGGCATAAATACAACTTGCGAAGAAACAATCTCCAGTCATCGGAGTGAATTCCAAGATGAATGAACCTCTGAAGAAGCTAACCACTCGAGCCAGCGAAACGTCAGGAAGAAATTCTAAAAAACGACTGCCTTCAAACCCGAATAAAAGTAGTGATACTGGAAACCTCGGCCGCGAAAGCCTCAACTATTTTGATGAGTTGTATTTGTTCAGATTATTTCATGAATAAAATCAAAGCCATTTTGACGATTTCCTATTCATTGTTAATATTAATATTAAACGTACAATTTGTTGAATTGGTTATTCTGATATTATATAGATCTAGTTCATCCTTATGGGTGCTAGTAGATACAGCGGTCGTGGATATGTTCACATCTTCACTTCTCAGGTTTGATATTATTTTAGCTTAATGATCTTTGCTCAGTTGTAAATATGGTTTTAGTGACGTTGAACTGCTGTGGCCACTTACCTTCATGATTGATTGTTCTCCTATTCCGGAACTGGCCAACTGACTAACAGCAGTGGATCTGTTTGAATGGTTGGTTATTTTAACATTTTTTGTATCTAAACCAATCTTTTCAGCTGCTGATTTCGTTTATCCCCACTGGCATATTTTTAAACCAAGGGCTATCATGCCTTTTATACCAATTATTGTTAACTGTCAAGGATAGCCGGTCCGTTTTGATGTCCACTCCTCGTTTTGATATAAATTTCTTGAATAAACGAACAGGGCAATTTTCTGGGTTGGCTTCATTTGGCACAAGCCATTTACTTTCTGCTGTATTACTTGTACCACCTTGTGCTGTTTTCGTAAATATTGGATTGTATTCCAGTCTTCTAGTTGGTGTTCCATCATTATTTATTTCTTCCTTGAAAAAGTGAACCAAACATCGACAAGCCTCACCTCCCCGCCAAGCTAATTCAACTACTATAATGTGATACAGTTTTCTTTGCAGTCCATTTGGAGTGTTTTCATCCCAACTTTGTATAATGCGTGTCATTTCTTCAGATGTTAATGATACACAAAACATTTTTCTTTTTTCTGGAATACTTTGCAGTTGTTTCCTTTTCATGTTTTTTGCATTCCTAGCAGTTTGGAAACTCAAATCTTTGAATGGATCAAATCTTCGATTGTATTCATTATAATACTTTTCTTGGAGTAGTTTGGCAGTATTATTCCAAATAGACTTCACTACCATTTCCTTATACTCAGTTCTATCGGTTTTTCGCATATTGAATGCCCATTCAGTGAGGATATCCGCAAGTTCTTCATCGGATGTAATTTCGTCTAGCTGGTGATTGCGTCGTCCACAAAATTCTGTGAATTGTTTCCAGACATATTTCTTGGACCGCACGGTATTTTGAGGCGTTAGGTCTTTGACTTTATATTTTATTTCCTCGAGATTGTATTATCCGAAACGGTTCTTTTCATCCATTTTGACGTTTAATTTTTAATCGACAATTTGTTTTCCTGCACAATATGCTACAGCCTACTGAATTAAAATTTTCATATATCCCGCAAACCGTGCATCCCGCATTGTAGTTCGATACAGGAAGATTCGTTATGCAACCAACAATACTTAATGCCATTGTATGATGTCGGCAAGATTGCCTATGCGCTAGGTACTACTTTATTTTGATTGTTGTCACAATTTGTGTGGTTAGGTTAAGATTAATCATCCAGAATTTGTGGGAAATAAAGTTGATAGGTACATACTAATAGTGTTTGTTTATGGTTCAGACGAAAATTTGGTGTAGTGGCATTCATTTATTTACCAGGGAATCGGAAAATAATATGACAGATTGCAACTGGTAAGTCGTTGTTTAATTCAACTACCCTACTGACTACGAATCAGAAAGCGAAATTCAGAAACGAAAACACAGCATGTAGGTATCCAATAGCCAAAGAGGAGCCGAAATACAAAATCAAAAACATGGTGTTATTGCTTATCAACACAATCAAAAACGTGTATTTTGGCATGAATGAAATAATCGGTGCCAGGACTATCTTGTGAAGTTCATTGCTGAAAGTACTTATGAAATAATTTCCAGATAGTATAAGGATATTCTCCATTCACATACCACAACTTTCCGAGTCAACGAATTCCATGAAAAAATGCTATATTATTCTCAGCCTTTCGTGGTAAAGACTCACTTTTACGAACAGAACACAGAAATGAAGAAATGTAACAGCCTCCCTACGAAAAGTTCGAAAGCTTAGGGTCAACAACCACCGAAGGCGCTGATGAGGAATATTTTGTTTCAGTTGGGAGAGAAGATACTGGATCTCTGACATCTCATGATGGTGTCAATTGACTCTGACGTCAAGGGCAACCTTAGCGTCAATTATCCAGGATACCGAATTAGCTATTGGTATGAATCGATTATTAACCAAGACTCTGGCACTAATGAAGAAAATTGCTTCCAGAATGACAAAGTTAGTGCATTCCTTGCATAGGTTGGGAGTTTATTTAATGCTTCTGGCATCGGTCTCTACTCATGATTCTTGTTGAACAGAAGGCAGATCCTTATGCGCTCAAAGGACGGTTAATTGTCTTAGGTGCCGCCGTGCATAAAACCAATCAGAAAAATATCTGCCGTGACCGAGAAACAAACTGGCGAGGGGACTGGTCACCGGTAGTGCATCGATTGCGAACGTCATTACTCTCTCGTAACCAACCAGCCGACTTCTCTGGAAAATCTTTGTTAGCTGCGAACCCAAAGGTCCGAAAGATATTATTCATAATATTTACTAAAGAATAATATGATTCATACCGTTTGTTGAGTGTCATTTGCTTCTTCAGTCGTTGTTGAAACTCTCATAGATATAGTGGAGTTATATAAGCGCTTAAAATATTCAAACCTCGGGATCCACTATGAATGTGATAATATGAAACCTTCTGGATCATGTTTTATACTTAAGATATTTTGAGAAGTCATAGTTATTCAAAAAAATGGCCAAATCACCAACAACGAATCAGTCTCATATATATTCTCATATAGCTGATGTTATTCAAAAAAAGTTGAGAGAGAGAATATTTTTTATTGTCTGAAGACAAAAATTCTTATTGACAAAGCATAGCCTATGTTAAAATTAGTGTAAATATAAAAATCAAAGATACATAACAGCACATACATTAGTCATAAAAAGTAATGAGTACGAATATCATAATCTCCAAATATCGACAGACAGGTGTGACTACAAAATTGGCTATGAATGCATTATTAAGGTCAGCGTTCACTTGGGCTTGACAAACTAATCCGGCGACGGCGCTACGATACATTATAATGAATATTTATCTCATATATAAACCCATTTTACAGTTTGTCTTCTTCATCCTTGTTTTCATCGATATATCTGGCATCAAAACTAATTTCTTTCTAAATGTTGAACTAATGCTGAATTGACGTTTTTGATGAATACTCTGAAGCATAACTTTCGAATTCATTTCGACAAAATAGTTTTCTGCGAGGTATGAGCTGTATTTTATTCAATAGTAGATGAAATCCATGTTTTCTGAAAAATGCGCGGGAAAATCATCGTTTATTCCAAGAATAACCTGGTGATTTTTTAAAATTGCATCGAGAGAGTCAAACCAACAAACTATGAAAATCTCTTCGGTATCAAATTTTCAACCCATACTTTGTGTTCGAAGTACAGTTTTTTTTTTCGAAATTCACGCTGCCACTATTGCAAGAAGAATTACGTTATGCTCTCATTCCACTTAAAATTCCAGAAATTTATGTATTCTTTCAGTCTTAGGGTATGTGACGCCATGAATTCGGAAGAAAACTACGTAATATCGTATCGAACGATTAAAGTATGGAAAATCCGACATCAGCTTGTCGATAATACACTAGTCTGCATTTATAGTTTCCTCTATTCCATCCAATTTTGTTAAATAGTTGGGTCAACAACCGCCACAGGACTTGCGCCACAAACGTTTTCGTTTCACAAGTATGCCGTTGCCTATCTAAATGGAATTCGCTAATCCGGCGACGGATCTTGCTCATCTCGCAGTCCTCTCTCTGTTAGGGCCAGATCATAAGTTGTAATGTCTTAGATCTTGACCCGTTTCTGTTATCTGTGCGTTTTTGTCCAAACCCCACTATACCATAGCCATATGGCAATGGTCACATGGGATACTGTGACCAATAATATATTACGTTTTGTGACTGATATTGAGCATTGAATAAGATGCCTAGGAAACCCTGGTGTAACTACTGATTCGATATTGTTTAGAATTTCTTGACGAAAAACAATCAACGATTACAAAAGCTTTCTAATTTTTGTATAGGGGGCGTTATATGAGCATTTCCGAAAATCTGTCAAATGTCGGTTTTGTCAGATTGACGTAACTTTGAGGTTTATTGTTGTCAATGAAAACTGGAATTATTTCTTCGCACTCAGCAGTGTTTGAGAGTCTATATAAGTATAAAATAAGTTTTGAAGTTATTACAAGTACTTTTTCACGATGTGTAAAAGATTTCGTATTTTGCGTGGTCAGTCAAAATCTGGGGATCCAAATATTCTTCTTCATTCAGTACCTATGGTAAGTACAAAACAAATCGCTCCGAAATAATAACATGAATGTAGCGTTGTAGCTAATTTTATTCGTTTCAGCTTGAGCGAAAGTCTTATATCGAGGAGGAAACATCTGTAGCTCTCATCAATGAGATATTGGAAACAAAGTTTTGTTTGAATAAAGGAAATATCGATGTGATATGTTTTTTGAACCGTTGCATAACTGATTTGTGTATTCCCAATTCCAAGACAGTCTATCACTTTCAATACACTAGCATGAACTTTGTCGTACATTCTCAGGTGAATGGGCAAAGTACACTTTCTCGGAGTCAAAGTCTAGTCTTACAAACTGATATAAGAATACTAAAAACTTGTAGAGGTAGCAGGTGACGTTACATGCACGTTTTCTGAAACGCATTCGATTGGCTGTCAGGGCTGTCAAAATCTCAGTAGGCAAATAATAAACAGTGGTAGAATATTCGGTTGCACATTCCTCTCTACTGAAAATTAAGCTTCACATGGTATATGACTGATCGCCATCTACAATAGCGATCTTAAGCTTTTGCGATCTCAGAAATCAAGCAATCGGTTTTCGCCAAGTTTATCCCAAAATTATTCAGATATAAGTAGATACACCAGAGTTTCCTAGTCATCTTAGCATTGAAGTTGAAGTTCTTCTCCTATCAAATTTGAAATATTCACTTCATAAATAGGTTCTACTTCAATTCCGCTGGTATGAGAGGTGATTAATTTTCCTGCTTGGGTAGTAAAATAAAATAGATAGTATGTGTTATTCGAAGAAAAGTACTTTGGCCTAGCAGAGCACCACTTTTTCAGATAGGATAATACACGATTTGAGTAATTTTTATAATGGAACCTCAGTTCGTAAACTACACAGTGGCCTGCAACCACTGTGAGACTACTCTTTGAGACCAGACGGATACCTTAGAAACGTCTTGAAAGATAAAATTTTATGAAGCGGCTTCCTTCATCCAAAACAGAACTTATACACCATTTCATAAGGTAATAAGGTCACTTCGATTTCTAAATTCCTTCAGAATTGCTTTTTTTCAATGTTTTCCCTCGTGACATTTTATCACTAGTACATAGGAAAGAAACAAAATTAATCAATAACCGAAAAATCTCCCAGCCGAGTCCCAATTTTCCATCCATATTTACCTCCATCCCTCCACAAACAATCATCCTACCAATAATGAACCCTTCTCGAAAAACCGTCATTTTTACAATTAAATCAGTTCCAAAGCGCTACAAGGCATATCGAATATCAAAAGAACACAAGGGGTTGTGAAAGATGAATCACAAATCAGCTGATTCGCTTCCCCGTTCCGACTTCCACAGTTAACTGGACCAAAACGTGCGTCGACTGTCAAATGTTCCTCTTTCCACCCTAGTTTACAACTTGGGGAGAAGGAGCCTCGCAGGGGCGAGGGTGTCATAAAAAAACTAATTATGTGATAGAGGAATATTATGTAACACTTGTCCGCGACGTTAGCACGTGTATGTTGATTAATGGTTTGGTCCTCTTTTCAGGAAAATATTACACACTTTGCTTGACACGTTTCACTAAGTGACAATTTTCTACCTGGTATTATTTCTGGAGCTTAGATGTGATATATGACTGATATTCGTCAGTTTTCTTAGTTAATAGAAAGGGTTTTTCGAAGTTTAATTGAATTCAAGTCACACATACGACAATAAATCATTATTTGCTACTGTGAAGTTGTGTTCTCAACTTGACAAACAGTTCTCAAAATTCAATATTGGATTCATGGAACAACACAGAATCTTAGAAAATATTGATGAGTCAAGAATTCATTTTCCTCGAAAACTACATTTTTTTTTCGAAAGTACTTGCAGTATGGTTTCGGAAGTGAAGGTATTCATAGTTGTGTATTCCTGACAATATAACGGTATAGTTCGTTGAACTTAGAACGGACTAGTGCTAGTCGAACAAGTAGTGTTGTTATGAGGCTTCTAAAGTAAGATATGATTGTTATTATTATCATTACAGTTATAATGTCAGATGAGTGATAACTTCAACACTGAAAGCGAATGTGTTTTTAGTGATACTAAAAAAGCCCAACATGATATCAATGAATGTTTTTTTTTTGAAAAAGTTGTTTTAGTAATGATCCAATGATATGAAAGATGTGTATCTCCCGATTTTTTCATCTTCATAGTGCGTTTTTTTAATATCGATACATTTAAGTTAATAATTCTGATCACACCATCAAACTGAGGCGTCTGCAAATGGAATAATATCTCACATCCCATCACAAATTAACATATTTGTTCCAGAAGCGACTATATTAGACCGTTGGCCCATGACACAAACATTGTCGATAATCTATGTTCGTATGCCCTTTTGGGGATATACTCAGGAGGCTTGGTAAACCGGGAAAAAGTGCCTCCGAGCGTCTGTGACCAGTCCTTGCACCTGCTGACCTCCACTTCCGGTTGAAAAAAAAAAGGTTAAGTATTCGATAAACGAGGAAGCTCGGCCATGTGGATACATTATCGTATCTTGCAAAAATAACCGGGCGCTAGCCGGTTTGCATACGTCTAGGTCGCTGCCGGAAGGAGGCATACGAACCGGAAGTGGCAATTTCCCACTGGTGATTGACGATGATCGAGGAAAGTATGCCCTTTCGTGGAACGACTCCTTTCGACCCATTAAACACTATCCGACATTTGCATACGATTTCGAAAAGGGCATCTCGATTTATGCCAGCATCAACTAACCGGACTAACCTAGAAATAGTCGATAATTTATGTTCGTATGCCAATCTCGGTGCCGATAGAATACGACATTTTAAGTAACAAAAGCTGGTTTGCATACGCCCAGGTCACTACCGGAAGGAGGCATACGAACCGGAAGTGGCAATTCTCCACTGGTGATGGACGATGATCGAGGAAAGTATGCCCTTTCGTGGAACGACTCCTTTCGACCCAATATCCGACATTTGCATACGATTTCGGAAAGGCCATCTCGATTTATGCCAGCATCAACTGACCGGACTAACATATAAATGAGCAATTCCTACGAAAAGCGGATTTTTCATGTCTTAGGTATCTGTACGACAAAGAATATTATAGCTATGGACAGCTACTCTCCATAATTATAGCTTTGAAACTAACGAGAGGATGCTTTCTGAATCGGTAAGAAACTGAAGGTTCAGGGGCGGGGCAAGTACTTCAGTGCCCCGGTTTATAGATCGTCTGCCCTTACGAAAAAAAAACGAATCGCTATTTCTCCGCGAAAAGAACGCGAATCGCTAAGGCTGGATTCACATGGACATCTGGACGTTGAGTTTGGCGGGCAAGTGTGAATGAATCGATCCCACTCGTACAATGGGAGATTAATATTTTCCCGACTTTTTTGAGGTCCGATTGTATGTTATTGGAAATATTAATGTAGTAAGCCATGATTTAACCCATTTACACACTATCGACCATGTTTGGACACTCGCAAATAGATGTGCCTTTTGCTCAGTGGAAAACCTTGGAAATGGGTTTATCGGGGAAAAAAACTTGTGGTCCCTAATGGGAGGGTAATTTCCACTTTTTTCACTTTAAATTGTTAATAAACAATAGTAGCGCGATCTTCAAGGTGAAATAATTGGTATATTTGGATTCAGCGGGACAAAAAACATAAAATAAACATTATCTGCAGAGGGGCCCTTTTATTGAAAGTTTGGGAATTAATTAAGTAATGTTGGCACCGCGCAAATTGTATGCAAACCATTATTTGATAAATACTTTCACTTCTACTAACCGTGGTCAAAATTTCAACATTTCCTCAATTATCGACTATTTCTAGGTTAGTCCGGTTAGTTGATGCTGGCATAAATCGAGATGCCCTTTCCGAAATCGTATGCAAATGTCGGATATTGTTTAATGGGTCGAAAGGAGTCGTTCCACGAAAGGGCATACTTTCCTCGATCATCGTCCATCACCAGTGGGAAATTGCCACTTCCGGTTCGTATGCCTCCTTCCGGCAG
The DNA here is from genome assembly GCA_032362365.1 of Zygogramma bicolorata. NCBI lineage: Eukaryota > Metazoa > Arthropoda > Insecta > Coleoptera > Chrysomelidae > Zygogramma > Zygogramma bicolorata. The sequence goes on from JAVJAQ010000825.1 coordinate 597,414, forward strand.
CGACCTAGACGTATGCAAACCGGCTAGCGCCCGGTTATTTTTGCAAGATACGATAATGTATCCACATGGCCGAGCTTCCTCGTTCATCGAATACTTAACCCTTTTTTTCAACCGGAAGTGGAGGTCAGCAGGTGCAAGGACTGGTCACAGACGCTTGGAGGCACTTTTTCCCGGTTTCCCAAGCCTCTTGAGTATATCCCCAAAAGGGCATACGAACATAGATTATCGACAATGCTTGTGTCATGGGCCAACGGTCTATATATGAAGAGAATGGAAAAAATAATCTTTGTTGTGGGTTTCTGTGCAAAAAAATGTGTTTCAGTGCGAAAAAAATGCATATATGTTTCCCAATGTCATAAATCAGTTCATCTAGTGGAAAATAGTATAAATAATGGAAAATAATACGAAAAAAAAATACAGGAATCGAGAGACACAAAGTTTGATTATCTAGTTATGAAAAAACCTCCGCTCGTAAATCCTGACCTGTGTTCTCAGAGAAACTGTAGTCTCTCGAATGAATTCAATAAATTAGCTGCTGCCAATTTGATTCATTGAAGAAAACAATAATTTTTCCCAACTTCAGACATAGGTTTGATTCGAAAAAAATCTGAATCATACAGTACCTATTCTTGTTTGTATCATTTATTAATTATTCCTCAAAAATTCTCTCCAGCCTCTGATATACGTTCAATTCGAAAAAATGCTGAAAAATATGAAGTATTGAGATTTCCCATCATCATTATTAATAAATTTTCCATATATTAATAATTGTTCATTGGTCGCGGACTTCAGAAGAAATGGATATAGATGAGTATCTTGGTAATTATTAATCGAAAATTATCTTTACTGATGCAACTGAACCTTATAAAGGAAGATACAATAGTAAAAAAAATATTTCACAGTTCGAAACAGTTAAATGCAGTCACATTTCTACTTCATTCACTGACTTTTTTATGCATATAATTATTTTTCAATAATTATTATGAATCAGGAAATAGTTGACTATGAATATTGAAGAAGTGAAGAAATTCAGGTATATATATTTTATTCAATCAATTTGATATAGCTGAAGTTCAGACGTACTGTAATATTCGTTGAATTTTGGTGAATTTTTGTATCATTGTCGTCATATCTTCATTATTAAAACATTTAAGCCATTCGCAATAACATTGAAATCAAATATAAATTATCGAAAGAGCTGAAAGTACTCTCCAACTCTTGGAATTAAAATTCAGAACGAACAGATGAACTCATAATCTTTTGGTTGGCCTTTAGTTATCCTAACAACAATCTGTTCAGAATCTGACGTTTTGCTCAGAATACTTACTGTGAATGTGGAACAGATGTAAGACAACTATATAACAAAATTAGATCTTTGAAAAAATTCATGCAAGGACAAAGAAGACATTCATCTGAATAGGGGTAGTTCTCTCCACTGTCTTGATGTCCAAGAGATGTATGAAGACGTGATGGCTGGAAAAAAACAACTCCCAAGAATTTTTCAGAGTCCAGACATCCTTTCACAATAATATCAGCGAGTGTTTCCCTTCATCAGATTTGCTAAAGATATTTGAAATCGCTACAATATATACATGCACTACTTTGGGGTAATGGAATGGTCTCAAGATTAGCTGTTACAACTGTTACAAGAATTACACATCAATGAATTCTCAGGAAACCAACACAATGGATCTCCGATGATTTAATGAACTCAAGCCCTGTTTTCAACTCAGTAGGGAGATTACCAAAAAAACTAACATAACGGTAATCTAACAGCTGTATAACCATTAGTCGATTTAATATATTCCTCAGCATGGTTATTCACAACATTAGTTTTTCATTCTTCGGGATGGACTGAAATCGAAGACCGATGAAATTCTTATATCTATTCAATATGGGCTCTTCATTCTGACAAAACCATTCGATCAGTATCAAATACTGTAGTTCTCACATAGAATTGCTATACATGTGATAACAATATTACCATCTAATATCTTATAATGCGGCGATAGAGGTATTTTTTGAATTGGTTATCTTCCCCGGAACTTAATAGCTATTACAAAATAGTCCATCCTATATCCGAACAAGGCTCTGCGGTTGGACACACTCATGAGTGTCTTTGATATGGAGAATATAGAAACGACATATCATGTTATCAAAAAAATTGTTGATACAGAAACTGAGTTTTGAAAATATCATTATCGACATTTCAACTACAACAGAGGATAGTAGATTTGGAATCAGTTTTTCATTTTTTTTGGAAAATGGTAGGAAATACCAAAGAAGCAGATGAAACCACATATCCCCCACTACTAATTACTTCAAACAGAAGTAAAGAAGTTTTGAACATTAGGAATGGTTCCGGGGATAACACTCATGTTCGAATCCACGAACAAGTAGGGATCATGATGGAAAAACAATATTTGGCCTTCACTTCCCTTCATTATTGTGTGTAGTTATTCCCAATGGCAAGAAAAAGATAATATTCCTCTGACGCAAGGAATTCTTATTTCAAAATTAACATTCATCTGTTATATAACGAATGTATAATATTATTCCTTGGTTCATCTATAAAATAATACCATCCATTGCATGAGCTACAGGTATCTCATAACGTCTAGAGCTCACCAAGAGATAGATCTCCTCTAGGGATATGAAACAATGTCTCTTTGCGATTGCTGGAACATTCGAAGTCTAAATCAATCAACTCGGAAATATCACCTTGGGAAGACCTCAGAGATTCCATCAAAAACTCTTTCGAATGTTCAATGCACCTGCACAGTTGAAGTGCAAACGAGGTTACCATCAATACCTATAAAAACGCCTTAACTTGAAAACTATACACATGTTGGGGGAGTATCGTGAAATTGATCAATTTCTGTTCCTGGAGATGCTAACTTGGGGTGATATCGGTTTCGTATTTTGCTTCAAATATTACTGATTGTTCATTAATTCAATATAGCAATATTCAAGAGATGGATTCCATTCAATAGTGATACATGAAAACGAATATCATTTAAAGTTAACTTCCCATAGGATCTGTCTTGGATTACACTGAAGTGGCACATTTTTTATATTTTCTACATATTCTTACTGGTATTATAACAATAATTTCATATTTGGATAACTTGGGCGGATGCAACCATTTGGAAATTCTGCAAAAAAATAGCAGCTGGCATTGGAAATGCTTCATTTCTCTGGTGAATAGGGAAATATTTCGAGCGTTCATTAAGTGTAAGTATGCGTGGTATCATGTTATCATGAAGGATTTATTGTTCTATTTGTATAGTTCAGTAGAGAAGAAACGCCCTTTATAAACGAGCTATCCCTCATCACCCGTCACTCATCAGATATATTTATTACTTTTCTGCCTCCGATACTAATAGCCGATATCACGGACTATTTTTTATGAAACTAATAACGAAGGGACTAATTGAGATAGGTGAGAGGGTTCATTAATGGGTTTTTTAATAATCTCTCAAACTATAATGCAATCGCTGCAGTGCATTAAATGACCGTTAATGGCCCATTAGCTCAATACTCCCATAAAAAAAAGTCGGTGCAATCGGCTGTTAAGGTAGCAACGAACGGAGAGATATAACTTATATTACAAAAATATCGCTCATCATTCTTTTGATGGAAAAAAAGTACTGAATTGTAATATATAGCTATATCCTAGAAATATTTTTCAACATAGCTTCAACAGTAATTAATAGCCTCATTTAAGACAAAAACTTATCTTGTGTGGCTTGCGCGATTGGCGGGCTACACACGGGTCTCTACGCTTCCCCTACAAATCCTCTTCTCTCCATACCCTATACACTGATTTGTGTGTGTTAGCTTGTATGTCATAAGATTCTGATGATGTAGATGGTTCGAACCTAAACCAGTAGAATATTGTGGAAAACGGTAACGAAATTTGCAAAAAAGGGGTTAATTCAACCCTAACCTCAACAAACTTGAGTTACCAGAATTCACAAGTTCCACGAGATATAAGTCATAAATAAACGAACTATTAAAAGCTCGTGAGAGATACGAAAAGCCACTCGTAATTCTTGATAGAGAAAAGCAAATTGATTAATAATGACGGTACATCAAGCGATCAAGCGAAAATCAAAGACACACTAATCAGTTAGATTGCGCCTGGTTGCATCAGTAGTGCGCACCAGTACAACTCAATATAAATCTAGTTCACAACTACCCACGATAAATACATACAGCAGTTGTCATCCTAGGAGAAAAAACGGCAACTTGTATACATCGATACGATGATTACTTCACTGTCGGGCAGTATATGCGAAACAAAAAATATACGTCGTGAAAGCTCGCACGCTGCAAAACGTCCGCCGCAAAAAATCCCGGAAACCACCCCCACACGAATATCGCACTCGCCGCGGCAATGACTAGGAAGTGACCTTATCGTAGGGTTCTTTTCGCGTCGAAAGTTATTCTGACATTAAGAAAGAGTATAAAAGTAGTGAAGGGGTCGTGGCGGGTGGCCGGGGGGCGGCGGAGGGCGGAGCGTGTTGAGGTGAACCGCCACCGCTGTCTCCGCCACCAACCAGGAAAGACGGCGGATTTTTACCCTCAAACCAGAGTCGTTTCTTAGAGGTTTACCAGGGTTGGGACGCAAGCGCGCAACCCTTATAAACGTCTTTTCGCCTTTTTTGTGTTTCGCCGTCGCAGTCGGACGCGCGGCTGCCGCCCTTTCGCCGTCCCGCTCTCTTTCTTGGAAGAAAGTTTGTAACGACGTCTTTTTCTGTCTGTCTTTCTTACGCTCTGCGTCGTCAGGTGTTTTTTCTATGGGGGTAATTGAAATTGTACGGATAGCCTCATTATTGACGTTAACGGAGAAAAAAGCTTCAATGGGTTTTGTTTTAAATTGGATGGAGTTGTTGGGTGATGAAAAAGCTCATGTTTCAGCTATGAAAATTCTTCCTACAGGTAAACTGAGAAATGAAGTGGGATTTCGTATATCGAAGTTAATTTTTATAGCGACTATGAAAACAGACAAAAATAGAAGTTGTATCATCAGAGCAGGTGCTCGTAAAAATGTCTCACTCTCTAACATCTGATTATATAATGATAATAATAAATCTGACTGCATCTTGTTCATAACCATAGGTTTCTCTTTCTTTCTTCCTGTGCCGTCAGGTATTTTTTCTTAAATCGAAATCACGGAAAAAACCTTTTTATTGACGTTTAACATAAGAAAAAGTCTTCGATGAGTTTTGTTTTTAAATGGATGGAGTCGTTGTGCGATGTAGAAGCTCATATGTTTCAGCTATGGAAATTCCACAGGTATACTGAGAAATGTAGTGGGATTTCTCACTCTATAACATCTGATTATATAATGATAATAATAAATCTGACTGCATCTTGTTCATAACCAAAGGTTTTTCTTTCTTCCTTTCTATTTGTGTCGTCAGGTGTTTTCACTTGAATTGAAATCACTGAAAATTCCTTTCATTGACGTTGACAGGGAAAAAAGTCTTCAATGGGTTTTATTTCCAAATGGATGGAGTAATTGTATGATTTAGAAGCTCATATATGTTTCAGCTATGAAAATTCCACACGTATTTTTAAAAATGTAGTGGCATTTTGTATTTAGAAGTTGGTTTAGACTCAGCGACTATGAACACAGATAAAAATACAAAATATGTCATCAGAGCAGGTGCTCGTGAGAATTTCTCACTCTATAACATCTAATTATATAATCATAATAATGAATCTGACAACACATCTTCATGGCCATAACTTTTCTCTTTCTTTCGCTCTGTCTTGTCAAGTGTTTCTTCTGATATTGAAATTACAGAAATAGCATCATTATTGACATTAACAGAAAAAAGTCTTTGAAAGGTTATGTTCTAAATTGGATGGAGTTGTTGTGTGATGTAAAAGCTCATGTTTCAGGTATGTAAGTAAGTTTTGATAGCGACTATGTATACAGACAAAGATACAAGATGTGTCATCAGAGCAGGTGCTCGTAAAAATTTTTCATTCTATAACATCTCATGATAATAATGAATTTGACTGCATCTTATTTATAACCATAACTTTCTCTCCCTTCCTCTTGATATATCTCGCCAAGAGTTTTTCTTATATTGAAATTATAGAAATACCCTCTTCATTGACATGAACAGAGGATAAATTCTTCGATAGGTTTTGTTTTTGAAAGGATGGAATTGTTGTGTGATGTAAATGCTAATGTTTTTTTAGCTACGGAAATTCCACAGGTATATTGAAAAATGTAATGGAATTTCGTATATCGAAGTAAATTTCAACATAGGGACTGTAAATAGAGACAAAAATACAAGAATGTGCCATTAGAGCAGGTGCTCTTAGAAATTTCGTACTCTATAACATCCAATTATGTGATGATAATAATGAATCTGACTGCACCTTGTTTATAACCATTACTTTTTTCTCTTTTTTTGCTCTGTCTCGTCAAGTGTTTTTTCTGATATTGAAGCTACAGAAATAGCCTCATTATTGACATCAGCAGAGAAAAAGTTTTCAATAGGTTTTGTTCTGAATTGGATGTACTTTTTGGGTGATGTGAAAGCTCATGTCTTAGCTATGAAAATTCCACAGATATATTTGGAAATGAAGTGTGATTTCGTAAATAGAAGTTAGATTTGATAGCGACTATGAATAGAAACAAAAATACAAGATGTGTCATCAGAGCAGCTCGTGAAAATGTCTTACTCTTCAACATCTTATTATATAATGCTAATAATGAATTTGGCTGCATCTGAATACAGACAAAAATACAAGATGTGTCATTAGAGCAGGTGCTGGTAAATTTTTCTTACTCTATAATATCTTATTATATGATGATAATAACGAATCTGACTGCATCTTGTCTTCCTCTCGCTATGTCTAGTCAAGTGTTTTTCTTATATTGAAATATCCTCATTTTTGACATAAACAGAGGAAAAATTGAAACTTTTCCTAGAGATCAATTACCCTAACACCAAACTGATATTTTTTGCACTCGACGCGCGTTTCGCTAACAAGGTCAACATCTTCAGGAGAAGAAAATTGATACCACTTCTCCTGAAGATGCTAACGTTGTTGAAAAATTTGGTTGAATTTCGTATACTGAAGTAAGTTTCGACTTAGGGAATATAAATACAGACAAAAATACAAGATGTATCCATTAGAGCAGGTGCTCGGAAAAATTTCTTACTCTAACTCAAACTAGTGATAAGGATAATAATAAATCTGACTACACCTTATTTATAACCAGAACTTTTTCTACCTTCCTTCGCTCTGTCTTGTCAGGTGTTTTTTCTTATATTGATATTACAGAAGTAGCCTCATTATTGGCGTTAACAGAAGAAAAGACTTCAATAGGTTTTTCTTTAATTGGATGAAGTTGTTGGGCGAATCAAACAGAGATATTGAAATGTATTGGGATTTTGGATATCAAAATAGTTCTGATACGGCAACTATGAATACGAATAAAAATAGAAGATGTTTCATCGAATAAAGAACGTGCTCCTTAAAATGTATCAGTCTTTAGAAGATGGCAACGCACTGATTTTTTGATTGTGTATTTGCTATTTCAACTGTAGAAAAACGCGGATGTGTGGGTCTAAATATTTCGGTAGCCAAATCACCGTATCACTGAAAGCAACTAGAATAGGTCACATTCTTGCTACATCTCTAGTGATCGATAGAGAAATATCTGTGAGTAAAAAAAATGTTTTATAGGTGCCAAATTTGAGACATAACTCACTAACAGTAATTAAAATTGAATAAAGCTGTTCGATAGGAATGAATTATAAGCTATTGAAAAGAAAAATAATATGTGAATTGAAATTTAGAAAAATAGAGTCGAAAGCACATATTTGTGAAAAACAGGTATACAGCTTGGAACACGATTTTCCAGAATTATGCAAACCATATCTCAAAGGAAAACAATCGAGGAATCAATTCAATGGCAGCAGCCCAGTAAGTAGAAGAACTGAAACAGTGATGTATGTTGACCAATTACTTCAAATACCTGGGATGGAAAACGATATCTTGTATCTTCCACAGATAATTTCTATCATTTCACAGTTATTTTTGGGGAGAGTATTTCCCTTTTCAAAAAATATGACTGCTTCACCCTTCATTTCCGAAATTGCGGCTATTTGTTGTGATAATGGTGGTAAAGACCTTTCCAATAATTTCTAGAAATATTTTAAAATGAAGGGATAAATTGTGATTTGGAATTTCACAATAATTCATAGAAAAAATAAAAGGCTCTAAATCAGAAGAGGACGAGGCATTGGTATCATTCGATGTAAGTTCTCCAAATGACACTGTTAAAGAATTCATTCAACTCACCAAGCTTTGCAAGGATCAAAATTGTTTTTGTTCTCAATTTAATGTCTTCTATTATGCACAGCATGAAAGAACAGCCATGAGTAACCCATTGTCTTCATTTATAGCGAACCTGTTCATGGGAAGGTTTGAGACGGATGCTCGAAAAGAACCCAGTTACTTCCCTAGAGTCTGCATCAGATATGTTGATGACATATTCGCTGTGATGGATACAAGGATAACCGACATTGAGAATGTCCTTTCAGCACTAACCAGCAGATTTAAAATTATAAAATTCACTTACGAAGTAGATGTATTGGTCATAAGGAGTGAACAGAATGAAATAGAATTTGGCACTTATAGGGAAGACACGAACACGCTCAGGTACATTCCGAACGACACGAATCATTGTCCACAACATGAAATGTCAGCACTTTTCCTTCAACGAAAGACGAGTACGACAATGAAAAGAGAGTGACTAGATACGTAGTTGACGGTTTCAACCCAGAGATAGCTAGTACCTATCCCTTAAAAGCCCACTTTTTAGTATAATAATCAGACGAAGTTTATATCGGAACAAGAAACTATGCAAGTAATAGCTGCACTACCTGCAAATTGTTAACTATATAAACAGATAACCCCAGTCTTCAGATTTAGTATTGATTTTCTCTTCCTGCGCGTCGAGTGCAAAAAATATCATTTTGGTGTTAGGGTAATTGATCTGTACAAAAAGTTTCAAGATGTTGTTTCGAAGTATATTTCTTATACTGGTGTGTTACAAACTAAAATACCTCACCAAGACAGATATGGAAATTCTTGTCGGAACACTTCTCTTAATTTTTTTTTATTGACCACTGATTTGATAATAGGTTCTCAGTTCTGGTTTTTCATTTTTTCCACTTCTTACTATCGTCCATCATGTCTTGTTCAATTTCAAGCCCTACCCACCACTACCTTCGTCGATTTGTTTCAGGGACTCAAAATATCAAAAATTATTATTGTTTTCTGACATAGATCTATTAGTATAAACCCTATTTTTCCCCAGTATGTCACTTGCTCATTGAAAACTTCACCTGATTTCTTTCGTTTTTAATGAAGTAAATAATTCAGATGGCTCTTATTATCCAGGTAATTGACAACTGACATACATACAACGTAATAGAATAAGATACAGCTGCTAATGTCTGCAGATATTTTTTTACAATGAATTGTTTGTGATGAATGTTCTTCAAACCAAGGCATCTAGTTTCGAATACTTTTTTCAGCGTACTTGCTCGTGAAATATGGCCTTTCAAAGGTCAAAGCAAGGGCATATCCTCCCTTTTTTTATCCAGATTTCAAAGTTGAGTACTCAAAGTCCAGCAGTATCCAAATCTATGTAACTTAATGCCCGTTGTGTGCCATATAGACAGGGGAATAGCTGTTTCAGATGGACTTTTCTTGTAAATGAATCAAAGGTCTTTGCATGTACCAATCAGCAGAGAGTGTTTGTAATTTTTTTCAATTTTACTTCTCCATGAATGTAGTTTTTTTCATGTTTTTGAATTGCAGAGGAATGAGGCCAGAAATATTGTTTCTCGAAGTTCATTCTCTCTATAAAAATACACAAGTTCCTAGATAACAAAAACTGTTTAGATTTTGAGATAAGTTGAGAAACGTATCGTTGCTCATGAATTTTCAATTCAGAAGTATGATTTGTGATTCCTCTCCCAGACAACAAAATATGGATGAAACAGAAACATTTACAAGCGAACTTCTATGTAGAGGAAGACTTCGAAGTCAAATAATCATCCCACCCTCATTCAAATATATCTCCGAGCAAATACGTGAAAATCTCAAACCCCTTTATTCTACTAAATACTCCATTTTACACCTCTTTCTAAAGTTTTCGTCCCAGTTTAAAGCCGACATTCTCCGTCATTTCAATAATGTGCAATTTGTCACATAATATCTCGACTGTCTCTGTCTTTAGTCTAGAAGGGGTGAGTTTGCACCCTGTTTAAGGCGATAAGACGCACAAGAATGGATCAGTAGCGTTCGCAAATGTTTTCGAACATGTTGGCTACTGTCATTTCAGGAAAATAAAATCAAGTTTTGTATGTAAAATTTTCAAGGGTTCCTATAATATTATTATTTCAAAAAATCTATTTAGAAAAATGAGTTTTTCGAAACAGATTACTGACATGTCCGTTTGTATACGCCTTGTTAACTCCCTGGGATAAATATTTCATATATTTATTCCTCGATAGGTATAGTCTTTTGGACACTATTGGTTCAAATTTCCATTGTCTATAGCAGCGGTTCTCAACCTGTGGTACATGTACCACTGGTAGTACATATCATTATTGGCGGTGGTACACAAAAACAGACCCAAAACCAGTACCACAAAAAATAACACAAACAAAAAATTAAAATAGTATTTTACGTTTCAATTATAAAAAACTATAAAGTTATGAACTAAAATACGGGAGTATTAGTAACCTTTTTTGTCGAAATGCCCGCTTAATTAGATTACCTAGCTATATAGGTATTTCAGTTAGGTGGTACCAAACATTATAAAAAGAAAAATAAAAAAAAAGAGTGAAACCTGTCGAAAATATAAGGCATACAAAAAATGATATATGTTGGTGAAAAATGTAAAAATTTCAAATACACCTAAAAAGTTATTGACATCATATGACATACTATTAAAGTGAATATTCAATGAAGAATAAATATTATTCGAATGGTTTTTTTATTCATTTCTTGGGTTCTCTCGCCTAGATTGAGAATTAGAAAATATGAGATTACAGGAAAATTGGGGCATCGTTACTTGTTCGTGAATGATTTTGTAGTCGAAAATAATTCAATAAGATGAATATATAGGTAGTCCTCGTACTTTTTTTGTAGGGAATGTATCATCAATTATAGATTATACCAATTTCAAATGGCATCTATTCGTTAGCATATAGGGGAAGATCATTGATCCTCAACAATGACTTACTTTGAAATCATGGAGTCTCACTTCTATGGAATTTATACTCTCACAACAACTGGGGAAAGGACAATTCGCATTGAAGCATAGGTTCAACTGAAATTACATACAGCGTCTCCCAAATTATGGTGACCAACCAATAACAAAAAAACTTTTAACCAATATTCCAGGTTTCTAGAGAACCCCAAAAGCTCATTCAGAGCCTTGGGTCATTGCAATAGGAAAAAAGATCATTCAAAGAAAGGTTGAAATTGTTTCTTTTTGCTCAAATAATTATGACCAAATCACTACTTTGTTAATACCCGTTAAAAACAATATAATTTTATTTTTTCTTGAATAGAACCATCAACCTTCGAACGTATAAATTTAATATTTGCTCTATTGTGCGTACAGTAATAAGCAAATCAGTGCAGTTGTTCTACAGGTTATACCAATATCTCAGTTATCTCAACAGCAAAAAGGATAATTTCAAACATCAGATAATGAACCCAATTTTTACATTCAGACGATTTGAGCCATGAAATTTAGCTACCTTGTTTCACTCTTAATCCCCTTATGATAAGAGCTTGTATAACAATTCTTATGCAATGCTCTGGAGATTATGTATGTTAATGTTTTAAAAATGTTTGTGTGATGTGAATCGGAGCTTATGAGTTACTGCAAAGTGCCGTTCAATACACATTTCAATCATTACCATAGTATTTCCTTCATCTCATACTGTTACAAAAGGAAATTCTTCGAAGAAGCAGTATTTTTCATTATATTCCGTTCAAAAATAAAGGGATCAAAGGCAGTTTCAAACCAGTTTTCCATCAGCCGTAATAATCGAGATATTGAATGCTCTTTCAATATTTGGTATACCCCCCCATAGAAACTGTAATGAATCGCATATCAGTTCAATGAGAATAAAGCAAAGATACTCAAGAGTATCAATTTTCTTCTCTCGTAGATGCTAACCTTGTTAACGAATCGTGCGTAGAGTCCAAATAATATCAGTTAGTTTGATGTTAGGGTAATTGATCCCTTCAAAAAGTTTCAACTTCCACATTGGGGATTCCAATATCATCGTTTATTGATGTTGGTGATGATCATCAGCTCATATAAACTCGCTCACTTTCAGAAATTTCTATAGTTGCTACTCATCTGAAATAGCCTCAATTATTTTTCCAGGTCCAGTTCCATCAAAATGCTGTTTTATTTTTAATTGCAAGCTTCAAAACCTATTGGATATTTCAAGGCTCGTTTTTCATCAAACGAATCAACTGTAAAATGGATTAAAAATAAATAATTTCTTTACTGTTTTCTCTCGCCGCTTCGGAAAAAAAATTCGATCAAAATCTTTTCTTTAAACATCGCATAAAGTTCGATGTCCTAATACTACATCTTCTTTCATGATTTCCACGTAGCTTTCTCAGGACGATATTTCAGTTTTTGGAATTTGAATAAACAAAATACTAGCATGGAGAAAAGAGGGTGGCACAGCGTGCAGACCTATATCATTTTACTAAATAACTCGTTCATTGCCTTATTTGAAAATAGGTATCACCAGAACGTTCACATGAAAAAAGTAAATATTTTGAAATGCAAAATGATTTTTTGAAGCCATTAGATTTCTGTAATCCGAGAGACACAAATTGATATATCCTAGAATACTGTTCTGAGGTGATAGATTCTATTGAGGAAAACTCAATTTCTTATTTCAAAGATACAATCCAACTCACTTTGAAATATCGAAGCTCCTCTGGAATGTTTCTTTGGCAGCTCTCCTTCAATTTCGTTATGTGTGGAGATATATGGATATTCATAGAATTTAAAAACCTTCTCAAATTCGAAACAAATCCCATTCCTTCCCAAACCGAAGACGATATCTAAATACAACTATTATGAGATATCAATCAGCTTCACCGTACTGCGACCTATATATGACCCTGATCTATTTAAAGCCCTTGATACTGATACTTTTGATGGAGTGGATTAGTTTCCAGGTCGGTTTATGTCGGAGGGTGACAATGCCACTCCTTTGCAGAAGGCTCGAAAATCATCAATGTATGTTTTGCAAGTCTTCCTGAGGTGGTACCTCATTCAATCTTAGAAAACGTTCAGGATCCTTGGAGAGGAGCTGATAAACCTTTTAGATATTTCTGTTCTGATATCTCATCTCATCGACATCTTAATTGATCAAGTTCTCAGCGACGACATATCTCTTTCTTGTGGCTTTTTGAAAACCAACAAAGTTTACGGCCCACGTTCTTTCCTTTGCAAATACATCACCTTCTTCACTAGCTTTGATTCATTCCCTCACAGGTTGCACCCAATATCAACCATTATACAAACGCTATCTGCTAGTGAAGATTCAGTTTTTTGTTAGATGAAGAATAGAGACTGGTAGTCCTCTTGAATTCCACTAATGATACCTAGGGAAACTGCTGTCAAGCGTTGAACTTGTGAATGCAATAATTTCGTACATGAAAAATACGAAATACTTTCATCGATGAAATATTCACATATCGACTCCAGATTATTGCTCCAATGAGCAAAAAATAGATTCGCTAGTGGAGACAAAATTACCATTAATAATGTGTTGAAGAGATAAGAGTAACTGAAACGCCCCTCCTACACCACTGCCCTAGCATATTGTCTTTATTCTTCCTTATTCTTAACACTTCGGAATACTGCAGTCATCCTTTTTCAGCTTTAATCCTCCCATTCTAATCTGAGCTTAAAAGCTCTTTTGTTTTGTTTTAACCCTTTTGTTGCTCGGGATAACCTTTCGAGTAGAATACGTTAGAACTCGCTCCCCGACCCTCCTTTTTTTAACATTTGTAGCTCGGCGTTGGTTCCTTTCAATATGAAATGTTTCAGGAAGTGTAGGATGCAAATGGGCTTCGATGTTTTATGCTTACTGACGTGTGGCAAGTTCATTGTCGAAATGTGAGATTTATATTCCAATATGAGTCGGTTGTCATTCCTACGCCATTTCCGGAGTGAATGAGTTTTTACCAGGAAATATTTCCTGTCTCGGGGTTTGTGTCGACGAAATGTTATGGTGGAAATGAGTGAATTTTTGGTTATGAGATACAATAAAAAGTGGATTGTGATTCATAGTTTTTCAGTATTACTATATCTGCTGAACAGTCTGTCGAAAAAAGGACATATTTCGACAGCACTTTTGGTTAGAGGCTCGGTGGCTCCATATTATCAATCCGATATGTGTTGAACTGACAACTTTCATCTCAACACTTTCAACTACAGAGCTCTATTACTTCTATAAATAATATTATTCTCCAGCTATTCACATTTTTGTGATGCTCAACATGGTAATGGGTGGGGAACAAGCAATCGTCAGCAATTATGTCCCAGTGGGCCCTTTTCGCTAACCCCGGTGTGTATACGTTTGTGTTGTGTGTATCAGGCTTGTTACTAACTCCTTAGGCCTTACTCAAGAGCAGCATGGTTATTTGCGGTTATTTTATAAAGAAAAATCTCTGCTCTGTTTGGAAAGCGAACCTAGGACCTCTAGGTAGACAGGCAGACGCGGAACCACAGCGCCAACTCCCTCGCCAATGCTCAACACACTCCTTATCTCAGTTTCTGTAAATGTGATTGCTGCCTTGTTAGGGAAGTATGTCGTCGCCCCCACTTTTCGTAACACCCACAATGCATTGTACCCGTTATACCCTCATTCTGATACCCACAGTTTCCCAACATACCCGAACGAAGCACTGTTTCCAAATTCATCCTTCTCTTAGGTTATTTTGGTTAGGTTAGGTTGGGTTAACAGATTAATTTTTCAAAAGTGCATCATTCAGTTATGTCCGTAGACAATAAAAGGGAATCCAATAGAACAGGTATTACATGAGAATGAAATTCACAACAAAGAGAATACACCAAATCAAGAACACGTCATCAGAAAATGATCCGAGTGATATGGGATCGAACTTCCGTGTCTATATTATTTCTCTCAACTATAAGAAAAATGTATGGGGTCTAAAATCTGAAGATGAAAGCAATGAATATAAACGAGAAAACTCAGTTGAACAGTTGCACTGAAACTAAAATATAAAGTCCAACGATTAAATAAAATATTATCATATTTTTCTCAGGGACAGAGATTCTAGTAGAAAAAACAACAATGGAAGAAATCTAAAAGTTATTTGAAGTTTAATTAACCACATCCAGTTTGTGCTTTAATTTTTTCACCTATTTTATCACCTGGAATCGCTATCAGAACCTTCAAACGTCTCATGATTACTTTATAGTCTGTTTTACTAGTGTAGTCAGCAACTCTTCCTGCATGAGTAGACGATGGTGGCGCTCATACCATTAATAACTTTCTTTGTATCATGTTTCTATCTGGACTATGTGAAGTGTATTCTAATTTTTTTTTCAGAAAGGATTGGTAAGAATAGGTCCCTTGCACATGAGAAAAGGGGGTTATGTTTGGATAATCAGTAGTGCCTCAATGCAAGGAAGATAATAAATTTCCGATGAACAAGATTCACAACCAACTTCTGTACGATCCCCACAGTATATTAAAGTTTCAGTAGGGAGGATGTTTTTCGACGAAATTGTATTATTTCGACAATTCTCTTGATCGACATGCCGTAACAGTTGAAATTTAAAACAAAGAGTAATAGAATGTATCACGAATGTCAATTGAAACTGAAAATTGTAGAAACGCGATGAATCAGAAAGAATACAATTCCACTACATAGAAAGAGGACGGTATGATTTTCAGATTTCCACTGTTTATTGCATCATTCCCAAGAAGCAAATCAATGACTTTCACGAAAAGTTAAAGTTGATTGAAACCCGTTCGATGATACGGAGATAATTTTTACTCCATTCATTCCCTCGATTCAACGAGACCAGGTACACTCTGGATCATCTTGTTTGAATGTATTGTTTTGAACCAATACAGGTATCTGTATCTGTAGAGTAGGAAGGGTGAGTGTAGACCCACAGCACTTAGGTCACAATATGACCCATTTTACATCCTCCCAAGGACTCGCTCTCCTAGGACATTGTCCATCCTGCCTTATCCAGGAAGGAGGACAGGTCACCAGGGGACATCTTCTTAATATCGGCAGGTGTGGGCCAAGACTCACCGAACACACACTCTCTTATCGAGTCCAGACTCCAGACATTCACATAAGGCATGCCTGACAGTTTCATCTTCCTGTTCACACATCCTAGAGTTGTGTCCACTAGCCCCATAATATGGAGGTGTTTCCTTTGTTGACTGTGTCCAGTCAGAAATCCCACTGTTAAACCTAGGTTCTTTTTGGTCATCGCCAAATATTTATTCGGATCCAGCTTCCCAGGGTCGCCAAGGGTGATCCTGGCAAAACTTCATCCTTTGGTTTCATCCCATCTCTTGAGGGATTGAGTATGGGTGTAACGTTTGGCTAGTTCCGCAATTGTCGAAGTCGTCAAGCCATGGGTGTCAGCTGGTCCCAAAATTTTCAGTCCAGCCGCCATCCTGGCCAAAGAGTCAGCAATGCGGTTACCTTTGCTCCTGCCGTGCCCTTTCACCCAACTTTATACGATATTGTTATCTACCGAGGCGTTAGCTAAATCTTGGTGGCCAATACAGGTATGAAAATCTTATGAAACAGATCGATTTTTGGGCTGAGGGATCGTTTGAAACACATCACGTAGTTTTGGTTTTGAATTCCGAAATCAAAACGCGGTGCTCTCCTTTCGTTCGCAAGCTATGGCCATTCAAAGGAGAGAAAAGGGACTCATTTCACTTTTCATATTAGCAAACTTTGTGAGACACATATTTTTGCCCCCTCTTGTACAACCTTTTTTTTTCACCGCAATAATTCGAAGTCAAAAATTTTATCTTTGTGAAACTGCGAATAATTTTTATTCAAATAACTGATAAAATTTGGCCCATACTTGATGAAAATCCATGATAGCCTACACATGTTTCACTATACAGTAACTACTGTAAGACGTTATAGTACACGCCTGAAAAACCTATTAAAATAGTATAATAGTAAAACATGTAGCGCATTTGTAAAATATCTGGGAAAGTAATTTCCAATCATGTTTTTCATTGAAAACAAAACAAAAATTCGAATTAATTTACAGGTGGCGTAGCGACTGAGGAAATGTCTGTTCAATCTCTTTCATTATGCCGAAGATGGAATATGCCTTTTTTCTGACATTTGAAGAATCATAACTCAGGTTCAACATAAGAGGGGCTACACTACCTCAATTGTGGCTAAGGACCTTAACTTGCGAACGTTTTTTTTTTAAACCAGGTGATGTAGCTTGAACAAATTCATACCATTTTTACTAAGATCGCTTCAAGTAGGTATAGTAACTGATTATCCACTATCGATACAAAACACGTTTTCAAATCGTCTTCCATTCAATACAGTATATTTATGGAATCACAAACCGCCCAACGGAAATAAAATTTCCTCCTCGTCTATAACGCACAGCCCGCTCCTCCATAAAAGACGTCACTTTCCAATTTATCTGCCCTTAAATTTGTTTTTCGTTTCGTCGCGAATACGGCACGGTAAGATTGGTGTAGTAAACAGCTCCCCGAAGGGACGTCAAAGTTAAATGTCATACAACGGATTCCATATGTGGCGGGATATCTGATTCTTTCCACGCCACGTCAACGAGCTCTATCCCTTTCACGGCTCTTTCCGCTTGATCAGTTGCCAGTGTGGACGAAAATACGGAGTGATTGAAATAAGAGGGCTGCGTGTTGTTCACTTTTTTCGATCGAAGTCATTCACGATAGGATTTGGATTGTAGTAATCACTTTATACACAAAAATCTTGGTCTCTGACTATGACCACCACTACAAATCCTTCTTCAGGCTTCAAACCAGCTCAGAAAAAATTATTGAACTAGTCACAATAGGTAAACTGTGTAGTAAGTTTCCCAGTCAGTCATTCCATTTCAGGAGTCTCGCGACAATACTGAATATGAATATTCTCAACTAGCTGACCCGTGCCCACTTTGTCAGGCATTAATTATTTTTGTGATGCAATTATATTGTGTAGTTCCTAGTACTAAGTTTTACCAGAGTTCTGGGCGCATTCGAAAGAGAGTTTTAAAGCAGTCAAAAATATTACAATCCCGTCTTTGACTCCGTTAGTTTACGAATTTCAATAAAATACGAGATACGTCTTCCATAAATTCTGTTGAAGAATATTTCTGCAAAATTTGAAGTGGATTGGACCAAGGCATCACGTTATCCCATACGAATTTGGAGCCCGTTTTTCACCCCCAAAGAGGCTGAATTTCCGATAATACGGTAAAACGGAATAAAAAGTATCCTATGTTCGTCACCTGGTTCTGAGGAATCTCCCACCAATTTCAGACAAATGGGTTCAGCCGTTCTTGAGTTATAAATGGTATAATTTATACGACTTTTACTCGAATTGTGATTGAAAATGTTCCTTGCTGAGTGGTATTCGTTCGGACTTCCATTGAAACTCTATTGAAACTTGTTGCTAATAACAAAAGAATAAAAATATAAACATACAAATCAAATAAGGTGAACAAATCCAAACAAATAGGTTTAAATGGATTTTTTCGTCGAAATTAAAGTTTTGATTAAAAAAAATTGTGACAAGAAAATTGAGATATCTAATATGAAATATTAGTCAAAAAATTGATATATCGAATATGAAATATTAGTCATAAGAAGTAAATGAAGAAATAAATGAAATAATATGAACAAATGTTAAAACCAAGCTCCAAGTTGAGTGTATAATAATAATAATATTTTATTCGCAAAATGTTACAGAATAATTCAACAACTTACAGTATGGTAGTGAATAAAGGGACATGCCACGGAAGCAGAGGGTTCTGCTTGTATGTGGACGTATACACTAAGGGTATAAAATACAAACAAACAAATATGTTTAGATTAAAATTATACATACTGATAATGATTGATATTCCTAATAGATACAATACATACATATTTCATTTTGGCTAGCATTAAACCACTGATAAAACAAGGAGTATAATATATAAAATATAATATTCAAAAAATGAACAATTTGTTCAGGCCAGCCTCAGCTCACCTACACTGTAGGTTGACGGACTAACACCTATTAGAAAACAACTACTCCCCTGGCTAATACCACGAAGGGCATTGGATTACATCCAACAGGTGTTAGTGTGGAATTCTTCACAGAAGAATTTCCACATATACTCTTGGCGATACACCACCAGAATTGATTTTCAATTATTGGGATTATAAAATATAAAATGTAGACATAGTGGAATGTTATAAATGTTATTATGTTAGAGAACAGGGATGATAAAGTATAAGTGTATCTGTGGTAATGATTCATAGTTCACGTTTACATAATGTATAACCTTTGGAAAGCTAAATGTAGACTAGAAGATACCACTTAGGCCCTCCGGGCCTAAGTATCTGCAATCGTCTTCGGGTGATGACTGTTAATACCGACCATACCTCGAAATGTTGTCAGTCAGCAATCAAACAGTTGTGAGTATATTCAACTTGAAACTTGGTTTCAACATTTGTTCATATTATCTCTTTATTTAAATTTTTTTAACAATATTTCATATTCGATATCTCCATTATTTCGACTAATATTTCATATCTGATATCTCAATTTCCTTGTCACAACATTTTCTTTGATCAATCAAAACATTAATTCAATTTCGACCAAAAAATTCAATTCAATCTTTTTGTTTTGGTTTGATTACCTTATTTGATTCGTATTTGTATATGTTTATCCTTCGTTCTTAGCAACAGGTTTCAGTAGAGCAGACTTACCTTTCGGAATGACTTGAATTATTAGAAAACTGTGAAAGAAAAACCTCAGATTTGTTTAATCTTCATTTTTTTCATAAATAAAATTGGAAAATAGAGAAAACAATAATTTTCGATGAATGTAAATTTCAGACGGTAGAGATAACTAACATCTGCCTTGTCAACGTAAGTAAAAATAAACCGTTATAATGATATTCGTTCATGTATTTATCATACTACATATCAATACGATTAGAATGACAAGTATATACTCATTGAACACAAGATAATGCAACAGAAAAATTAAATAATAAATTTAAATTTCGGGTTTTCTCATCGACATAACGATCTATCAATGCATCAGCTTCTATGGGTAAGTCCCAGGAATGAATGTGTTAAAGTGCTACACCAGTTATTCGATCCTGAGATATTGTCAGACCAAGTCGAAGTCAATAGCATGCATTTTTTAATGAGAGGCATAATGTTAGAATCGTACTATTTGAAAGCGGTATCTATCGAAGTAGAAACGCACAAACGTTCTTCCAGAACTGTTGGTGATAATCAATTTCTCCCGAAATGCTAGACTATATAATCTGATATATTCTATAATTTTGATAATAATTTCGAATTTTTACTGGATTCTGCGATCTCACAGGGTTACAGGGAGTAAAAGTGAAATGACATTGTGACTGATTTTTCATTCATTTATTATATTTTTTGATATCTCCCTATATTTTTCAGTATATATCATAATATGTTATGTGACTGACTCATCACGGTGGGGAGTGATTACGCCCTTAACTCCCGCCTTATTTAAGGTACGCGTCCATAGGTACGCATCGTACGGATCGTATGAAACGGATTTTAGAATTATTAGTATAGTAAGTTGTACATATGCGTTCACTGACCGGCAGCGGACGGATCGCACGTATCGGTCCGTCGGTAATGCCGATGAAATTAATCGAAGGGGCAACTTTTCCGACTGATGCGGGTGACGTCATGCGGATTGCCGATAAGTGGACGCATGAGACATACGAAAATACGGGAAGAATTTTACGTTGTCGTTGAGCAAATCAGTGAACAGTGTATGATATTCTCCAAATTGTGATCTTTTTTGAATATGTCATGTATCCACATTCTATGTCTTCTCTTATTTCCTTTCCTTTCTTCTTCATCTTCTTCATCTTCTTCATCTAATAACGAAGCAATAATGACAAGTTCTTCATCACTTTCCATGTTGTTCATTGTGAGTGGACGATCGGAAACATTACAGTGTGTAATGTTCGTCCACTCACAAAGAAAATGCGAATGTTACTTTAAAAGGTACGCGTCCACAGGTACGCATCGTACGCATCGTACGGATCGTATGAAACGGATTTTAGAATTATTAGTATAGTAAGTTATACATATGCGTTCACTGACCGGCAGCGGACGGATCGCACGTATCGGTCCGTCGGTAATGCCGATGAAATTGATCGAAGGGGCAACTTTTCCGAGTGGTGCGGATGACGTCATGCGGATTGCCGATAAGTGGACGCATGAGACATATGAAAATACTGTAATAATTTTAGGTCGTCGTTGAGAAAATCAGTGAACAGTGTGTGATATTCTCCAAATTGTGATCTTTTTTTGAATATGTCATGTATCCACATCCTTTGTCTTCTCTCATTTCCTCTCCTTTCTTCTTCATCTAATAATAAAGCAATAATGACAAGTTCTTCATCACTTTCCATGATCGGAAACATTAAACACTGTAATGATTTCGATCGTCCACTTACAACGAAAATGCGAATGTTACTTAAAAGCCGACCATCGCATCGGCAATCCGATCGCTACGGTTACAGTGGACGAACTACCACAAATCGATCCGTTTTATACGATCCGTACGATACGTACGATGCATACCTATGGACGCTTACCTAAAACCGACCGCATCGGCAATCCGATCGCTACGGATAGAGTGGACGCACTACCACAAATCGATCCGTTTTATACGATCCGTACGATACGTACGATGCATACCTATGGACGCGTACCTTTACGCGCCTGCAGTAGAGTTAATAATATAGACAATGAAAGACCAAACCAACCGATTCAATCCTATTGGAAAGTTGACCAAGCCTATCGTGTCAGTGGTATCTTTTGTCATGGTATCAATAATTCGCTATTTAAAGGTTGTCGAGATATAAGCACGAAATTCCGGTCCACAAAATCACAAAGAAAAATAGGAGGCTGAGAAAGTTTCTGCAAAACGTTGGAAAAAACTGCTTTTTTATGAACGATTGGCCATTTCCCAACCTTGAAAAATATTGTTTGGAAGTGAGGATATTTTCGCATAATTACGAATCTAAGTTATTATCGATCAATATATGACAAAGGAAATGCTCGAAACGTTACTTTTCAAGGCGATATTCAACTTTGTCCAGAGCTGTATCGCTGCTGGCAAGTAGAAAAACAAATCGAAACAAAAAAACGAAAGCAGGATATGGTGCACGAAACAGGCGGGGTATTTTACTTTTATGTTTTTTGAGGGCTTTCCCGCTAAATCGGTGGTGTGTAACTGTAACCCGGATAAGAGCAACTTATATTTGCCTTTTATATTCAAGCCATGCACTCTTTGATTTTTTATTGTAGTCAATTTAGATTGAGCTCTCGGCTCAACTGAAATTTTCCGTGGTGAAACGAAGGGGAGATAGAACATGTTTGTGATTTACGATGGTATTACGACCGTTATGTTTGCTGGAAGTATTAAAACTCTGTCACTTGTAGATTTGTGAAAGACTGGCGGAACTCAGACAGGGATCACTATTGATTTCTTTTCGAGTTGCGTCATATGACTTATAATGCGGATGATTTTATCTCATAAAAATATATTGTAATATAGCAAAAATCAATGAACAGTGACCGCCAAAAATATGGAAAATTACACCTCACCTACTGTTATCTTGGAAAATAGAATATTTTTCCTTTTTTTCTAGTAGATACCGATGTCTGATTTCATCTGTAATATAGTCTTCACTTCATTCAAATTTATGAGATTCTTCAGATTTCCATATTTTTCTTTGAATTTGTCTTGGTGGAAAGCTAACGATGTGAACATAACATTGAAATAGCTAATGGAAATCCAATACTTGATAGGAATCTATGATAACGTGAATGAAGAAACACTTCTTATTATTATAACTATTTTCAGACTACTACATTATTGAACCTAGAAATGAATTGCAATGGAGCCCGGAAAACTGAGGAATGGTAAAATATACCTTTTGTTTCCCATTCTCTTAGAAAAAAATATATATAAAGTCACTAAAAAGGTAAATCACAATAAATATGTTGGTATTAAAATTGTCAATATTGTCGAAGGAGCTATTGTATAGGGAAACATGTGTAGTGGTTTTGAAAACTGTCCTGTGAAAAACCGTCAAATAAGCAACAATAAAGGTATGTGTAAGTAAGTACTATTATCAGTTTCATTTCAAATAAGTATATTGGTATATAGCTTCATTCTTCAGTGAAATTCACATTTTTTGACGTCTTTTGTATACAACACAGAAATATTTCATTCAATTATTGCATTATGTGTTTTCCATATGGTGAAGAATTTCTGGCAGTATATTGGGCAAATAATTTAAGAATACTTCAAACTAAAATTTTCACTAAAATGTCATAAGCCATTCTTGCAGGACAGAAAAGTATTGTGCTCCCATTCTTGCAGGACAGAAAAGTATTGTGCTCTCAATTACTTCAGAGATTTGTTATAGAAAACCTGTCAGCTCCAGTTTCTCGAAGAAATCAATAATCGCCTATTTGTTTGCAGGGTAGTGGCGCCAACACGTTTCTCAGTTTAGTGCTTAGATTTCTTTAAAATGATAATATAGAAATTGTCAAGTCACTCACTGAGCTTGTGGCGGCACCAATATATGATGTTGTTGGTTTTTTATTGTGTTGAGTATTTGGTCGATATACTCTTTCGAATACATTTACATTTCAAACACAACACCTGAAACATTCATAGGCCACTCAAATAAGAGGAGAAATCAGGGTACACAAATTTGTAGTAATTCGAAACCAACTCTTTTCCATAAATTTTTGGAGCGCTTTTTCCAAAGGAAGCAAAAATTGTTGTTTTGATATAGGGACGTATTAATAATAGTTATTTATGGTACTAGTGTGTTATTATGTTGAAAATAAGACACGCGTGAAAGAGTTAGGTGACTCAGGAAACATAACACACGAGTGGCATACAATGTTTTATCTAACACATGACAGTTATGACTGTCATTATTAATGCTATTTTAGACAAATAAACTATCGAATAACACACTAGTTTGTTATTTTATATTTTAATTATCTGAAATGACATTTATAATGACAGTCACATCTTTCGTTTGTTAAAAAAATAAAAATAACACATGTGAAGTTTATAATTTCACTAAGAAACGATTGAACTCATAAGCAATATGCAAGGGAAAAAAAATCGTAACTCATTTGTATTATCTTTCGAGACATATCTTGGATAAAGCCTCATTTGTTTGCTGAAAAACCGCAACAATACTAAAAATATTATATTCCTGATACTTATAGTACCTATTGAAAAATTTTCTTGGTGGTTGGCCCAAGTGATACGACACCCTGTATAAAAATTAAATGAATATGTTCTTCTCATCGAAAAGGCACATGGCAAAGTTCAGGCAAGTTCAAATTTTATTTGAGAAAAAAAATATTTTAAATGTTCTGTCTATGAATCAGCTGACGAATCCTTAGTATAACCAATGGATTAACGAGGCCTTACCTTTTGACGTATGAATCCCAGCAGGGTAGTCCGGTAGTGAACTAAAAATGTATTTCTAATTCTTTGTTTTGTCCGTATATGTTCTGAACCGAAAGAGCTGGGGTTTATTTTTTTAATTCAATGGATCTCTGAAATTTTCTATTTCACCCCTAGTGGTGGGCAGTGAATTTGGTCATCTACCCCATCAGTTCTTCGATATCTATGCTTCATAGCGATCTCCTTTTTCGTGGAGTTGTTTCGGTTTTTGTTCGATAGATGACAGAGAGGCAGGCTTCAGCTAATCCACGAGATTCTCAAAATTTGTAAATTTTATCGATACATTTTACAATTCACACAAGAATCAGACTTTCATCACTGAGTATACCATCAACCAACAAAAAATTCAAAAGTATCCCGTAGAAAAAAAGTCCACATCGCCTACGTTCATCTGGCTCACCAAACAAATCTTTCCGGAAGCCCAACTCACGTTCGCACGCAAATAAAATGATGAATGACTTGAGGAACCGATCGTGTTCTGCTGTAGTTTGACGTGCAATCAGAATCGTGAATTCGAGCAAATGTTGACTGATGTACTCGTCAACTCTCGATAGATTGTGACATGTTTATGTTGAATGTTTTTCTTCTATAAATTGCATGCAGCACGATTTTGCGAGGGGCTGGCGTGAGTTTTTGTTTGGATTTGTGCGCGGTAATTGCTGCATATAAGATGAGATAGATAATATACAGGAAGAGACGAAAAGGGGAGGAATTCGTGAAAAGGGTTTTATTTTTCTCGGTTCACGAAAAACTGGCATCACGAGTCGTTGGGAAGATATGTTTTGGCAGGCAAATTGAAACTATTCATGATACGTCAGAAAGCCTCCATGTGAATCAGAACAGAAGAGAGAAACACATCTTACGGTGATTCAGAGTAGTGAGCAAAGTGACACCCATATTTTATCCCGACAATGAAGCATCATTTTATGTTCGTACCTATGCGTATCGATATAAATTGACAAGTGTGTGTAGCATAAAGTGAAAACTCTATTCTCTCTCTGTGCTCAAACAAAACAACTTCTGGCAGTAAACCTCATGTGCAAATAAAACTGCTTATTATAATGTTCGAGTATTGCAATATTTTCATATGAGTGCCTGACATTGTTTATCAAATCCGTAAGCTTAGCTTTCTACGATGTGCAAACATTGAAGCTATCTTAATAGTTGACGAATTCCTGGTATCACCTGGTATGAAAACGAAGATATTAGTAACCTTACTTCACCACCCTGTACTTTCGACTTCTGTCTTGTTATATTGAATTCCGACTTTAGATGATTCTGACTTATAAAAAAAGCCACTGGTAATTCTTTGAAAACGTGTTCACTTCAATGAATAATTGCATGTTGACCAGCCAAACAGTTGCAAATTATTTAATGTCTGTTCATGGTTCATCATATTCGAAATGGCCCATATACTTTCCCCAGTACAAGCACTAATACGCCGCATGTTAATTTTCTTGAGGAGAAAATGTATTGAGGCTCAACAATAGTATATTTGGAATAGCCAGAAAAACACACAGCTGCTCTAATCGAAAGAGTCTATGTAAGGAAGTAATAGAACAATCTTGGAACTTTCTAAAAGTACTTCTGGTGTGACTCAGTGTACTCATGCAATTTTACAGTGATTAAAAATTCAGAAAAAGCTCTAGAATCTTATTGCCTCAAGAGTAATCATGCGAACACAAAATATTTCGAACGGTCTGTTCCTTACGTCTGCCTGGACAGACAACTCATGTGCATTCAACAAAGAGGTCGTCTATTCGAGCATTTAATGTAGTTTGTCATGTAGGTTTGATTTTTTGTATTGGTCCTATATGGAAGAAACTGTTTTTCAGTTTGATTGTTGTCCCTGATGATGGTGATTATTTCAAATGAAACGCTATATAAATATCAAGTGTGATATACCCCTGGATTGTGACATTATCGCTTTATCAATATCTGGAATGAAAAAGGCGGGTCCGTATTAAAAAAAGTTAATGGTGGCCTTGTTGACACGAAACGTTTTATCGAAGATTTATTATCACATCGTCATAGTGCGCTTCGAATATAATAATATTTTCTTTCTCCTTGTTTTGATATTCTTCGAAATATGTAACAATTCCTTTCAAAAAAAAAAACAAAACAGCATTATTGCTTTTCTCCGTATAACTCGAGAAAGGCGAGATTCTCGATAAATTGTTTTCGACCATTGTATTGTTTTCCATGAGAGCTACCTTTTTTCCCATTTAATCGTCTCCCTATCTGTTACGATTTAAAATATAGCAATGTTACCACATGATAAAAGAAACGGCATGTATATGGAAATGGCGCACATGTTTGATCAATGAAGTTTTCAATATTGTCAAGAAACCTTGGAAAGCAACACTACTCTCGATGAGGTGCAGGGAGTCGAGGTCCTGACCGCACATTTTCATGAAAAAAAGACATGCTGCCATTTTGAATAATTATTGCATGACAGTTATGCAGAAATTGATAATTGAAATGAACGTCTGTTCGGCGAACGGACTATAGGAATCGCAGGTTGAAAGCTAAGATCTTGATTCTCACACAAAAGTTTCGTTTTAGGAATGTTGCAGTGAACGATTTGGACAAAAACACATTTTGAAACCTGATTTTGATATGAAATGTGAGTTCATTTTGGAAACGGGTTCAATTTTACTCCCTGATAGAAACATAATCGAAGGTGCAATATTCACATCAGCGTTATCATCGAGTGTATATTTGGGATTATTGATTCAATTCAAACCTACATCGGTCCAGAAATTCAAATTGAAGCTTTCTCTCCGGAATGTAACAGTTATTTTGAGGTAATTTCCATAATTTGGAATCATTTTTCTTTACTGGAGATAAGTACTGTGTTCTTTTATACTTTACCAAATGTTTTCTCGGTTTGACCTATAAGACACAATTGGAACTAGCTCCATTAATCAACTGTATCAAAGAGAACAAGCTGAATCTCCCTCTACCTCTGATTGAAATCTCCCCACCCTCAAACTCACCTCCAGAATAAACTCACACAGGGAAGAAGGAAATAATTCCAAAATAATTATCCATATTAGCAGCGCGTCGCCTTCTGAAGGGTTCGGTTCTTTGGCTTCACGCGAGGATAGGTGGCTTTACGTGTCTGATGTCAGACAAAGGGAATAAAATATTAACATACCAAACACTTCATACCTTGTGTCAATATGCCTGTGCATCAAGAATTACTTCGGTCTCTCCCATAGAGTTGAGCTCGTTTCAGCTTAAATACTCGGTCGAACAATATACGGGGTTACCATGAAGAGCGTTTGTAGTTAACCGTGTTGAGAATATTGAAATCGGTAAGCATATTCTTCAAAATGATGATATAAGTGGAGTAAAATGATTTCAAGTCTTGAAAGTGTTTTCGTTTTTTTTTTCATCCTTTTTGAGAGAATAGACCAGAGGAAATACCTTTCTTGCTCAAAACATATGCTAACATATAAAAAATAGTTGAAATGAATGCAATGAAAAAAATATGTTGCAGCTCTGAAGTGAACTGAACTGAATGCAGGTTCAGCTAGATTGGCGAGTGTGGGCATCATATCAATTTCTAAAGGAGTTCATGGATGGGGCACGTACAACGAGGTTTGGGAGTGTATTCGAGTAATGGAATACTCTAGCCTGAAGAAAGGTCTCCTGCAGTTTTGTTTGGAGAGTTTCAAAAAGTGATGTCCACGTAGTTGCGGTTCCCACATCAGAGAGAATGAGGTTCATATGTGAAAACTGAGGTTCTCTCACAAGTCTCCACGTGGGCGGCGTTTATTCGTTGTTTGAATTCTTGGATTTTCCAGACGTCCGTGATAGAATAGATTCTAGTATAGGATAGATTCTATCCTATCAATAATACTGACCATGATTCCTAGCATCGAAATACATGAGTTTGAAGAAATAGTTACTGATGACATCTAAATATTAGATGAAGATAGATCGGCTTTCTTTGAGGAAATACATGCCTGGGTTTTCCCTGCAGTAAATTCTACCTAATTTATGCTACCCCATTCTATAATTTCCGTCGATTCATTGTAAATATTAATGATGCTAATGCCTCTCTAAATTCCTGTTTCTCGTGCTGATAATGTGACTCTGAAAGAGAAACTAGTATGAAGAGAACTCTCTTCTGCAAAACTTTGAACAAAATGTTTCTTGCATCAGATCATTGACATGAGGCAGAAACAAATAGACGCCAGAACTGAAGCCTGTGGAACATCTGCATCTATTGAGAGATAATCAGACTATATAATCCATCAGTCTTCATTCAACTGTTCAACGAATGTTATTTCAGACAATTTTTTTCTTCTGAAACCTCAATATTTCCAATTTTGAGAATTCCAAATTCTGGTAATGGTTTTATTGAAATTGATCGTTGAAAAGTTATTATCGAACCAGTTGTTTATTTTTTTAAAGTCTGTTTCTATCATTTTATTCCAATCAGTTGATGTATAAGAAATTACCGTATCATCTACAAAAGAGTGTATTTTTTCCTAACATTTCATTTAAAAGTGACCATTGAAGTATATATATGTTGAATAAAATGGGGCCCAAAACAGTGCCTTGTGGCACACCATAGCGAAACATTTCAAATTCACTGGTACATTCACTAATTTTAACTGTTTGATGTCTGTCATTGAGATAGCTTTCCATTAATTTGTTAGCAGTACCCCGAAAACCATAATTTTAAAATTTTTGTAGAAGCAGTTTTTGATTTACTGTATCGAGAGCCTTGCCTAAATCAAGGAATATACAGAAAGTTGGGTTAGTCATATCTAAAGAGTCATATATCTTATTATTGGTAAGACAAATAGCATGTTGTGTCAAAATCCATTTTCTGAAACCAAAATAATGATGATGATGGTAAATTTTGCTTCTTGAGGTATTTGTCCATTCGAATTTTCAGAACTTTTTCAAATATTTCAGCAAAACTGGAAGTTACTGTGACTGGAAGTTTTTCATACAATTTCTGTTTCCTCCCTTATGATTCAGAACATATACTAGTTTCGAATATACGATTCATCAAGTAGGTCGGATAAACTATTGATAATTCTTTCAATTATTTCAATACTTCTGAAGTTATGCAGTCTAGTCCTGGAGATTTCAAGCTCTCTATCATATACTTAACTTCTTCATCATCTGTTTCTTTAATGAAAATTGATTTTAGAGTGATTTTCACTTTCATACTGAGTTGTTTTTTCGTTTTAATTATTTCTGATAATGTTTTTCCCACATTAGAATAATAATCAATGAATTCATTTGTTATTGATCTCCCTCAGTGACTTGTTGATCATTAATGTTGAGAGAATTTGGAATGTAATCTTGTTTTCCGTCATTGCAACATTTTTTAATAAATATCCATAGTGTTGAAGGCGAGTGTTTATTTTGTTCTATATCATTTTTGTAATACCTTATTTTTGCTTCATTTATCAAAGAAGTGATTAAATGCGCTACCGTGAAAATGAGTAAAACGTCCCAGAGAGCTACGGAATCCAAGACATTTACCGGACCTTGCCCGCACAAGGCTCTGCCTTCTGAGCGCACTAGAAAGGGTGTTTCAGAAAGGGAGAGCATGAAAGAAGTTCCATCTTATGTGATATGCAAAAAATTATTCTTTTGCATAATGGATTATTTTACCTTCGTCTCGGTCTTATAACCCTTGTTCAATGCTGAAATTGTCTTCAAATTCAATTCATTTCTCGCTGTTTGATGTCTATTGTCTCACTGAGAATAGTTCTCCTGGTTCTTGTTTTGGCTTCTCTTGTTTAATTAGTTCTCATACCGATTTGCAAATACAATTTTCCGAGAGTGCTTTATCGTAAAGTTTCAGTAGTTCCTCAGAAAATTTGCTTTAGCTGAGATTTCTACAGCAAACACCTGGATAAAAGCTTCTCTGCAGAGACATGGAATTCTACTTCGACATTTTCCTTGCAAATGGTTCTTGCTGCTTTGAAATTACTTCCAGGAACACGTCATCAAGATGCATTAGAGTTGTGCACTTTGTTCAATCAATACCATTGTATCTGAAGAGATTAGATTATATGGTTCTGACATTTCGTCTGAAAAATTAAGTTATTGGAAGTCATAAGAAAAATAACCAATATTGTGTAAAATATTCACAATTCAAAATCGGCGAGCGTACTTGGAGAACTGACGATAACCATCACTAAACACCAAATCGAGAACTTTTATCGATACTTTCAAATGCCAGTATTACTCTCCCTACCCAGTAGCTTGGTGGGCGAACATCTGTCAGTAAACAACTACTTACCTGACAAACACAACGAAATTCTGAATTATATCCAGCACATTGCAGTAGAAGATGCGTTATAGAAGAAATTACCTCATATGTTGGTAGTACAAATTCCGGAATCAGTTATTGGGACGGTCGCAATTGCTGACCGGTCAATTATCAGGGCGGGTACACTTGCAGACCAACGATTTGCGAGATATGATAGTTCTGGAGGAACTTTAAATTACAGGAATCCAACCAATTTCGAGTCAGTGGGCCAATAAACCCGATACCGATCTGTAAGTGTTTTGTGAAGAATCCTGCACTGAAAGATGTTTTCTGAAAGATAAAAGGCCATCAACTATTTTTGGCGTCGAGTGAGGAAGGACGCAACAAATCAGAAATCTGATATACGGAATTATTGCTTTCACAAATCAAGTACCAGACCGATGTTTCGAACAGCCGTAGATCTTTTCAGTGGCACTCTGGCGATACATTTCGAATCGTCGGTCTCTCAAGGGCTACAAATTCAAATTCCGTGTTAACCGTAAACGCAAAATTACATTTGCTGGATGACCAAATCATCTCATAGCCAAGCTCGAACAGTTATCCCATTCCAAACTATAATTAACTTAGATCTACTTGCCGAGAAAGCTGCAACCCTGAAAGATATCAGGATTTCGATTTACTTGATCGTATACATTGATAAAATACCTTTTGTGGGTATTCTCAAAGTATGATATATATATATATATATATATATATATATATATATATATATATATATATATATATATATATATATATCATAAATATTCGTATTCTGCATGTCTGTTTATAAAACACTCTTCAATTCCATCCCCATATCAAAAATAAACATTAGTTTATTGCTGAAGAATGTTGATTGTAAAAGAAGATCACTGAACATTATTATTTGTTCTACGATTCTTCGATTGTAATTCACATTCTGTGAACTATTGAGGGTGAAAAATCAAGTTGAATTATTTTTTCTGGTACTATATGATATACTCTTCGTTTTATTGAAATTGGTCAAAAAAATACGGCCAGGTTTAACTAGTGTTCAATTTCATGAGAATACTCATGAAGTCTTTTCAACTTAATAAGAATGAAAAATCACGATCAGAAAATACTACATGATTTATGAAAGTATTCAGCCGGAAATTCATCCTTGAATAATACATTTCACAAAACGCTGATGAAATGAAAGCATGAAATTAAGATATTCAGCCTTCTTGAGTAATCTGCTGTAACCAACCACTCCCGGCTTTTTTACATTCCTATACATTTTTTTTTATTTACACTATCCCTAATTCAAATTTGAAAAAAAAAATATTAATTTTTTTGTTCATTTTTCACAGAAGTGTGTTTTTAGTTTATTTCTCAGTTGGATTTTTCATAAAAGCGTGTTTTTTAGTTTTTTTCTACTATTTTTTATTTTTCAGTTAGAATTTTCCTAAAAGCGTTTTTTTTCAATTTTTAAACTATTATTTATTTTGAAGATTATGATGTTTTCATTTTCCTAATTTACACTATTCCTAATCCAAATTTAAAACATATATTGTTTTTCATAAAAGCGTGTTTTTTAATTTCATCAACTATTATTTATTTTTCATTTTTTAGTTAGAATTTTCATGTTTTTTTTATTTTTCAAACTATAATTGTTCGTTTTCGTTAACCAGCTGACGAACGTCAACCCTCAGAAGTCGAAACTTGTGCGAGCAATGGAGCAATGGAGCAATGGCCTTACCTTTTAACGTGCGATTACCCAGCACGGAATTTTTTCGAAGATTATGATGCTTTCATAAAATTATGATGACCATCAGCACCAAAATGCGCAACATGGCTAGCGTCTTGAAGTCGCGGAAATTCCATCGAAACATATAATGAGCATCAAAAACTTCAAATCTTCCTGGGGATTGAGAATATTTGAGTTTAATCGACGATGATTGGGGTCTCACCGTGAAATGCAAACTGGCTCCTTCGCCAAAAATTTCGTTCTATTCAAGGTCACTTGAAAACAAATCGTTAATTCTGAAGGTCCTAGTGAGGATATCAGGACGATTTCTTCATATCACTACATTGTCATCGGTTCTCGATGAGTGTGCAAGAAATCAAATTATTCTGATGTTTCAAAGTTCTTCAAACTCGCGGTGAAAATTTCCATTACAAACATACCAAGCAAATAAAAGCGTGTTAATGTTAATGATAATAAAAAATGCTTGTGCTACTGCATGACTTCTAAAAGAAACACAGACACGTGTGAATGGCAGCAAAAAATAATTACATTTTGAGGAGACAATTCGGCTAGTTGGGATTGAGAAGAATCATTAAGCAAACATATTCCTAGTCCATAATCTGAATAATATCTAACCAAAGCCAAACTTCCTAATGAAGCCAAATTTCCTGCACACGCCATTTCAGTTTCCCACCTCGAACCTTTCATGGGTAGTTCAAAACTCTTTAATTTTGATAAAAAATTCATGAAAGATTTTTCTTGAGTTTTTCCTTCTTCTAACGTGCTAATAGACGTTGATAAGGGTGCATGTGGAAAGAGATTCAAATGTTCTCACTACTTGAATAATGTTTAATTTATAATTATTTTTGGATAGATACCCGAAATGAAAGTTTAAGGTTAACAGCGGCATAGGTTACATGCGCTTCAAATTTTAAACACTTACGTTGAAAGAACTTTTCACTGCCGTGAGGAGGGATTAAATAAGGAATGGAATCAATTCTGAATATTTCATGTCAGGTAGGTATATTTACTTATGCAGCAGAATTCTTGGTAGAAAAAAAGGAGATTCACGCAGCTTCAATTATCAAGGAACAATTAATAAGTAGCAAGTAACAATACTTTACTTGTAAAATATGTATCTCTAGTAAGCAGGTTATGACGGATTATGTGATCATTATTCTCCAAATGATTTGTTTTTCGGGATTGTTTTTCTGTTCATTGAATGTCAGCGAGATGAAATTGAAACTGAAGATGCGATTCTGGTGGACCTTCTCATGAAAACAATGAACTTCATTTCCAATTTCAATCTTCCACTCTTCAAAACGAAGCTAGGGTATATAAAAATGAATGAAAAATGCCAGTCAAAAATTCATAAAAAGTTAAAGTTGATCCCCTTCCACAATTTTTGATCATTGTTGAATTTATGTGGATGAATGCCTTCTCTTTCATTACTTTCTTCTTGATAATTGTTAATCGCTACTTGTTCATTGTTACTTGATAATTGAAGCTGCATGAATCCACCTTACAGCTCATTAAAAAGACAATGTACCGGTTATTGAATATAATTTAAAGATTTCTATCTTTGGAAAGATATTTTCATTAATGACAGGAGGAAAAATTTGTTGGAATAGGTGGAATGAGTTGGTCATTTATACGTTGTCGGCCTCAGGAACATCTGCCGATTTTGCAATGCTTTTTCACAACATCATTCTCTCGGTCGTTGCAGTAGGTAATTTATCAGACTTATCACATAAACAGTCTGCAACTATCAAAATGATTTTTTAGGAAAAACTGTCCTCAGAACTTTATACTCCCTACAGAAATGATATTGTTTTATAATGATGATATAACGATAATATCAATATTCAAACTTTCGTAACTCTCTCCAACTGAAAAATATTAGCGAATTAAAAATAATTCAAAATCTTTCTGGTCCCTAAGGTGAGATCACTCATTATCAATAATTATATTACCGTTTAAATTTCTTATCCGGCTGCTACTCCTCCATTCTTCTATCATAGAAAACCTTCCTCCATTATACTTCTCCAATTTTCGAAATGCTATACAGGCATGTGGTGCTTTGCTATCATTTTTCATAGCATAATCAGCTTGGTCATTTCAGACAGTTATTATATGATTACTGCCTACAAATTTCACAATGATGATTTTTAATGACTTCATACTCTTCACAGAAACAATTATTTGTATATTGATGATATTATGAAAAAAATTGCGGAACATTAATTCGAGCTGCACTCCCAACTGTAAAACCAAGATGCATAAAACCCTGGTGCATTGACTGATATGCTTTTGTTCAGTCAATTTTTTTCGATCTGAGAAATCGAAGTGAGAGCTTACATTTTTTGACGGTAGGTGATGATGCAATTGTTAAGATTATGAAATACGTAGTGGGATACTGGGAGCAAAAATGTCTGGTATGGAGAAACAGGAATATACTTTTTATCAGCAGCAAAACAGTTTCAACTTGACATACGTTCAATATTACTTAAGTGACAGTGACTCAAAACAAAATAGAACACGACTTTCATACACAAAGTGAACGACGAGATTAAATATCTTCAACAGCAATTGCGATTTTTTTAAAATAGAATCACTATTAGTGCAAGCGCTGCGAAACATTCCGTTTGAAAAAACCGATGACCTCATTCTGATTGATGATTTGAGTTAAGAAAGACTTAATTATTGATATTGTGGAGGTTGCCAGACGGAATTATGGTCCAGTTTTTTTTTTCGGTCCTATAATAGTTTTCGCTTACATCGCTGTAGCTGCGAAAAAAAATTGTTATTGACTATCAACACCTGGTTTAGGTAAGGTATGGAAAAAAACGGCATGATCTAATTCAATACAAATTTAATTAAAAAAGTGGTTTACCTATTAATAAGTAGTGAAAAATTCATTCAGGTAAGTTTTGACAATTATTGCCGATGCATTTGCAAAGGAAAATACAATTGATTCCGCTTTTTCTACAAGTGCAAAACATTGTCAGGCATTCAGCATTATATTTGCAAAGCCTGATCAAAGAATTTGTCATAGGTGGTTTTGTCATTTGCACCGGGTACAACTTTCCATCTCTTCTTTCATAACCGAATTGGAGTAAGTTTGGAGGCCCATGTATTGCAGCCCTCAAGCAATGTAATACAAAACATCAAAAGTTCTAATAATTCCAGATACATTTGAATTGAATCCCAGCTCGAAAGATATTTTTTGGCTGATCCTTCAAACCAAATCCCTCAAAAACTACTATTCGATAGCTTAATGCTGAAAGTGGATGTTGAGTACGAAAACATCGGAATCTGCACAATTTATAAAAACTTG
This sequence comes from Zygogramma bicolorata, assembly GCA_032362365.1. Taxonomy (NCBI): domain Eukaryota; kingdom Metazoa; phylum Arthropoda; class Insecta; order Coleoptera; family Chrysomelidae; genus Zygogramma; species Zygogramma bicolorata. The sequence goes on from JAVJAQ010000825.1 coordinate 633,627, forward strand.
TTCAATTCCTTCACGAACAGCAACAAAAATATGGCTGAAAATCCTTCAATCTGCTTCTGGTGAGATGAATGAACATATTTCGACGGAAAAAGGTTTCATTTTCTCTTTAATTATTAATGTAATAGTTCATTAATAATGTTACAAAATTTTCTAGCGCCGGCCTTGTCGCTCGTGAACGCAGAATAATATGAATCTAACAATTCAGAAGACCTATTACCTTGGAGCTTGAAGATTTTTTGGAGTCTTCATATCCACCTGTACTGGCCAGCTGGGATTTTGGTTGAAGGACTTGATATAAATATTTGTAGTCAGTTTCAGGTAGTTTCGGTTTAGCAGTGTCTGAGGTGTTTTTTTTTTTAAATGATTCATTCAACGTCGGCCTGTTTCCCCTGCCAGGGCCAATCATCGACTCCGGTGACCACATTTCCCCCAACCGGAAATTTTGCCGAACACTCTGGTATTCCAACCAGAGGTAGGGATCCTTTACGAGTCCAACAACCATGGACTCAGGACCGCCGGCTTTACGTCTCCTCCGAAGCACAGCAATTCCTCGATATATCTTGTGTTCATTGATATATTGCCTGCGAGCTATGATATAATACTTTGCTGCAGTTTTATGAGCTTTCGACGCGGTCTTTCCCTGCTTTTTAGCTTCAGATATCGAATGACTAGTCAACATGGAGAGCTAGGCCATGCTCGTGAGGTATTCTTTTCATCATTCTTTTGTTGATTAACTATCATGATTGTAACGGTCATAGAATCTTCGCCACTTAATGTCCCCTTGAAAGTCATTGTCACAGTGTTTAAGATTTTTCAACAAACATATGTTTCGATTTAGTTAGGTAGGTGGTTAATGAATTCGGATAGAGCTGTATGTTGCGGTGTCTTTCTGTTCGTTACACTGATATAAATCACTAAACACCGCTAATGATTCATGGAGTGTATTGCCTGACAATTTTAGAATTTGACTGCTAAATGAGACTTGTATGAAAGTCTTCCATTTCGGCGTGAATGTGCATTTATTCGCGGCATCTTCTATAAGAATTTCATCACACAACTTTTCCTCTGGTATGAGTTCAGTAGTGGATAGTTCCTTTCGTAATTCATTAGCACACATGACGATTTTGCTACAGTCTAGCCGACGTACACGTTCAGCTATTTCCTTAATGAACTTCCTGCCATAAAAACCAAAGAAGATTGCTTCCTCTCAGTAAGATATGAGAATAAAACCTTGTCACCAAATTTATCGATCAGCATCACTTTGAGATCACGATTAGAACTACATCCTCTACTTCAGCGAGTACAGTCATGCGTTGAGCCAAGTATGTCAATTCAAAAGCGGTCGTCGAAACACCGTCTTTTATATCCGCCAATAATTTGTCAAAAGCAGCCAGTAACTGTTTTTGTGATATTTGTTGTTGGTCGATCTCTTTCGTTACTAGAAGATATTGGTAATGAAACGTAATTTCTTCAACACGACGTATGATATTGTTTCGTATAACAAATTTTTGTGAAAATTCCATAGTATTATCAACGCATTGAAAAACAGCAGAGCTGCTGAAATTTCAGTTAAAAGATGACTTTTTCTATTTTGGTTTTCGTCGTATACCACAAATGGAACATCATGAGTCACTCGACGAATCGCCGTTGCTTCTTTTTGATTTGCAGGTCAGTTGATGATCCAGCTACGCCCTGTGTTGTTGATGAAGCTCTTTCTTCCAGCTCCCTATGTAGTGACGACGACGAATTTTTTCTTTGCTGATATAGCTGGCCATGCAACTTTTATACCACGAGAAGTGTTCTTCATCAGCATTCGGATCAAACAACTTCTCAAATTTGTCTGAAATTTCGTCTTTGCGTCGTCTTGCTGCATTTGATTAGTTTCTTTTGGTTCATTCACCAGTTCAGCATGATTTTTCGTTCGCCTTTTTTTTATCTAATAATTGTAGCGATATTTATTCACTTTAAAGAAATTTATCACAAAATTCGAAGCACTGCTATTTTAGATATTGGAAAATGTATCTGTTATAATAATGGATGAATTTCAGCTATAAGTGAAGTCACAAAAACTATTGAGAAAAGCGCGGCCCGCTCCAAAACTCGAGAGAAGGTATGTGACGCTGGGAAGGAGATTTATAATAAAACTGACAACGGGCTTTTCTGGCAACTTTCAGTTCCAGGTTTGGAAGGATCTTGCAAAAACATTCCAGTCGAGAAATAGCGGTCAATGGTTTTTGCATTCTATACAACAACTACAGCGATGGAATCGAAAACTCCTATTATAGGGCCGAAAAAAAAACTGGACCATAATTCCGTCCGGCAACCTCCAAATTATTATTCATCAAGTCTTCCTCAACTCAAATCATCAATCAGAATGAGGTCATCGGTTTTTTCAAACGGAATGTTTCGCAGCGCCCGCTCTAAATAGTGTAGCCGGTGAAAAGATACAATGATCACGTGAACGGCACGCACTCTTTGAATGTTCCTCTTCCCAATGTTACAAGTCCGATTTACACCACTCAACAAAAACGTCGCCGCGGAAAAATTTGAATATGCTTTTTTATGAGTGTTCATTATTACACCTTTTTCCTCTACAGTTAAATGTCTTTTTTTTTATCTTTTTCTTGAAGGTGAAAGAGTGTTTCCTTCCATATTATTTAATTAACGTAGGTAACACACGTAAATACAAAGCACAAATGAGTACAGTACAGTGTAAACAGTTCTTCATTTATTTCAGTTTAGAAGGCGTGGCTATGCCGTGAAGGCTATATATAGATGCAGGCATTCACTGTTCACGCGTCCTTGAATTCTATCTTTTGAACGGCCCGACTATAGTACACATCATTCGTGTAGTCAGGCCACCTTGAACTAACCCCTTACAGATATGTTTGAAATTTTGATACTTCGATTTGAAGTATTTGAAATTTTAATGCGTTTGGGAGCTCGAATAAACTCAATATTCAGTTGTATTCGATTTAGTTTTGTTCGTTCCACTCCACGTTGTACTTCCCACGTTTTTATCGTTACTATTGCTATTGTTAAGTACATTTTTTACCTCTAGTTACTTTCATAATGAGGCATTTTGCATTGTTTGGGGTGTTAATAGTTAAGGTAATTTATTTCTTGTTAGAAAATATAAGATAGTTTCAACAAATATTTCAAAAATAGAAGATAGTTTTGAAAATCCCAAAATCAAAATTATGTCAATTCACAATAGAACGCAAAATTTTTCTAACGATGATGAAAACAAACTCCACCTTGAATGACCTTTCACAACTCACTTGGGTAGAAGTTATATTTGTGTGATATACTTATTGTTTTCCAGAATTTCCGAGTTTAACATATTTTTTCAAGCATCAATGACAATGTTGAAAAAGAATGCAAAAACAATAATTTAAAACCGTGGAATAAAACTTTTTTCAGGCGAGTGTTTTCGAGGGCGCTTCTGTTGGCAATTTTCAGTACGGATTTCCGTAGTTAAAATTGTTCAGAATCAAGAATGCGAGAGACCGAGAATTCGGGCTTACGATTTTTCAGGTATAAGTCGTCGGAACGTGTTTATTTTATATGTTTGGTAAAAAATTCTTGCATGGAAAATAATTTGAATACTCGTCTGATCCCTGAGAGCAGGTGACATCAAATGTACACCGTTTTAATATTTCAGGCGGCAGCTACTTTCCCATTCTTCCATCATAGAAAAAAAAGTCCTCCGCCATCCTGCAATTTTCAAAATGTATGCATATTGGCGGTTCGCGAAGTCGCGTCTCTGCTCCTGCCTTTTCGGCGTGGAAATGCGTCCTCGGGGAATTTCTTTTTGCATGTGTATGTGGAAAGCGTACGGGGAATAAACATGCGAAACTGAGAAATATCGCTTCGACAAGGTCGCCTGGGTCGTATTTCGATACGGAGGCATTTAAAGGTCGCGAATCAGACGGCACCTGTACGAATGAGGACATTTTCTGGTTAATACTGTCAAATTTAGGTTCAACCCGGGTGGTAAAAACAGAGAACTATTGCGTTATTAAGGGGAAAATGATGATTCGTTTGGCGAGCATGGAGCCACACAAAGCACATTCTTCTTTAACTTGCACATGGTGATTTTTTCACAAACCTGTGAAAAGTGAGAATTTCTGGGCGATATCAAATCAGATTTGGAACCTGTAACTTTTTCTGGCTAGGCAAAATGTACTATTAGCAATGTTTATAATTTGTGTGAAAAGGATTCGAAGCGTTTTTGTCACGCCATCTACCCTATTGTCGATATTTCTGTTCACTTGACAATGTACGATATAGTTTCCTTCTCTGATTGTTATATATCATGTGAACACAAGCAGAAGGGAGAATGAATTATACATCTATTTATGAGATTTACATTCGCCACCTTGCTGGGTAATCGCACCTTAAAAAGTAAGGCCTCGTTGATCCATTGCTCGCAAAAGTTTCGATTTCTGAGGATTGACGTTCGTCAACTGGTTAACGAAAACGAACAATTTCAGAACAAATATCACACTGATAATAAGGTGACTACACCATAAAAGCGTATATTCCAAGGCTGATCGAAGTAAACACTATTTAGGTACATACTTATCTATCATAAGTGCCAATGCATGTGTAAAAAGCATTTTCGTTACGCCATCTACGGTACAATGTCGATATTTCAATTTGCTCGAATATTTCCCTCATATATAAAATGTTCCATAAGAGCAATGCGATTATCGAAAACTTACAGCGGTAATTGCATTGTATCAAGTCACCATAACAACACATTTGAAACCGTATCGCTAGACGTCAGTAAACAACACAAATAAATGTCAGATAGACCTCAAAAATAGAAAAACATTTCGCGTTTAGGTGAGTACTCCACACAATCTATAGAGGAAAGTATAAATGAACAAAAAATAACAATTCCTTGAGAATTTCTATATTCGTGAAATATTCCAATGAATTACATTCGTGCATAAAAATGACCAGATAATTTTGCATTCAACCGTGATATCTTATACAAATTGCATTCGGTTATTTTCATATTTTGCAAAAGAGCCCTCGTGTTTCGGACTCGGGCACTTTCGCCAAAATATGAAAATAAACTCTTGAAATTTTTAGATATCACGCTTTCTTGCAAAATTATCGGTAATTTTTATGCACTCGTGCAATTATAACCGATAATGCACGACAAAGTTTACTTTTCTCAAGCATTGTTTTCTGAAGGGAATAATAGATGCAGAGTTCTGTCTGTCAGTTTGACTGAAATGATGAAAGAAATTTAATGGAACTTTAAAAAAGTATTATTTTTCGATGAAAGTTTTCGAATGAAAAATGAAAGAAAAGACATGACTTGGAAACGAAATCACTTGTTCTCGAATGATATTTCCATATGGTTGACTTACTATTTATCTTTATAAACAATGCTATATTAGTGCCGGTGATAGTGAAATCAACGTAACCGTGGTAATGATGATTTGAATTCAATATAAGAACAACACCGACTTCAATGTTTGATGACAGTCACAAATTGTCATACATTTTTGGCGTTTGGAGAATGAGTTATCATCGAATTGTTCTGAACATACTTTAATTAAATTCATTTGGATTATCAAACACATTGAGCCCCCACTTATTTTTGGCCTTTAGTGCAATAGAGAAGTTCATTATTTTATTATCATTATCGCAAATTTATCTTTCATTTTCATTTATACTTTCTTTTTATCAAACACTCTTTCGAGTACACATAGAAGGCAAAGTCTTGTGCAGGAAAGGGTCGACTAATTGTCTTACTTATTTTTACGGTAGTGCATTTGGTACTTCAACTGTAGGGAAACCCCGAAAAACCTAAAGTGTTACCTGAACTGAATCTTTTGGTAAAATATTATATTCTGTCCTGTGATTTACCGTTTACCACAGTCGCCCCCACCTGACGACCGTCAACCCCCACCTTCGAGCCCCTTTTTTCCCCCCCCGCCCCGGGGTCGACCCCCCCCCCCCCCATATAATAATAATAATTGATTTTATTGATAAGTTCATACATGGTACCCAGTACTTATCAAATGGCAGGATTCATTTTTTGTCCCTGTTCAGAACATGGACAAAACTTGCTCTTCCATCCAACCTTGTCGGTAAAAAAACTTCCCTATAGCTCCGTAGGAGTTGGCAAATCGAAACTGAATCAAAATTATAACCTCCCGGTCAAGTTCAATTCAAAAATTTTTTCACAGTTTTTTTTACAGTTATCATCAGTCAGTCGAAGTGTTACAGACTCAGCTGACAACAAAGTTTCTCAACAATTGATTCAAAAACCAGCTCCAGGAATTAATTCTACTTGTAGGAAAATGCCCAATTGAAATTTTTTACCAACATGGCTACAATATGTTGTTTTCTTGAGGTTTAGATGAACATCTTACAGAAATAATTCAGTTCAATTTTCATTTGCCCCATAGAACTCTTCATACAGCTAATGGACAAGTTGAACAAATAAAATGCCAACAACGAAAACTACAAACAAAATCAAGTAAAGGAATGCTAATGCAATACGAATGATATAGATTATTATAGAAGGAAAATAAAATAAATACAAACACCCTCTGTTGATAGGTACGTGAATAGTATTCAAAGACGTTTGATTCATTGACAAAAAGGGGAAAAAAGTATATCTAAAACAGCTACACCCCTGCCTACATGGCAAGGACGTTTTAGACTTTTTCTTCCTTTTCAATGAATCATACGTCTTTGAATGATTTAGAGTGTTTGTTTTTTTACCTAACTTATTTGATTTAATTATTTTTCTTCATTGTGAAATATGTGATTCTCATCAAAATACAGAAAGTTCTATATCTGAGAAGCTTCTTTTTGATGAGTTCGTACTAAATATCAATGAAATAAATATGACCCATTCTTCTATCCAAACACTAACCGTTATATACTGAAGAGCTGAACCGCCACATTCAGCAGTTTATACATAGAGGCTCACTTGTGCAGAAGTTGACATCTGGTAAATGAGTTTTGGATTTTTCTTCCAGTCGTCGTCCTTCTACGAATGGCAGCCCTCAGAAAGTCGAAATTCGTGCAAATTAAGTTCAACGAGGTTCTACCTTTCAACGTATGACTCCAGATATAAAATGCGTTGCCAATTAAAAATATTACCATTATATATTGTATTGATTTTCCCAATTGGTGTTCAACCGATATACACCTACAAACTCTGCTCCACGTTTATTCTGAATAGAAATAGTACTAGGGTCAACTATAAAGTTTATTGAATTGAACTGGCCGATACTTGATGAAAATCCATATTAACAAAAATATATTACAGTTTCCTGTATGATTTTCACTCACAATGGGTTTACAAAACCGCGACACGTGTTTCGCTATTACAATAGCTTCTTCTTTATCTTGCTTGAAGAAGCTATTGTAATAGCGAAACACGTGTCGCGGTTTTGTAAACCCATTGTGAGTGAAAATCATACAGGAAACTGTAATATATTTTTGTTATAAAGTTTATTCTTCTTTTGGAAAACCATAAAAATGTTAGAAAATGGAAAACAAGAGTTGACTCTCAAAGAAGTGTTCGATGAAATAGTCAATAGTAAACAAGAATTCAAAAACGCAATAGAAGCAAGTGAAGTTCGCGTTTCGCTAAAGATTGAGTACCTAAAAAATAGAGTCACTAATCTAGAAAGGGAAAACCATCATCTGAGAGACAAAATTGAATATTTGGATAGAACAAACAGAAAAAACAACTTACTGGTAATTGGACTAAATAAACCACCCGAAGAAAGATCAGTCAACTTTGTTTGTCAAGAATTCAAGCGATTGTTGGAAGTGGATATTGCTGAAACAGACATAAATAATCTGTACTCCCTAGGAAAACATCCAACTGCCCCAACTAAAGTTGAATTTGTGTCGAACTTGAAGAAACGACTAGTTATACAGAACTGCAACAAACTCAAAAATAGCAATATTACAATTGTCCACGATCAAACTGAAACACAGAGACAAGAACAAAAAATTCTCAGAAAACACTTGAATGAAGCTAGAAGAGATAACAGCGAAAGAAGCTATATCAAAGGAAACTTGTTGTTTGTTGGATCCAAAAAATATACCAATATACCAACGCCAAATATTGAAAAACAGCAGTCGAAAGAAACATTCGAGACCGCAATTGAAATTCATGAAAACAACTCAAAAGAGAACAAGAAAAAAGGAACTGAAACTAAAGTCACACCGACACTCAAGAAACCCACAAAATCAACCCAAGTCATCCCTGGTGAATCACAGATGAGCAGAGATAAATTGAGAACCCGATCAAATAGATAAATTGCATGTATATTTTCCCTGGGTAATTATTCCTTTATTTTGTACTCTTTTACTCTGAACTGTTTGTAAACTCTACTGCTTTATATTTTTATAATTTTTACTGATTACATAATTTAAAAAAAAAATGGACAGCTATTTGAGGGATTTCAAAACCGATGAAATTGTTACAAAAGTTGTAGATAACCCCACGGACTATAATACCTTGGTAAAAGAATTCACGGATACAAATTTCTTTCTTTCAGTTTTTCAAATGAACATAAGAAGTATAAATAAAAATTTGGACGAGTTTAAAATTCTATTAAGCCAGGTGAACAGCTGCTTTGATTTTATTATTCTCACAGAGACTTGGCATATAACATGTACATCTCCATTCAAACTGAATGGTTACCAATTTTTTTATAATAATGGGCGTATCAATCAAAATGATGGGGTCGTGGTTTATGTGAGAGACAATATAAAATGTGAATGTAATATAGTAAACTTAAGTGGAATTGAAATTATAGAAATATCAACCAAAATGTTTGAAAAAACTATCAGACTCAATGCTATTTACAGGCCACCTTCATCATGCGTGAAAACCTTCAATAACGATTTTTCAGAATATCTGGAAAATTGTAATATAAATGATTTCCACGTGGTTGTCGGAGATATCAATATCGATATCTTTGAAAACATGGATTTTGTCCATGATTATTTAAATATATTGAGCAAGGAAGGATTTTCAAATATGATCAATAAACATACCAGAGTGGTAGGCAACGAAAAATCATGTATAGATCATATCTTTGTTAAGGAAAGTTGTAGAGGGATAAATATAACAAACATACCAATAATAATAGAAACGAATATCACTGATCACTTCTCTGTAACGAACCACATATTCATATCTAAAATAAACCAAAGTAAAATTAACTGTAACGTGAAAAAAATTATCGATAAAACTAAACTAAAAAACAAAATAAAATTGGAAACTTGGTTAGATATATTACAAGAAGAGGATATAAACAAGAGTACAGATACTTTCATAAAAAAATTCAATCAATATATTGAAAAATGCTCAAGAATCATTAAAATTAAGAAAAATGAAGTGAAGCGTAAATCATGGATAACAACTGGCCTAGTCCAATCAATAAACATAAAAAATAGACTACAGAAATATGAGAAGAAACTATACAAACGACAACATTTTAGAATTCAGAAGATACAGAAATCATTTAAACGAACTAATAAGAATAACCAAGAGTAAATACTACAATGAAAAAATTGAATGTAATAAAAATATCAGTAAAAACTTATGGGAATGTGTGAAGGAACTTTCCAACACTAAAGAAACAAAATCATATATAACTGAACTGAACAACTTCTCAGGAAATCAAACAACAAACCCTCTAGAGATATCAAACATTTTCTGTGAACATTTCACTGAAATTGGGGAAAAAATGGCAAGCAAAATCAAAACTCACACTAAAAACTCTAACAGTCGTCTGAAAAAATGCAAAAATTCATTTTACATGTCAGAAACAAATGTAGATGAGATTATTGAAATTATTAACAATCTTAAAGATAAAAAATCTCCTGGTATTGATGGGATACGGCCAGAAATTTTGGAGATTATTAAAAATGAAGTCTCCATTCCATTATGCCATCTCGTGAACAAGTCACTAACTGAAGGTATATTTCCAAACGCTCTTAAATTAGCAGTAATAACACCACTTTTCAAAAACGGTGAAAAACTAGATGTGAACAATTACAGACCAATCTCCCTACTATCAACGATTGCGAAGATATTCGAAAAAGTACTACAGAAAAGAATTCTGAGTTTTGTCAATAAATATGAACTACTTTCGGAAAACCAATATGGTTTCCGAGAAAATCAATCTACGTCGGATGCAATTGCCGAAGTAACAAAACTAATCAACAACTCGATTGATAAAAAACAACCATCACTATGTATCTTTGTTGATTTAGCAAAAGCATTTGACACGGTTGATCACATTCAACTTCTCACAGTCCTGGAAAACAAAGGATTTAGAGGAACGTCATATAAACTTTTCGAGAGCTACCTGAACAATAGGAAACAATGCGTAAATGTCAACAATGTCGTTAGTGACAAAATAGTTGAGGCTTTCGCGGCCGAGGTTTTCAGCACTACTTTTATTCGGGTTTGTGTCGTTAGTGATAATAAAACGGTGAAAATCGGAATACCACAAGGAACCGTGCTGGGTCCATTACTTTTCAACCTTTATATTGATGATCTCTTCGATCAAGAAATCAAAGGTACCATAGTAAGCTTCGCGGATGACACTGTTATTTTTTACCAAGGACCAAACTGGTTACAACTAAAGGATACCGTAGAGGAAGACTTCAGACATATCGTTAACTTTTTCAACAATAAACTTCTCACGATAAATTTCAATAAAACTATATACATTCCTTTTACTTCAAATAGAAGCAACATGCCACCATTCAGAGAATTACAATTCCATAGTGCAAACAATGAACAAGTGATAGTTAAGTCGGGACATGTTATTGAATATTTAGGAATTTATATAGATTCGCACCTGAAATGGGATAACCACATAAATTTTGTCATAAAGAAACTTCGATATCTGATTTTCAAATTCAGATACTTATCTGACATTCTTCGCTTTAAATACTTGAAAATTCTTTATCAAGCTTTAGTAGAGTCGCACCTCACATATGGTATAATTGCTTGGGGTGCCACCTCAAATATCCTAATAAATAACTTACAAAAAATACAAAAAGGTATTCTGAAGAGTATGTATTAAAAACCAAAAACTTACCCAACACAAAAGCCTTATGATGAAACTGGAATTTTCAACTTGCATCAACTTTATGCCAAAACACTAATCATTAAACAATATAAAGACAGGAAGAACTGGAAACCCATTGAACATTGTCATCTCACTAGGTATAAAATCGAGGCCGCTGTAGTACCGAGAGCCGAGAAAACAATTGGACAAAAATGTTTCACATACCTAGGCCCCAAATTATTGAATGAGTTACCTGTAGAATTAAAAAAAATCAATTCGATAAATCTGTTCAAGCTCAAGTTCAAAAAATGGTTGACAATAATCCCTCATAGCGCTTTGTACGACTTTTTGAATATGAAAACCCAAACCATAAACTTCAAAAGGTAATTTTACCTGTATATGTATTTTATTGTTATTTCATTATATACTTATGTATTTGTAGTTATTCTGCCAACACGCAATATTTTATAAATGCTATTTTTTTATCTAATTTCAACACTGTCTATTGTTTGATTATAAAAACTTCTTATCTAATCCTGTTATTATGAACACCCTCCATGATTGTTTTAAAATCTACTGTTAATATACCACGTACAGCCCTAGGCTTGTGGTTTTCTTCTGTTTATTTGTCAATGAGTCAAATATTTTGATGCCAACATATCTTTGTACACTTTATGCTTTTTTTCAAATAAACGTTATTATTATTATTATTATTATTATTAAATATCAGGAGGAAACATGTAGTTTTTCGATGACGAGGAGAGCAAATGTCTGCGCAAGTATGTAATCAATTGATCAACCCTTTGTCATCAAATCTCAGCAAGTCACTACCTTCAGGGTGCAATCAAACGAGAGGGACAATTAAAAAAATAAATCGAAAATTACACCAGCAATGCAATGTTTCTTCGAGTTCTATATTTTATGAACTTGTCATGATGTACTGAAATATGTCCATATGTCCAAAATATTGGACATATTGTTGGGAATTACCAAATTTAATTTTATCGCCCTGTTTCAAGTTGTTGATAGAAACATTGTCAGTTTTGAAAAAGTTAATACTTTCAATCCGTTTCGAGTAATTTCGACGCAGTTTAATCCATTTTTGAGCATATAAATTACATTTGGCGACCGTGACAGGACTTTAGAGGCTGAGAAATGGATATTATGAAGAAAGAACGAGAATTTATGAGGCAACACTTCTTGAAGATATGCAGAGAGTTAGAAGAAAAGTTGGTAGATAAGACTACTGGTAAGCAAGATCTGTTGGCTATCTCGGGGCAGCTGGATGACAAAGGCGACAGATTATTCAAGGCAGATGAATGCATCAGAGAAATTTTAATTTCATTAAAAGATATCGACGAAACATCCTTGGAAGAAGAATATAATACCGTCGAATTCCACAGGGAAGGATTCATAAAATACCGTTCCAGATGTGAGTTCTTTTTGAAGAAAACAGAAGAAGACGATCTAAGTAGTTCTCGGAGTTGTTACAATGACCATAATAAAAGAAAATTTCAACTCCCGAAAATAGAATTGAGGAAGTTTGATGGAAACGTCAAGAACTTAATCGGGTTTTGGGGCCAATTCAGGAAAATCCATGACGACCCAGACATCGACTCAGAGAATAAATTTCAGTATCTGCGTACGAATGAAGGGTAGGCTGCTAGAGGACTTATACTGAGTTTTCCTCCATCAAGTTCGAACTACGCAATGGTATGCTCGTGATGAGGTTTTTTCTCTCTTCAAAAGTAAGTTTTCGTCCCTTCAAACAATTTTGACTGTTGTGAGGCTTCTCGAAAAACAAGCGAATTGGAAATTTCTTACCGCCTTTCTCTCCTTTAGAACTGGTAGAATATAAAGCAGCAGCTGTATAGAGTTCACTCTCACCTTGTTTTCGATTTTCATTTTTGAATCTGTATTTTTCCTTTCGAAAACTCACCTGGGCTAAAGTAATTCTCTCTTCTGATTCCACCTCGCTCCTCAAAAAATCTAATAATAAAGAAAGGTTATCAGTATCTGCCTTACTTTTATTCCCAATCTGACCCGTTTTGTTTATACTACCATTCCTATGTCCCAAACTTTTAGTAAATCCCCAGGTAATGCAGACTCAACGAGGGGAAATAACATAGCAGCATACTTCTCTTTAGTGACCCCCTAGTGATTCCAAAGCCCGCAACTGAGTCTCTAGTTTGTCATATAAATCAGAAAGTGTCATACCTGTATCTTTTGTAGCTTGTTTCAAAACCAAACTCAGCAACTCTCTTACATACACTTCAATGAGGAACTCGTCCCTAGCAAATCGGGCCTTCAACTGGTCAATGGCAAAATACGCAACTTGAATGTTGGAGATATTGTTTATGTTGGAGCAGACAATGTGGAAAGAATGAATTGGCCTCTGGGTAGAATACTCGAAACATTTCCTGGAAGAAATAAACAACACCGAGTAGCCAAAGTGAAAACGATGAATGGTGAAATTTTACGTCCATACCAGCACTTATATCCTTTACAAATCGACAGCAAAGAAGAACTTCTGACGAAAAATGAAATAAATGAAAATGATGAACGACTGAAGAAATCTTATAAGCCTGATGAAGATGAAGAGAATGGAAACACGCGAGCTGAAGCAGATACACCGGAAAATAAGGAAGAATTCCATACAGTGACGAAATCAGGACGAGCAGTCAAGCCACCGAAGCGCTATGGCTTTGAATAGAACTCTCATCCACTTAACAATTTGTTATTTATTAAATTGTTACGGGGGGAGAATGTTGGGAATTACCAAATTTGATTTTATCGCCCTATGTCTTAAGTTGTTGATAGAAACAATGTCAGTTTTGAAAATATAAAAAGTTAATACTGTCAATTCGTTTTGAGTAATTTCGACGCAGTTTAATCCATTTTTGAGCATATAAATTACACATATATCACATACGTTTTTTCAAATTGGAATTTTTTATATGATGATTATTGTGTCATTTTCATTCCTATAAAGTGATCTAACAGAAATTATTCATTCATTCATTTATTTGATGAAAAATCCCAATTAAATTAAAATATTATTAATGTAATGACATTTGACGATTTGACACAATGATACAGACGTAAATATAAAGCTAGCAGAAATTAGATAAGATCCTAGCCAGATCTTTTATAGGTCAGCTGTTAACACTAAATCACCCAAAGCCACCTCATATTAGATGCAATCATGTTGAACATGTCAACCTAATGACTGAATTTATTGAATGTTGTTCTCATCCTGCTGAATGGGGATATGGGGATAGACGCAAGTAATTTGTTGAGCAAAAGGACACTGGAAATTTCAACAGTTAATATGTCACAGGCTTCTCTTTTATTGATATTAAATCGAGTACTTTTCCTCTGCGACGTATTCTTCCGAACCCAATTTCACAGAATCTCAAAAACTTCTCTTGGACACGTTTAATTTTTCAGATAGAGCAATTGTAATGTGGTGACCAGGTATTGTAACAATTTTCGAAAAAAGACCTCACATATGCACAATAGAGTATGTCTCATAATTGAACTCTTTGCATATTATAAAGTTTGAAACCCAGCATTTTGTAACCTCTTACTGTATTTCATTGTGAACTGACTGCCAAGGATTATGTATGGAAAAGTGGTACGATTTTTCGCTCACAGAAAAGTTAAAAAACACATTTTTCAACATTAAGATTCAGGCTTTTCAATTGACTCCACTTAAGTTTTCAAAATCGTCTTGCAAGAGACCTTCATCGCGGGTTGGAATTCTTAACACAATTGATTTGATAGTCATTGATAAAAAAATTTAATAGAAATATACCAGATTGGGATCCTTGTGGATCTCCAGACGATACTCCCATCAAATGAGATATTGGATAGACTTTGACCACTTATCTCCGCCCGTAATAGGAGCACACGTTTACAGTTGAGATCTCATCAATATTATCACGCTAAATTATCTGCTTTTTTAGGGTTGAAGTTCATAAGAGGTCAACTGGTTAACAGAAAAATACAATTCGATCTGTTCTGTCGCAAATGCAAATATCACTAATCTTTTATGTTATTGAAATTGTTGGTGAAAAATAGTGCGATATGATACTGGGAAGTTCCAAAAATGAGTTGAAATGTTTTTGATTTCATCTAAAACTGGATGATTCACCCCACCAGAAGTAGGAATTGAACTGAAAAATATTGAATCGATTTTCAGATAGACCCTGAGGTATGCTGCACTAAATATGTGATTTGTATTTCTGTCAGAAATTTGAAAAAGAGTCCATTATGAACACTTTTGGGGGCATTCAATTATAATGTAAAATATCGTATTCATTGCGAATTTTTTTTTCTTTGCTGAATTTGATAATTGAGCAAATATTCTCCTGAGGATACCAAAATATTCATATGGTTTACGCAAGATGCCCCGAAACTTTTCTGGAACTCATCTTCACTATACCGTTTGAAATTGCCTCCAGTCTTGTAGAATTACATTAGGTAAGCGAATTTCATTTTCAGCCTTTCCTTCAGTTACTGAAGAGTATAAAAGAGTATTACGAGTGTTCATAGCTCTGTTTATTGAACATAAAAATCTAAAACATCCTTCCCATCCAATGCCAACTATTGAAAAGAAATAATTATGATTATCTCACTCGATCCTGGAGCTGACATGAAAAGCAATAGTCCCATCTTCATCTCCACTCAAAATTGATACGAAAGCCTCTCCACTCCCGTCAACCTCTAACGTTTTGCCACTGCATTTACCATGGTTAACATCTCCAGAAATGACGTCACAGTACTTTCCTTTCGGCAAGCAAGTCTGTAGGGTTTCCTTGAGGTCGCCCCAATTCGTGAAGGCAATGAATCCCATGTTTCCTCTGCAGAAAGCAATTTGTTGGTCACCGTTGGACCACCAGTTGGTGATTGGTGTATCATTCACTATATTTCTGAAGACAACCATGTTTGCAATTTGTCGCCATCTATGTTCACAGATGTAACCGGCGCCACAAGTTCCATCAGGATGTATTTGCGGTGAGATTAGGCTGTGATTGGAATCTTGAGGTGGACCTTGAAACACCAGAAATATCAGGTAATATATAGAAAGTGGATCAACAAATATATATATATATATGAAGAAGAGAGGAGAGGAAGTCTTTGCTGAAAAGTTAAGAACAAAATCATGTTTGGGGCTGAACCAAAAGTGTACTTTTATAACAATATATCTCCAATATTTCGACAATCGGTTATTGTCATCATCAGGGAGCTACAAAATAATGTTGATGAATGAAAGTATGAAACAAAATTTTCCTTATTTACATTACATACATATATATATATATATATATATATATATATATATATATACTCAGTCGAGTTCGGAGATCGAAACTCTAGACATCACCTAGAAGATGGCAAATGAGACTTTGCCGAAAGGTTGTGAGAATTATCCTTCAGAGGATCAAAACCACAGAACACGGAATGAAACCCGAAAAAACAACGCATCATACTTCGTCCGTGAGAATCTTCATGCTAACATATATATATATATATATATATATATATATATATATATATATACATATATATATAATCGTTTAGCCTTTCTGAGAATATGATTCAAACAATTCTTGAATAGTTTCACTAGGATATAATATATTTTATTAGAAAATTTTCCCCATTTTTTTTTAAATTGACATCAATTCATAAGTTCTGAAAAAAATGCATAGCTGTAGCAATGTTCTTGACTAGCAAAGGTTCAGAGATTTTTTTCTCGAAATTTTTCTGGTGCATCGGAAACCGATTCTACCACTTTCGTGGACGATTCTGAAAAAAACAAACTGCTCTTTCTCGAGGATGTAATAGGAAAGGCTAGAATCTGACACGCACAAGTCTCACCAAAACTTCCTAGAGTTGCTCTTAAGGAGATTGCTGATCGAGTACTGAAAAGAAAAATAATAGTTACATATGTTGTTACGTAACCATGAGTTTGAAAATACTGCACAGCGTTAAGCTGACAAGCTTCATTAGTATAGGTATCAAACGAATATATAAATAGAATTATTGCCAAATTATTTTTAGCAATGTCATTGTGAAATTTTTTATATAGTCATATAACTGAAGGAATGGATCGATACTTGATGAACATCTATGATGACAACTTTATTGTGTGATTCTTACCAGACAGTTTACAAAATTGTTCACGTTTCACAAACAATAGTTCTTTCAGGAGTGTTATAGTACTACTGACATGCCTGAGAAAGCTATTGTTATAGTACTACTGACGTGCCTGAAAAAGCTATTGTGTAGTGAATCAGTTGTAGCGGTTTTATAAGCTGTCCATTGAATATCGCAAAATAAATTGTTTTTTTTTGTTTAATTTTTTGGAAAGTCTTATAATGGTTTGATCCTATTGAATACTTAGGGCACATCTTACGGCAATGTAGCAAATGATCTACTTGCAGAGAAGGCTGCAACCCCGACATGAATCAAGATTTCGGCGTTCGAAATGATTGCATTCACAAATCCAATGCCAGACAGCTGTTTGGACCCGCCATAGGTCTGGATTTGTGGATACAATAATTTCGACCACTGAAAGTCTTCTTTATGGTAGAGTTGCAGCGATTTCCGTTCGGAGCCATTTTCACGGCTCTGCCATACGATGTGCCCGTTTCCAGATCTCCTATACTTCCTGTACTAGGAGTATGAGTCTTTGGTCATCCAGTAGATGGCGTTTTCTTTTTGACGTTCGCACCATCTACACCAGATTTATTTTTATAGCTTTCTATAATTTTTATTCAAAAATTCGAAGTAGAAAAAACATCAAATATATCACAAGATGTTCACAAACCTTGGTTTCGATGGCTAAAATCAAAACTCGACATCACTTTCGGGATACCATATGGATGAGCCAGCATGAAAGCATTGGCCATTTTATATTTGTTCGAATTCCTATAAATTAATTGATCATACTGTCGTTGCGTATCGTGATTGTCAACGAAAACTATGGGACGTCCGTTATGGAGGAAATTCCAATCTGGTCCCCAGTTTCGGAGATATGTGAGTTTATCATTTCCTTTGAAAACATTCGTGATAGATCTGTGGTACTTGAATTCTGTAACGGCTCCAATGTGAAGGTATTCCTGTATATCAACTCCTTCATTTCCTGGAACAACAAATTTTATCATATCGTCATATTTTTCATGCCTGATTCATAGAAAGGTAAAAAATGATGATCAAATCAACTTATAAGATATCAGAGAGAGAAAAATAAGAGTCGATATTGTGGTGGTCAGTAATCCATACCTACAAATTATTATATATTTGGTGAGGATGAAGCAGAAAAAATGAATACCTTCAATCAACTAATGATTTCTCATTTCAACTAATTCCTGATGGTGAAATGATTTGAAGAACGATCAGCAGAGTGGTCATAAGATTCGTGTTGGACTCCCAGGTAACATTTAAAACTGATATAGATGTGTTTTGCCACAGATACAATAGAAAAAATGATAATAGTCTTTTAGAGTTAGAGCGTAAAAATAGACTGGAATCTGTTGAGTTATTGAAGAAAGAAAATTGAGCTAGATAGAAGCATTCATTGATTTCAAATATGTTAGATGGCATAGAAATATTCACCGTTCGACAACTACTATCTCATACATTGAAAAAGAAACTCTCAGGCGTCGTCAAGCAGCAGTTATTCACTCTACACGAACGCAGTGACCACTTTCATATCAGTGTCAGAACATGACAGATCAAAAATCCGTAGGCCATATTTTGGATATTGCTCGAAGTAAGACTGATGGATTATTCGCCCATATTTAAATCGAATTCGTAGATCTAAGTAAATTTTCGAAACGTTCAATGTACATCAACATGCTATCATGAGAGCTATCGGTGTTTTGATTAATTTCAATATGTAAGGTGGCTATATACTGGTGTTTTCACTCCATATAAAAGATTGTCAGCAAATCAGACTACCGATCTGGCCTACTCGATCAAGAATTGATGACGTAGACCGTAGTAATAACTCAAAAAATTTGTTACTCTCGCAGTTGAGATGACTGCACGTCCTGTGTTGCCAAGTGGCTATGTCGTTGCGACTTCTGGTCTATGTGTTGAAAAAATTAGTTGATTGTTGATACTTTCATTTGAGTAATATAATATTGTGATCTCAATTCAAATGCTCGGTTTAGAAGTAGTATAAAAATTCAGACGAATATTATTCACGTTAATGCGTGTGAGCGAATAGTAGTGAGAATGGTGATGAAATCATAATTATTTTTTATAATCTGTTGGGTTGCACTGAAAATATATAAAACACATATCACTGCATTTATAGAATATTCAGAACGCTTGCACACTCTAGAATGTTGTTGCCAGCAAACTTCTCTTGTGTTTTTTTTATGATCACTACGAAATTTTAAAATGGTTTTTGAATATACTAGAACGTGACATTATTCTTGGAGGTAGGTCATTGAAGATGAAGTTTGTTTTCATCAAACGTCAGATTGATCTCGCGTTCTATTCTCTGTTCTAACCAAAAGTGATCTGTATTCGCAACAACGTGTTCCATGGATCGAGTGATCTCGAAAATTTTTAGGAATTTCAACCACAAGTGCACCCTTAAGGCGTAATTTTGAACATCTACACCCCGTCTACAGGTTTGTCTGAAACAATATCGCAACACTGAAAGCACTAGTATATAGCTATCTTAGGAATATGTCATCGAAGCAAATATCATATGTGTTTCCATGTGAAGCAGTATCATTAATTTTCATTTCATGCTTAAACTTGATTCCTGATATTATGAAGACCGCAATAACTTATAACTTACCAAAATAAATTACCTCTTGGAATATGAAAGGTTTCTTCTTGGAAGAAAATCCGTACTCTGTGTTGAGATATTCCAAACTGTCTACAATTTTTTTCAAATCAGTTGGCCACATATGCTTTGCTGCATCTATTCTGAAACCTGCTACCCCAAGATCAATGAGGTGGTTCATATATTCCACGATTTTCTGTCTAACATAATCCTTTCCCTGGAATTCGATTGTACAAAATTGTAGATTAGAAGATTAGTTATGATTTAGTGATGTTAGTAGTAGTCTGGAAATGATTCTCAATTTGTTGATGGCACAAGATTAGTTACAGTTGCTCTAGAAGGTGATGAAAGTCACCACAAGGAATAACTTGTTCCCTATTTAATTTCGATACTCGATTATTTTGAAGGTTTTGGTTGTGACTTACGTGATCAAGATCTCTCAACGACTCAAGCTCACAATTCCTCACGTTACGTGCTTCTTGATAGTTATTTATTCCGCAGCTCTCATGAAAATCGTTTGGTCCGTATGGCACCGCTGGAAAGTGTTTTTCATTCCAGTTTGACAAACTCCCTGACACTCCCACCCCGTTAGTAGCTGCCATATGGTTGATTACTGCATCGGCATATATCCTAAGGAAATTTCAATAACAGAATTGAGTGAGACCTTGTTTAAAAATTGGGAATACACATTAAATTGCATTCAAAGTGTTTTCAAATATAAAATGAAATTTATTTCAAATTTGTATTTTTTCTTGTCAGGAACTCAACGTTTCCAGCAGAAACTTCCAGAGTCGACAACTCAGTTTAGCTTAGTCTAGCAGAAGAAAGCAGCTTAGCTTGCTAACCAATCCAATTATTCAACAATCAAATTATTCCATTCTTGCTCGACTATAATTCCAAACTTGGTCTCCACAACCTATTCTTAGTCCTCCCCAAATAGTGAACTGATTTTACCTTTCCCTTTCTTTATTTTCTTCGTAAATATGCTCGCCCAGAAGACAGAGTGTTATATGGATAAAGACGGCTAATATCACCTAAAAGTCAACTCTCATATTTCAGATAATTACGATTCACAAGGGTATGTAGCTGACAAATAATCCATCAGGTGACTATAACCGATCATCAGCTATCATTTCATATGGGTACAGATGAATCAAGTTTCATGATCACTTCCGAAATTGCACATTGCTATAGATTCACACTTTCTGTTTTCTGGGGTATTACAGTAGATACCAGAGGCTCTATTGGTAATAATAAATAAACCTAACTTCTTGAAATTCACGTAACTTCACGATTCTAATGTGTGGGTTTTATCTCATCACATCCCCTTTTATCACAACAACGAAACAAAGTTGATCTTTGTAGAAGATAAGGAAACTTATCAAAACGTCGGCTTAAGTTCGCTGTTTGCCATTTTAACTTAAAACCCATGACGATCAATGTTCAGGGTGATGTGCTCAGAAACTTGCCATTTTCAAAAATTGAAATATCAGACAAAGGTTTTTTAATATTTACCTGATTCCTGCAGCATTACACCGTCGCGTCATATTCTTGAAAGCTTTTTCGTCTCCAGATCTCGTGTTCAACATATAACTGACAGGCTGGTACCTTTCCCACCAAGGTCTACTTTCGATAACCAGATTTTCGTTGGGCGGTGAAATCTGGAGAAAAATAACGGAAGTGAGTCTAGGTACTAGATGTGTTTTCCTTAACCATCTCTAGTAGTCTGTTGGGAGGTCTTCCTCCTCATTTTCATATTTCCTTCATGACACATTCCTAACGAATTCACTCAATCGAGGACTAGTGCAAGGAAAGGACGTTCTAATGCCAGTATTTCACCATGAAGCTCGAAAGTGACTATGGAAGGTTTATGCAACACTTTCTAATACCTAACAATAATAACTAGTAACTAAGCACTATAACTGAGAAAGCTGTGGTGTTAGTTCTTGAAGATTAAATTCGCACATGCTCAAGTAAATTCCAATTTGCCAAGCACTATTCACTTCTGCTTGATTTTTTAAGAGCTTATAATTTTTATCCGTGGGCAATAATCAGTTCCTTTCGTTAAAATGTGTGATAAGGGTTTAACTCATTTTTATTTTCATCTGCGGCGCGTGCGTACTACCGTTTTTGACCAAGAACTAATGCTTGGTTAATAGACCACAATTTTACTTTTACTCCATATTTTACTCTCACTCTAAGATTCTGCTGATAAATGGAGGTGTTCATACACAAAATGTTAAAGTAGAAGTGTAATGTATGAACGCTCCCATTGTTAAGAATTGTAAGAACTTCCTTAAAGTAAAAGTGAAAGATAAATTAAAAGTGAAAGTTTGGTCTATGAACCAGGCATCAGTATTTAATCAAAAGTTGGATAAGGAATTAACTTTCTTATCTCAATTTTTATTTTATCTTATTTGCTGTATACGCCCAAGGTCAGATCATCGTCCTTAGTTCATATGTAACAAAAGGGTGCTGTGTTGTAACTGTTGTTCTAATTTCCTTGCTCTGCTAGGTACCTACAAGAATTTCACAGTACCGTCTTTTAAACAGTGTTTCTCTATTTCAACGTATCTGTATCAGTTTATGTTTACAGAAAAGACAACTTTACAATGTACAATCCCACCGATCTGTTACTAGTGTGGTTATTGCTAAAAGGATATTATCTTTATATCATTTTGACATTATGATTTGCTCATGAACACTCCTCAACCAGTTCACATTTTGGCAAAAATAATCCCAACGCTAGATCACCAGATGTCGGCTGCGAGAGTTACTGTTATTCTGTATGAACCTCCTAACATTTTCCTTCGCTTTAGATGAATCTCGTCTCCACAAATACGATTCAAAACAGATAACAATCCCTCCGCACGTCATTAGCTGTAATAATGGCAAAAGTTCATCATTTTCATTAATGGAGGCTGCTGTCACCAGACGTAGATTTCTCCACGTCAAATTTTGGATGTTAAGGCTATTTCCGAAAGGGGCATGAATTTGGCCCTTTGCACTAGGAAAGGGTCTTTAGTGAGAAACTTAAGGCTTTTTCTGCTTTCTAATTCTGCACTCTGAAATAAGGCGGCCTGTTGGAAATGAAATCATCTAATAACTTCAAGCAGTATATTAGCAACAATTGAAAATAGGAATTGAACAAAAAACAAATAGATCAGATAATATAACAATGAAAAAAAGGAATGAAAACAATTTAGAACTCTGACATTAATCATTGATTTGATCAAATTAATAAACAAAAGGAATATGCACAAAATTAGAATAAGACCAGCAAGGTCCCCTTGGTGAAAAATGGATTAAATGAGAAAGCTACACAATCGGACAAAAAGATATGCTCAGAACACAAGAGTCCAATGTACCTCTACCTATTATGCCTCTACATTGCCCTACCGGCTAAATATATATTAACGACCGCCCTAGGGCCCATCTCAATAGCTTTTAGATATACCAGAAAGAGTCAGAAAAGTCTCTCAATATGTGATCAATATTTCTATATTCAACAGAAATGAAAAATAATGGCTTCTCTTCCCAAAAGTGAATAAAATGGTTAGTTACGTTAACACACATCAAAATTGACACACCAGTTGGTCCTCTGTCTACCTTGCATGGCGGTTTTCCTGGGCGACTCCCTTTCCACATTTCCTTCCTTTCCAAATACGAATATATTCAAAGCCAAACGACACTTTATGCACACGAATTGCTGATATTCTTAGTTTTCCTGATTTTCTTATTGTAATTAAATTCTAACCTCGTAATGAGACCCGGCTTGCTCCTTTTCGACTTCTTTGCTCCGCTCCATTCAAGCCAACGACCGTTATTTCTGCCGATTTACAAAAATCGCATTTTTCAAAGCGTGCAAGCTCGCCCACGCTAAATCAATGGAACAATTCGTCAAACTGATTCTGAAATAATCTTCGTTAAGTCTACCAAGTTATCTTATTTCATCGTCTGGACCTAGCAACATTGCTCATTCATGAATACTTCGTGAGAGAAAATTTCGAATGAAATTCCCATACGTTCGAATGAAACTCGCATACAGGGTGCAACACTTATATGGATTCCATTTCTAATGCCAAGCATTACACCAGTAAGATTGCATAAACGCCCTTGTTCATTTCTTGGTGTTGAATTTTTAGTTTATTACTTCCTAATAATAGTTCTTGGAAGCGTTGCATAAACCTTCTATTCTGATTTTTTGTAGTACATGCATAACTCAAATAACAAATAACAGAAATTCAATTGTAAAATATCATATTTTGCTCATCGTACCAAGATCTGTAATATTTTGTGTGAGATGGAACTAGTAGTATGTATAAGGGGCCATCAGGACCGAGATCTCGGTCCTGATAGCCCCTTAGGGTATTTCGGGAGTTTGAGGGAACATAGTACGCCTATGTCAGCGGGCGCGGTCGTGGACCCCGTTACCCCGTTGGTACTCCGCCCATGTCCGCTAACGGTCTTCGTCGACATGTCGAGACCTGCAAAAGTTCGAACGGCGAGTTCCCAGGCTCACGTGCAAGGCGGCTCTTTTGTCGGCATGTTCGTCAAAGATATCGAATGAATGATTAATGGGTTTTCGGGTGAATCCCAACCGCCGAGCTGTTTACGAAAACAAACGTGATGACTCATGCGTTTTTCCGAGAATTGCAGAAGGTCATGCCTGCGTGAGACTTGCAAAACAAAATACGTGGGGAATCCCAGATGACGCAAGCGCTTTTCCGAGAAATGCGGTCATACGCGGCGTCTTATCGGAAACGTTCGGGCGGCATCGTAGAACCGCACCCATTTCGAGCGGGAATATTTGAACTGGAAGCGTCTTTCGCTTCAGGCGGCGTTCATGACACACGTGGGTGGTACGTTGAGGCAATGCTGTCATATTCTTCTAGAGGTCAACGAGATGGGCGCGGCGCGGGTAGGAGATCCAACTTCTCGATTGCCGCGAAGTCAGTCTCCTGCTAGAACTCGTACGATATCGCCATCGAAGACAGTGTTGTGTGTCCGCCATCAGACCATCGAATCTCCTGCTAGAACTCATACGATATATACCGCTATAGAACGACAGTGTGATCAGACTGAAAAATGTAAGTACCTCTTTTTCCTTCGTGCTCGGGAGTGTTTTTTCGAAACGGCTCACATACAGGTTGAGAGCTATTCATGCGATCTTCGGCATATACAGCGTGAGTCGAAACTTTTTTCTGTCAAGTGTGTTGGCTCAGTGTGAATTTTTTCGAACGGCATATACAGCGTGTGTCGAAACTTTTTTCGTTGGCT
Source organism: Zygogramma bicolorata (assembly GCA_032362365.1). NCBI lineage: Eukaryota > Metazoa > Arthropoda > Insecta > Coleoptera > Chrysomelidae > Zygogramma > Zygogramma bicolorata. The sequence goes on from JAVJAQ010000825.1 coordinate 658,803, forward strand.
CAGTGTGAGTTTTTTCGAACGGCATATACAGCGTGTGTCGAAACCTTTTTCGTTGACTCAGTGTGAATTTTTTCGAACTTATCGGCATATACAGCGTGTGTCGAAACCTTTTTCGTTGGCTCAGTGTGAGTTTTTTCGAACGGCATATACAGCGTATGTCTGAACTTTTTCTGTCAAGTGTGTTGGCTCAGTGTGATATTTTTCGAAGGTATCGGCATATACAGGGTGTGTCGAAAATTTTTCTGTCAAAGTGGTCTGCATGTTGTTGTTGGCTCATACAGTGTGAGTTTTTCCAAACGTATACAGTGTGCGTCATAATTTTTTCGTCAAGTGTGTTGGCTCATACAGGGTGAACCAACAGCAGCACAGTGTGCGACAAAATTTTTCCATCAAGTGTGTTGACTCATATAGCGTGAGCCATTTTTTCGAACGTATGTACAGGATGTCCTAAAATTTTGATGTTTTTTGCTTCAGATGGACCTCCTTGCAGAGTTGAACACAATATGCAGCGCTTCTGGATACAAGCAGACCGTTCCTATGAGCAGCTTGCAGAAAAACAAGCCCTATCCAATTCAGAAGCTTCGCCTGGTGAAAACCAAGTTCGGAGAGACCATCATAGCCGATATCCAGCTGTACGAGGTATTCCTTCCGAGAAGAGTGTTTGCAATCCTCAGGGGACATATTGACCAATTTACTCCGGGGAAGTACGCCCTGGTAGTCGAAGAAGGAGGGGTCGGAAAGACAAATACCTTCAAGTTCATCGAGAACTAGGCAACAACATGAAGGAAGTTTTCTCTCTCTCTGTGTCCACCCATATCCACATATTTTTTGAGAACTGTAACCTATAGGAAAATATATACTTGTATGTGAAATCGTTTTGACTTTGATTTGGAGAGAATGCGTGACAGAGTAACCATATGACAGACGCAAGACTTTACTGACAGACGTATGACTCCAATGACGTGAACGACAAATGACAGAGGAATATGGTATGATGTTTGGCTTGGATGACAGACGCAAGACTTGACTGACAGACGTATGACTCCAATGACGTGAACGACAAATGACAGAGGAATATGATATGAAGTTTGGCTTGAATGGTAGACGCAAGACTTGACTGACAGACGTATGACTCCAATGACGTGAACGACAGGCAACACGAATGACAAGACGATATTTCTGACAGCTGACAAATGAATTGACTGATGTGTGATGTGAACGACAGCCCAACACGAATGACAGACGATATGGCTGACGTATGATGTGAACGATAGCCAACTCGAATGACAGACGATATATAGCTGACGTATGATGTGAACGACTGCCAACTCGGATGACAGGCAATATTTCTGACGTATGACTTGACTGCGACGTATGATGTGAACGACTCGAATGACAGAGGATGTATGTGGTGAATGGCAGAAGACTTATGACAGACGCAGGACTTGACTGACCGCCGACGTATGACTTGACAGACGTATGACTTGACTGACAGAGGAAGTGACAGATGACGCTCCTCCGAGGACGCCATCTATCCACGCCACTGTGAGCCAACTCATAAGTGTGGTGACAGATGACGCCCCTCCGAGGACGCCATCTATCCACGCCACACTGAACCAACTCATAAGTGTGAGTGACAGATGACGCCGCCTCGGAGGACGCCATCTATCCACGACACTCAGAACCACCCATCGCACAGTGATCTGTGTCCCACACTCTTGTTTTTTCATTTTTTCCCACCCTCTATTCCCCATTATGTCCCACCCCACATTCTGAAAGAGAGAAAAAATAACAGCCCTTTCGAAAATACGATTTATTGATCGAAAAAAACATACATTTCTCAACGAGGTAAAACATTATTGGAAAACCAACTGAGCATAGAGTCTACATTGAACTGTGTACACATATACTTGCAGTTGTAGGCGGCGGCGTGGTTCGGGCAAGGCGTCGGCGTTGGCTGCAAATTTTCCATTCCATGCGTCGTACCGTCGAACTGGGAGACGTCCTGGATAGACGGTGGGCAGGTCACTCCAATATCTCGGACTTTTCTCGAGAGGAACTCGGCTTTTTGGCTACCTCTCACATATATGACTTCGGCCGAGTACAGAAGGTATTTCTGCAGAATGGCATCAACGTCGTGGTACTCGACGTCCCCTGAAGAATACGGAATGCCATGAACGTACTTTTCCAAGTACCGGGTGGTCTTCTTGTCCTTGTCCGTCAACAAGACATAGGGCATTGGTGGCTTGAACAGGAAATTCTGCCGCTGGTGACCGATATGGATGGCAAGTTCTTTGGGGTGGAACACCCCGTTGACGACGAAACCTTGGATATCAACGACCGCGATTCTCATGATGTGTGCGTCTTGTACTAGCTGGCAACTGAATGACGATGTGCGCTAGAGAGCGTCAGTTCTCCCACTTCTCCCACCACGGTGGCGCGCGCCGCCTATGATTTCTCATGACCTCGGTAAGGGGAAGTACACCACGTCGAACAGACCGAAAAAGATTTGAATTTTCAACTATCAATACTTAGACGTTCAGTGGATGAGAAAGCATTTCAACGCAAAGGTGGACCTTCGAGTTAACCGTGACGAAACGTAGTTCTCGTTGGTCGCCTGAACCAAAAAAGACAAAATGGGGGTGGGAAGGCTGTACTCATCAGGCCGAATGCGACGAAAATATCTCCAATGTCAACCGACACTCACCGACGATGTCGACACGGCTGTCCACCACGAAGATTTCACCTTTCTCGAACAGGCCAAAAAAAGATGCATTCCTTCAATTTTCAGCTATTACTACTTAGACGTTCATCAGATGTCTTGAGAAAACATGTCAACGCAAAGGATGACCGTATCAATACTTAGACGTTCAGCTGATGAGAAAGCATGTCAACGCAAAGGAGGACCGTAAGGTCAACCGTGACGGCTCTCGTTCGACGAGAGAGAAAAGACCAACAAAAATGGGGGTGGGAAGGCTGTACTCATCAAGCCGAATGCGATGAAAATGTTTCCAATGTCAACCGATACTCTGAGGGGGCTTTTCTGGTTCACATCAAAATAGGTGGACCGGTCAGGTCAACCGTTATGGAATCGAGCGAAAAAGGGGAAGACGTTGGGCCAACTGCCATGAAAACCGTTGACAACCGCCGCCCTCTTGAGATGTGAGTGACTCGAAAAAACAGTTGTAGTCCCATGTGGACGCTCTCCGATTCTCCAAAATTCGGAATTCGGCCCCGAGAAGTGAAAATGTTTTCTGCAATGATTCACCGCGATACGACTCATCCCATACCGGCCAAATGACGATAAGGAATGCGAGGTTATCGCAGACATGTTCAGACAAGTCAACAACTTCAATGACGCACAGGCTATGAGTCATCACACAAACAGAGTGACCTTCGATCAGCAGTAAAACGAACAAAGACAGCTCTGAGTCATCGGTGACCTTCAAACCGTGAACAATATCCGAATCGTAAGAGTGGAAATTCACGGCGGCAGAAAAAACGGTGTTCGACCCTCCAAAAAAATGGAATGTTTTGAAACGAGAGAAAACTGTTGAACTGACTGCGTTAGGCCGAACGCGACCCATGCCGATCATATCACGTCTACCTGAGTGCATCAGGCTGAACACGATGATTGAGTTGACATTCCCCGCAAGCGGTGGGGACCGCATGTTTTGTCGTGGGATCCAAAGTGAAAAAATCAGATACTTGGGGGAATATACACCCATGACGTGACGACAATGGACAGGGGGGGCCTTATAGTTCACCGTTGGTCCCACCCCTCCACAAAAAGCATTCCCAAATTCGTCACATGTTCGATTGGAGTCTTCAGTACTCATTTGTCTTCCAACGAGAATGGCTGCAGACTGTTCGTATGCCGAGAGACTTCAAACGTTTCGCAACTGGCCTTCGACATTTCCGAAAGAGAAGTTGGCCAGTGCCGGTTTCGTTTACACCGGTTCAGGAGACGACGACGACACAGTTACCTGTCTCAATTGCGGTGTCGAAGGATTCAATTGGGAGACTGGCGATGATCCTTTGATGGACCACTTCAGGTGGACACCCTATTGTACGTTTTTCGACAGCGATACTTCTTCGTTCATCAATCGGGTGAAACGACCAACACATACGGAAAATAGTGTTCTCATGCGGCGTCTCGCAACTTTCGAAAACTGGCCCATCGGTCTCAATCAGACGCCTCAAGAACTTGCCGAATGTGGCTTTTTCTACACTGGAATAGGAGATCACGTAAAATGCTTTCACTGCGGCACCGAAATAGCCCACTGGAAACAAGGAGATTCGGTTTGGATACATGGCTGTCACGACGGATGCGATTTCATGATGAAACTTCAACCGTCCAGGGCGTCTCCGCCGCCGCCACCGCTGACCTGTAAAGTTTGTTTGGACAATGAAGTATGCATTGTATTCATGCCTTGCAGACATTTGGTTTGTTGTCTCGAATGCTGTGTAAGATGCGGTGAAAACTGTCCCGTTTGCCGTTCACCAATCACCTCATTCATGAAGATATATGTATCTTGAATATACGTTTGAATTTGGCGCCTCGTTTCATTCCACCTCCACATAGGTCTGCACACACAGACATGCGCTTTCGATACTTTGAAACTTCACGTCACGTTCTTGTGGCATTCTCAACCGCAAAATATCCCCAGAATCTGGGGAAATATCAAGGAAATCCTATAGAATTTTCCCCAGATCTAAGGAAATGTTCTCTCAAGTGCAACATCGTCGGTTGGTGCGTATCCATGCTTCACTGAGGGGGTAATGGAGGAAACAGCATACACTTCAAATGTCAAATATCCCGCCTCAAGCGTGGCATAAGAGCCGTAGAAGGACGTCTGGGAACTTTCCCACCCAGAACGCCGTCGACCACGTCAGTCTTTGAAATCCAAATGTTCCCGCCATCTGACGTATCACGTGACCATGACTGCTGCGCGGAATGCTAGAACGTTCAAAATTCCCGCCACGTCTTGCACGCCACGGTCATGCGCACAACCATCTGCTGGGTACTTTGAAGTTTTCGTCTGACGACCAACCTTTGCCGCCTAGAACGTTTGCCGCTCATGCGCACCAACGCTTTGACGTTCAAGCTGAAGTCTTTCGAATTTCCCGCCTAGAGTGTTTGTCGCGACGTTCAGGCTCATTCAAAGTTGCCGCCTACAGCGTTTGCCGCTCATACGCACAAACGCTTTTGGATACATTGACTGGCTGAAGTCCTCCAAATTTCTCATCAGAACATCGACGCTCATATCATTCAAATTTCCCGCCTAGAGCGTTTGTCGCTCCGTTCAGGCTTAAGTCTTCCAAATTCCGCACCCGAACTTTGACGCTCAGGCTGAACTCATTCAAAGTTGCCGCCTACAGCGTTTACCGCTCATGCGCAAAAACGCTTTTGGTCACTTCGACGTTCAGGCTGAAGTCAGTGTTCACCGCTCATGCGCAAAATGATCATTCGTGTACTTTGAAGTTTCTGTCCGACGACTTACCTATCGATGTTGCCGTCTACAGCGTTTGTCGCTCCGTTCAGGTTGAAGTCTTTCGAATTTCGCGCCAGAACGTTCACTTTGACGCTAAGGTTGAACTCATTCAAAGTTGCCGCCTCATGCGCTCATGCGCACAACGATAATCCGTGTACTTTGACATTTTCGTGCGTTTGGCCCTAACCATCAAGCTGAAGTTCAGGGTTCACCGCTCATGCGCAAAACGATCATTCGTGTACTTTGAATTCCGTACGTCTGACGACTAACCTTTCAAAGTTGCCGCCTATAGCGCTTGCCGCTCATGCGCAAAACGATCATTCGTGTACTTTGAAATTTCCGTACGTCTGACGACTAACCTTTCAAAGTTGCCGCCTAGAGCGTCTGCCGCTCATGCGCAAAACGTATGCTATGTACTTTGAAATTTCCGTACGTCTGACGACTAACCTTTCAAAGTTGCCGCCTAGAGCGTCTGCCGCTCATGCGCAAAACGTATGCTATACTTCAGCTTTTCGACGTTTGACGCACGACGTGAATTCGCTCATGCGTATAGGCTTCCTCAATGGACTTTGCCCCCATCGAGCGTCTGACCACGTGACTACCACCACCCCTCCTGACATGTACATGAAAATCGGTAGAGCGTCAGTCTATCAGTTGGAGTCGTACGAGCAACAATGTTGAAGAAAATCCGTAACTACGCGAGTCAGTGGACGACGCAACCACAAACGTCGGAAGATGATGTGAATTCGCTAAGGCAAAAAAACTCTGAACTAGTGAAATCGGTGCAAGAGTTGAAGCAGATGCTGGTCACGGAAATACGCAAGGCTTCCCACGAAAGACGTAAAAATGCCGGAAAGATTGCAAAGGAGCGAGCTGAACGAAAACGAGCTGAGATCGAACGTCTGAAAGTTGAAGAGAGGATCCAGAGAAACATTTCTGTCCTGAGGGAATCAATCGCACCCAGGTTGACGCCTTATTCGATCAACGAAGAAAAAGTTCGATGTCTTGGTCTGTTCGAAGTGGTACCCGACAGAGAGTGGTACATACTGAGACGTCAACAATGCAATTGGAAACATGCTGAAAAAGTACTTGGCGAAAGAGGTGTGCGTCTGCTCAAAAAGTGGGAAAACGTATCCCATTCCATCGATATCTGCAACCGTATCAAGAGTCATTTCAAAGAAGTGGAACAGTGTGATGTACATATAAACCGAATCAAGGTCCTACAGCATCCCATCACCAACGACTACATCATGAATATGATCGATCACTATGTGCATGACAATGAAGCAGTCGTACTTGCATCAGAAAATGAGCGTGCAGTATAGACCAATCTGTGTGGATAGTTCGAGCATCCATCTCTGCAGCCCATTTGCCCACGTTAGCCTTGAGACGCATTGACTATGTACTATTGAATGATACGAATAAACTACTTTGTTGTATGCTTTGCCTCATTTTTTGTACATTTCTCGCACGCAAAAACGTTCCATTTTGATGCAGTTTTTTCGACGAAAAAATTGCATCAAAACGCACCATTTTTGACGTGTTTTTCGACACTCATTTTCGATGCGTCGAAGTGACAGAAAAACGTCATTTTTCACGCGTTTTTTCGACGCTCATTTTCGATACGTGAAAACGCGTGAAAAACGAAGGTTTTTTGTCACTTCGACGCACCGAAAATGAGCATCGAAAAAACACGCAAAAAACGACGTATTTTGGTCACTTTGAAAATGACAAATTTTGGGCGAGAAACAGTCGATGAAAATCGCACAATTTTCAACCCATTTTACATGTATTCTTATGGGAAAAACCGGCGATTTTGATCGACTCATTTTCGCACAAAAATCATCGAAAAACGACCAGTTTTTCACGACATTTCGGTGCTCATTTTCGGTGCGTCGAAGTGACAGAAAAACGTCGTTTTTCACGTGTTTTTTCGACGCTCATTTTCGATGCGTGAAAACGCGTGAAAAACGATGTTTTTCTGTCACTTCGACGCATCGAAAATGAGCATCGAAAAAACACGCAAAAAACGACGTATTTTGGTCACTTTTGACGCGTCAAAAACGCACCGTTTTTGTGCTGTTTTTTCGCCTCAAAAATGCTAAGTTTTTGTGCAGTTTTTCGCACATGTTTCTGTTCACTTTTCGAATGCGAGACATTTGGCCTACTACCAGTCAAGTTGATCTGCCTATGTCAAAGTATCCTCTGAAGTTGGTTGCGCACACATCAGATGCCACCTGTCACTCAGCCTCAGAGCATATGACGAACACTTGATCGTTATGCGCATGACCGACAGACGTCAGGGAGTTTCCATGCCCAGTCCGCTCTAGGTGGGAAATTTGAACGTCTTCAGGCGTCTGCCTCGCATCTGACGTCCACCTGACTAGCATCTGACGTCCACCTGACTAGCATCTGACATCCACCTGACTCGCATCTGACACATCTGAAGTGCACCAAGCACGCCTGCCATGTGCCTGAACGTGTATGGCATACCTTTGTACATGAGCTGCAAACGCTCTAGGCGGTAAGTGACAGAAACTTCAAAGTACATATGCGCTGGGGGTGAACGGTGAACTCAGACTTCAGCCTGCACGTGACCAAAAGCGTGTTTGCGCATGAGTGGCAAACGCTCAAGGCGGCAACTTTGAAAGGTGAGTTGTCAGATGGAAACTTCAAAGTACGTGAGTGGTCCACGTCGTGCGTCAAACGTCGAAAAGCTGAAGTATAGCATACGTTTTGCGCATGAGCGGCAAGCGCTATAGGCGGCAACTTTGAAAGGTTAGTCGTCAGACGTACGGAAATTTCAAAGTACACGAATGATCGTTTTGCGCATGAGCGGCAAGCGCTATAGGCGGCAACTTTGAAAGGTTAGTCGTCAGACGTACGGAATTCAAAGTACACGAATGATCGTTTTGCGCATGAGCGGTGAACCCTGAACTTCAGCTTGATGGTTAGGGCCAAACGCACGAAAATGTCAAAGTACACGGATTATCGTTGTGCGCATGAGCGCATGAGGCGGCAACTTTGAATGAGTTCAACCTTAGCGTCAAAGTGAACGTTCTGGCGCGAAATTCGAAAGACTTCAACCTGAACGGAGCGACAAACGCTGTAGACGGCAACATCGATAGGTAAGTCGTCGGACAGAAACTTCAAAGTACACGAATGATCATTTTGCGCATGAGCGGTGAACACTGACTTCAGCCTGAACGTCGAAGTGACCAAAAGCGTTTTTGCGCATGAGCGGTAAACGCTGTAGGCGGCAACTTTGAATGAGTTCAGCCTGAGCGTCAAAGTTCGGGTGCGGAATTTGGAAGACTTAAGCCTGAACGGAGCGACAAACGCTCTAGGCGGGAAATTTGAATGATATGAGCGTCGATGTTCTGATGAGAAATTTGGAGGACTTCAGCCAGTCAATGTATCCAAAAGCGTTTGTGCGTATGAGCGGCAAACGCTGTAGGCGGCAACTTTGAATGAGCCTGAACGTCGCGACAAACACTCTAGGCGGGAAATTCGAAAGACTTCAGCTTGAACGTCAAAGCGTTGGTGCGCATGAGCGGCAAACGTTCTAGGCGGCAAAGGTTGGTCGTCAGACGAAAACTTCAAAGTACCCAGCAGATGGTTGTGCGCATGACCGTGGCGTGCAAGACGTGGCGGGAATTTTGAACGTTCTAGCATTCCGCGCAGCAGTCATGGTCACGTGATACGTCAGATGGCGGGAACATTTGGATTTCAAAGACTGACGTGGTCGACGGCGTTCTGGGTGGGAAAGTTCCCAGACGTCCTTCTACGGCTCTTATGCCACGCTTGAGGCGGGATATTCGACATTTGAAGTGTATGCTGTTTCCTCCATTACCCCCTCAGTGAAGCATGGATACGCACCAACCGACGATGTTGCACTTGAGAGAACATTTCCTTAGATCTGGGGAAAATTCTATAGGATTTCCTTGATATTTCCCCAGATTCTGGGGATATTTTGCGGTTGAGAATGCCACAAGAACGTGACGTGAAGTTTCAAAGTATCGAAAGCGCATGTCTGTGTGTGCAGACCTATGTGGAGGTGGAATGAAACGAGGCGCCAAATTCAAACGTATATTCAAGATACATATATCTTCATGAATGAGGTGATTGGTGAACGGCAAACGGGACAGTTTTCACCGCATCTTACACAGCATTCGAGACAACAAACCAAATGTCTGCAAGGCATGAATACAATGCATACTTCATTGTCCAAACAAACTTTACAGGTCAGCGGTGGCGGCGGCGGAGACGCCCTGGACGGTTGAAGTTTCATCATGAAATCGCATCCGTCGTGACAGCCATGTATCCAAACCGAATCTCCTTGTTTCCAGTGGGCTATTTCGGTGCCGCAGTGAAAGCATTTTACGTGATCTCCTATTCCAGTGTAGAAAAAGCCACATTCGGCAAGTTCTTGAGGCGTCTGATTGAGACCGATGGGCCAGTTTTCGAAAGTTGCGAGACGCCGCATGAGAACACTATTTTCCGTATGTGTTGGTCGTTTCACCCGATTGATGAACGAAGAAGTATCGCTGTCGAAAAACGTACAATAGGGTGTCCACCTGAAGTGGTCCATCAAAGGATCATCGCCAGTCTCCCAATTGAATCCTTCGACACCGCAATTGAGACAGGTAACTGTGTCGTCGTCGTCTCCTGAACCGGTGTAAACGAAACCGGCACTGGCCAACTTCTCTTTCGGAAATGTCGAAGGCCAGTTGCGAAACGTTTGAAGTCTCTCGGCATACGAACAGTCTGCAGCCATTCTCGTTGGAAGACAAATGAGTACTGAAGACTCCAATCGAACATGTGACGAATTTGGGAATGCTTTTTGTGGAGGGGTGGGACCAACGGTGAACTATAAGGCCCCCCCTGTCCATTGTCGTCACGTCATGGGTGTATATTCCCCCAAGTATCTGATTTTTTCACTTTGGATCCCACGACAAAACATGCGGTCCCCACCGCTTGCGGGGAATGTCAACTCAATCATCGTGTTCAGCCTGATGCACTCAGGTAGACGTGATATGATCGGCATGGGTCGCGTTCGGCCTAACGCAGTCAGTTCAACAGTTTTCTCTCGTTTCAAAACATTCCATTTTTTTGGAGGGTCGAACACCGTTTTTTCTGCCGCCGTGAATTTCCACTCTTACGATTCGGATATTGTTCACGGTTTGAAGGTCACCGATGACTCAGAGCTGTCTTTGTTCGTTTTACTGCTGATCGAAGGTCACTCTGTTTGTGTGATGACTCATAGCCTGTGCGTCATTGAAGTTGTTGACTTGTCTGAACATGTCTGCGATAACCTCGCATTCCTTATCGTCATTTGGCCGGTATGGGATGAGTCGTATCGCGGTGAATCATTGCAGAAAACATTTTCACTTCTCGGGGCCGAATTCCGAATTTTGGAGAATCGGAGAGCGTCCACATGGGACTACAACTGTTTTTTCGAGTCACTCACATCTCAAGAGGGCGGCGGTTGTCAACGGTTTTCATGGCAGTTGGCCCAACGTCTTCCCCTTTTTCGCTCGATTCCATAACGGTTGACCTGACCGGTCCACCTATTTTGATGTGAACCAGAAAAGCCCCCTCAGAGTATCGGTTGACATTGGAAACATTTTCATCGCATTCGGCTTGATGAGTACAGCCTTCCCACCCCCATTTTTGTTGGTCTTTTCTCTCTCGTCGAACGAGAGCCGTCACGGTTGACCTTACGGTCCTCCTTTGCGTTGACATGCTTTCTCATCAGCTGAACGTCTAAGTATTGATACGGTCATCCTTTGCGTTGACATGTTTTCTCAAGACATCTGATGAACGTCTAAGTAGTAATAGCTGAAAATTGAAGGAATGCATCTTTTTTTGGCCTGTTCGAGAAAGGTGAAATCTTCGTGGTGGACAGCCGTGTCGACATCGTCGGTGAGTGTCGGTTGACATTGGAGATATTTTCGTCGCATTCGGCCTGATGAGTACAGCCTTCCCACCCCCATTTTGTCTTTTTTGGTTCAGGCGACCAACGAGAACTACGTTTCGTCACGGTTAACTCGAAGGTCCACCTTTGCGTTGAAATGCTTTCTCATCCACTGAACGTCTAAGTATTGATAGTTGAAAATTCAAATCTTTTTCGGTCTGTTCGACGTGGTGTACTTCCCCTTACCGAGGTCATGAGAAATCATAGGCGGCGCGCGCCACCGTGGTGGGAGAAGTGGGAGAACTGACGCTCTCTAGCGCACATCGTCATTCAGTTGCCAGCTAGTACAAGACGCACACATCATGAGAATCGCGGTCGTTGATATCCAAGGTTTCGTCGTCAACGGGGTGTTCCACCCCAAAGAACTTGCCATCCATATCGGTCACCAGCGGCAGAATTTCCTGTTCAAGCCACCAATGCCCTATGTCTTGTTGACGGACAAGGACAAGAAGACCACCCGGTACTTGGAAAAGTACGTTCATGGCATTCCGTATTCTTCAGGGGACGTCGAGTACCACGACGTTGATGCCATTCTGCAGAAATACCTTCTGTACTCGGCCGAAGTCATATATGTGAGAGGTAGCCAAAAAGCCGAGTTCCTCTCGAGAAAAGTCCGAGATATTGGAGTGACCTGCCCACCGTCTATCCAGGACGTCTCCCAGTTCGACGGTACGACGCATGGAATGGAAAATTTGCAGCCAACGCCGACGCCTTGCCCGAACCACGCCGCCGCCTACAACTGCAAGTATATGTGTACACAGTTCAATGTAGACTCTATGCTCAGTTGGTTTTCCAATAATGTTTTACCTCGTTGAGAAATGTATGTTTTTTTCGATCAATAAATCGTATTTTCGAAAGGGCTGTTATTTTTTCTCTCTTTCAGAATGTGGGGTGGGACATAATGGGGAATAGAGGGTGGGAAAAAATGAAAAAACAAGAGTGTGGGACACAGATCACTGTGCGAGTTGGTTCTGAGTGTCGTGGATAGATGGCGTCCTCCGAGGCGGCGTCATCTGTCACTCACACTTATGAGTTGGTTCAGTGTGGCGTGGATAGATGGCGTCCTCGGAGGGGCGTCATCTGTCACCACACTTATGAGTTGGCTCACAGTGGCGTGGATAGATGGCGTCCTCGGAGGAGCGTCATCTGTCACTTCCTCTGTCAGTCAAGTCATACGTCTGTCAAGTCATACGTCGGCGGTCAGTCAAGTCCTGCGTCTGTCATAAGTCTTCTGCCATTCACCACATACATCCTCTGTCATTCGAGTCGTTCACATCATACGTCGCAGTCAAGTCATACGTCAGAAATATTGCCTGTCATCCGAGTTGGCAGTCGTTCACATCATACGTCAGCTATATATCGTCTGTCATTCGAGTTGGCTATCGTTCACATCATACGTCAGCCATATCGTCTGTCATTCGTGTTGGGCTGTCGTTCACATCACACATCAGTCAATTCATTTGTCAGCTGTCAGAAATATCGTCTTGTCATTCGTGTTGCCTGTCGTTCACGTCATTGGAGTCATACGTCTGTCAGTCAAGTCTTGCGTCTACCATTCAAGCCAAACTTCATATCATATTCCTCTGTCATTTGTCGTTCACGTCATTGGAGTCATACGTCTGTCAGTCAAGTCTTGCGTCTGTCATCCAAGCCAAACATCATACCATATTCCTCTGTCATTTGTCGTTCACGTCATTGGAGTCATACGTCTGTCAGTAAAGTCTTGCGTCTGTCATATGGTTACTCTGTCACGCATTCTCTCCAAATCAAAGTCAAAACGATTTCACATACAAGTATATATTTTCCTATAGGTTACAGTTCTCAAAAAATATGTGGATATGGGTGGACACAGAGAGAGAGAAAACTTCCTTCATGTTGTTGCCTAGTTCTCGATGAACTTGAAGGTATTTGTCTTTCCGACCCCTCCTTCTTCGACTACCAGGGCGTACTTCCCCGGAGTAAATTGGTCAATATGTCCCCTGAGGATTGCAAACACTCTTCTCGGAAGGAATACCTCGTACAGCTGGATATCGGCTATGATGGTCTCTCCGAACTTGGTTTTTACCAGGCGAAGCTTCTGAATTGGATAGGGCTTGTTTTTCTGCAAGCTGCTCATAGGAACGGTCTGCTTGTATCCAGAAGCGCTGCATATTGTGTTCAACTCTGCAAGGAGGTCCATCTGAAGCAAAAAACATCAAAATTTTAGGACATCCTGTACATACGTTCGAAAAAATTCACACTGAGCCAACACACTTGATGGAAAAAATTTTGTCGCACACTGTGCTGCTGTTGGTTCACCCTGTATGAGCCAACACACTTGACGAAAAAATTATGACGCACACTGTATACGTTTGGAAAAACTCACACTGTATGAGCCAACAACAACATGCAGACCACTTTGACAGAAAAATTTTCGACACACCCTGTATATGCCGATACCTTCGAAAAATATCACACTGAGCCAACACACTTGACAGAAAAAGTTCAGACATACGCTGTATATGCCGTTCGAAAAAACTCACACTGAGCCAACGAAAAAGGTTTCGACACACGCTGTATATGCCGATAAGTTCGAAAAAATTCACACTGAGTCAACGAAAAAGGTTTCGACACACGCTGTATATGCCGTTCGAAAAAACTCACACTGAGCCAACGAAAAAAGTTTCGACACACGCTGTATATGCCGTTCGAAAAAATTCACACTGAGCCAACACACTTGACAGAAAAAAGTTTCGACTCACGCTGTATATGCCGAAGATCGCATGAATAGCTCTCAACCTGTATGTGAGCCGTTTCGAAAAAACACTCCCGAGCACGAAGGAAAAAGAGGTACTTACATTTTTCAGTCTGATCACACTGTCGTTCTATAGCGGTATATATCGTATGAGTTCTAGCAGGAGATTCGATGGTCTGATGGCGGACACACAACACTGTCTTCGATGGCGATATCGTACGAGTTCTAGCAGGAGACTGACTTCGCGGCAATCGAGAAGTTGGATCTCCTACCCGCGCCGCGCCCATCTCGTTGACCTCTAGAAGAATATGACAGCATTGCCTCAACGTACCACCCACGTGTGTCATGAACGCCGCCTGAAGCGAAAGACGCTTCCAGTTCAAATATTCCCGCTCGAAATGGGTGCGGTTCTACGATGCCGCCCGAACGTTTCCGATAAGACGCCGCGTATGACCGCATTTCTCGGAAAAGCGCTTGCGTCATCTGGGATTCCCCACGTATTTTGTTTTGCAAGTCTCACGCAGGCATGACCTTCTGCAATTCTCGGAAAAACGCATGAGTCATCACGTTTGTTTTCGTAAACAGCTCGGCGGTTGGGATTCACCCGAAAACCCATTAATCATTCATTCGATATCTTTGACGAACATGCCGACAAAAGAGCCGCCTTGCACGTGAGCCTGGGAACTCGCCGTTCGAACTTTTGCAGGTCTCGACATGTCGACGAAGACCGTTAGCGGACATGGGCGGAGTACCAACGGGGTAACGGGGTCCACGACCGCGCCCGCTGACATAGGCGTACTATGTTCCCTCAAACTCCCGAAATACCCTAAGGGGCTATCAGGACCGAGATCTCGGTCCTGATGGCCCCTTATACATACTACTGGAACTTTCACAGATATGGTTATTTCAAACACAATCAGCTGAATCTCCCAAAATTGTTAAGGTTACCGTTGAAATAACTTGAAAGCATCATATATATACGTGCAACGGCCATACCACGTTGAAAAACGCCAGTTCTCGTCCGATCACTGAAGCTAAGCAACGTCGGGCGCGGTCAGTACTTGGATGGGTGACCGCTTGGGAACACCGCGTGTCGTTGTGTTCTTTTTACCTGGAGAAATCACGATTTTTTTATCAATTTTGCGTTCCAATTGAAACGTTTCCAATCATTTTTTAGGATTAATATCTAACTTTTATAGAGATTCTGCTACGGAAAGAAGTTTTATCGCTATCAATATCGATGTACAGAACTGAGTAAAGATCCATAAAGAGTGTTTCGAATTATTATGTTTCGATACCTGTAAATATTTAAATTAACATAGATTCACCCTATTATGAAGAGGTAAAGAAAGAGTGACAAAAAAACGTTATGTCCTCTTGATATTGACTTAAGTTAAGGAAATAACTTTTTCACTTTTTAATATGTTAAATCCTTCGATAGGATTCTCAATTTATCAATATATTCTTTTCATTGTGTGGTGAGTGTTGAGTATTGTGCTGTATAATATACATACAAAGCACACTGCTCTGCGGTAAAGTTGTCTATTTGCTAGCACATTTACGTATATATTTAATTCATTGATAATTTTATAAAAATTGTGGATACTCACTTGCACTCCACCATATCCATTTTGCTGCAAAAATCGCTCACACTCATCAGCAATGTCGTACCACTTCCATTCGAATAAATGAACAATCGTACTTCTATTGCCATAGAAGTTAGGATCGAATTGACAAAACACTCTCGAAATTTGAACACATATAAAACATACTACGATTAATTTCACTTTCATGATCAAGTCATTAGTCGTGATATTGTGACCGATGTTTTATTATTGAAATTATTTTATTGCTTCTCTAACCTTTCCGAGATAAATGCAAGTGGGATTTGGCAAATGAGCAGTTATTTCTGATTGTTACTGGCGAAAGTAGCATTCATCGTCATTTATTTCTCATGATTATTGAATGAAATGATTGTATTAGTTTAGGTATACAGTGAAATATATATCGTTCTCTCTCTTTCTATCCGTGTATGTAAATGTGACCTGAATTGAAAAAAATCATCGTTAAATCGAAAACATATTGAGCTATCAAAAAAAAACATTTTAAAAAAAATATAGCAAAAAATGGTAAGCAAATCTGATTTTTGTTGGTTAAGTCCTTCTTTCCATCACATTTTTATTCGAAGGAGGATTTTGTTGCAGACCAGTGTTATTTTCGTTTTATTAACCATTTCCTAGGGTACAGTATTCAGCGTTCTTGTGGCCATAGCCGCTCCATTTTTAATAGCCTGTTTCGACGATGCAATTTGTCGCTGCAGCTCCAGAAAATTGCATGTTTTTTCGAGTTGCATGAGCTATTTTTGTTGGGATAAGTGGCAGCGACTTAGTTATTTTTATGGTGAATTTGTTAATAAACGATGAGTTTTGGAACCTTTGGTGTGAAAGTTGAATCTTTTCCTAGAGATCAATTACCCTAACACCAAACTGATATTTTTGCACTCGACGCGCGTTTCGCTAACAAGGTTAGGATCTTCAGGAGAAGAAAATTGATACTAAATCTAGTGCTGGGGTTAGTTGTTTATATACCTAAAGTTTTCCGGTCCGATATGGACTTCGTTTGTTACTATTTTTCTTGGTAATGATCTGACTACCTGCAAGTTCCGTCATCTGTTAGTATTGATTTCTGATTACTTCCCTCAACAATAAATTGAAAAGAGGGCTGAAAGGGATAGGTCCCTTGTCACCATTCATGCTGTTTTTACATTTTGCTATTTCAAGATTCTCACATGCATCGAGTAGTCTTGTGTCATGCACATGCTTGATCAGTTTCAGATTGCTTTCACCAATTTTGTGGTCATTGTATAGAGCGTGTTGGGCGACACTGGATTTTTCTACCCTTCCGTAATTTATATGTGAAAAATGCTCTTTGAAACGGGTTTTAATAGCTCTTCGGCTCTGGCCGATGTAATTGTTGTTGCAATCTTGACAACTGATCTCGTAAATTCCCGACTTTTCTGAGTTTTCTAGATTGTCTTTTGGGTTACCAAGAAGCTGCTGTAATTTGTAAGAAGTTTTATATGCAACTTTCATATTCACTTTGTCAAATATCTGTTGGAGTCCTCTAGTGTATTGAAGTTCATATGGGATTACTATGAACTTTTCGTTTATATCATCTTTTTGAAAAGTCGAAGTGTTTCCCTAAATTTACATTTTCTAATTATCTTATTAACTATCTCTGGGTTGAAACCGTTCACTTCAGCTACGTACCTAATCACTCTCCTTTCATTGTCGTACTTATCTTTTTTCAAAGGAAAAGTTATTAACCTATGGACAAGAAATTGCAGTGCCGCCATTTTATGCTGTGGACAATGATTTGAGTCATTTGGAATGTATCTGAAGGTGTTCGTGTCTTTCCTGTAAATGTCAAATTCTATTTCATTCTGTTCGTTCCTTATAACCAATACATCTAAAAATGGCAACTTTCGTTCTTTTTCTACTTCGCACGTGAATTTTATACTATTACATCTGCTGTTTAGTGCCGAAAGGACATTTTCAATTTTGGCAATCCTTGTATCCACCACAGCGAATATGTCGTCAACATATCTAATCCAGACCCTAGGGAAGTAACTGAGTTCCTCCCTAGCATCCGTCTCAAACCTGTCCATGAACAGGTTCGCCACAAATGGAGACAATGGGTTACCCATGGCTGTCCCTTCGTGCTGTGCACATTAATGGAATTATAGTAATATTAATAGTAATGGTAAATTTGTTGACGAAAATCACAAATGTGTGGTGGAATCATCGTGAAGAATGCTGATTTTGAACATTTCAATTATTTTTCGTAACGTAAGGTACCTATTAAGTTGAGTAATAAGGTGATTTTATCACAATATCAGTTGAATGAAATCATATATAAGTTGTCATATTGTAGGCGTTCGTCTTGGTAACATTCAGTGCTATTTTTTAATATTGGCAATGCAAACTGACATATAGATGACATTTCAGCAGCAACAAATTGCATCTTCGAAACAGGATGTTACTGTCGAAAAGTCGAAAATACCGGTAATATTTGCAATTTGCAACCCTCGAGAAACATGGCGGAAATTCGTGAGATATGATTGGCATGCCAATCGCCTTTATTAAATCTAAATTGTTAAACATTTTGAGCCAATGAGAGAGATTAGGTTACGAATGTTAAGTTAATTGTTTCAACATAAAACTGTTTGATTTGATGAATAGTCAAATTTGAAAGTACTAAATTGCCCGTTTGAACTGACAGTTATGTATAATTGTCAGTTCAAAGTGGCAATTATAATATTTTTCCTGCATGTCCGTTCAGTGCTTTCGTATGGAAGTGTTTTCAATGAATTCACAATTAAATAAAGTATTTTCCTTTAGATATGATGCTAGATTTATAAAATCAACTAAACTATCAACTCGCAAAATTAACAGTTAAGATTTCACAACTAATAACGGAGGAGGCATTCATAAACACAATTAGATGAAAATTCAAAATTGGCGTTTCGTGCTTGACGTTCAGAACTAGGAAAGTGTTCTGTGATCATTACATTTTTTTTATGTTTCATTTGACATTCGATTTCCTTTCTCGTGCTTGTGTTTTGAGATATTGATTAAAACAATTGCTTTGTACGACACAAACTTCCTATTTACACCGTTTTTAATTTGTTTGCAAACTAATACCAATGTCAGAAAATGAAATGCCCAATGTGCATGCATTACGTTCATAGTTGCTAGTTCTTAGATGAAAGATTGCCATCTTCTTAGTTGTTAGTTGTAACATCAATTGACAGATGAAAGTTCATAAACCCCAAATGGGATTTCACTGTATTCATCTTTCTTGGTTGTTAGTTGTTAATTCAATTGTTAGTTTAGTTTATAAATCCAGCATAAGGAAATATATAGGTCCAATCAAATTCAACCGATATCTCTCCACCGTTCATGAAATCACCAACGCATATATTTGATTATGAAAAGTTCTGTATTCCTCAACTGCACACTGTAAACCAAATCAAACTCAATCCTACAAGTAGCTCAACTAAAGGAGAGGCTTTTTTAAGTTGGCATACACGCCGGCATTGAATAAGATCGTTAGGACTCAACTAGAGTGTCGAAGTCGACATCTTGATTCCTCGTACCGTGAAACATCATTAAATTCAAAGCTAATGACGAACTCCGAGCGAAATAAGCCAAGAAGCACGTCCTCAGCATCGACGAAAGAAAAGAGAGAAGCGAATGACCCACGGCAGTCGTTGCTACTTGAACTCTAAGACACTTCTTAACGAGTACAATTTTTAAATTCTTTAAAACGCTTTTTGGCTTCTCGAGCAAATCTCCTTCGGATTCTTTCAGTTATATTAGGGGAATTAGGGATTCGAGGATTTGGAATACTTGGAATTTTACTGCGAATTTCTTGAAACAAATGTAATGCGAGGGACGTTCTCAAGTGACAGCTAATAGGATAGCCGAAAAGGCCATGTCGAACAGTTTTTTGTGGGTTAGAGTTGATTCGAGGAAACCACGGGAAAGTGATTAAGAATATTATGCTCCAGATTCGTCAGTTTTCAAATCTCTACTCTTTCTTACCGCTCACTAAACATTTGATTAGCATATCCATTAATCTAAATGTTCTCAGTTGGGGAAGGACCTATAGTAAAGTGAAGACTGCAAATCATAAAATAATATAATTTTTCTCAAGTTTTCTCTACTGAATTTTCTAGAATTAATAATAGTTTTGTAAATTTTATATCATTATATTATATTATTTATCGATCTTCGCATAAATCAACTAATATTCTTGACTGTTCAACTATATTTATGTGACCTAACAGACTGCCAAAAACTATGCTTGAAAATATTCACAGGAATACATACACAAGGTCGATGACTGTATTGTCCTTCAAGAAAATCTGAATCGTATCAACAACTGGTGCATTGATAATAGTCTTCTTTTGAATATAAAAAAAAATGCAAAGTGGTGACTTTAAAAAATAAATAAAATAAATAAAATAATAATAATAAATAAAATACAATTATCGACTTTCAGTACAATATAGAGAATACAGAGCTTCTGAGGTGCAATACCATCAAAGACTTGAGGGTGATATTTGACAACAGATTTACTTTTTCTGATCACATCGAGAATAAAATATCAGCAAGTCTCAGAATGTATGGATTCATCATCAGAAATTGTAAAAATTTTGACAACATTGCAGCCCTCAAACTGCTATTTAAGTCGCTGGTGCGCTCTAAACTTGACTATGCAAACTTGATTTGGTATCCATTCTACAAATGTGATATTCAGAAAATAAAAAGAGTTCAAAGGAAGTTTCTGAAATTTTTGATATTTAGAACCGACGGGGTGTATCCTGAAAGAGGCATAAATAATGCAGAATTATGTAATAAATTGGATATTCGCATAGTTTAGAATTGAGATGGAATATAACATCATTGTCCTTCTTATACAAATTGTTGAATGGAAATATCGACTGTGCCGATATATTGTACCAAATCAACATCAATATTCCCCGTTTAAAGTCTAGAAATAATTTAGTATTTCAATGTTCAAAGGCAAGAACAAACATTCTATTGAAGTCACCTGTGTATGTTATATGTAATAATTACAACAAAATCTGTAACCGATGCGATATTTTTTCCTGTACAGTGTATGAATTCATCAAAATTGCTTGTATTTATCTAGAGTAATTTTCCTTTTTTTTGTTCTCACCTCATACCATGTTATCTCTGATTGTTTTTATGAAGATTGTCCTGTAAATGGGAAACTGTTGGACAATAAAGCTATTATTATTATTATTATTATATTCCTTCAATTCCTCCAAAAATCAAAAATGATAGATATATTCAATTATTCTATAACGATTTTTTCCTCATATTTCTGGTATGGCACAAAAAACAATGCACGGTTCATACCAAATTTTTATCGTATTTCAGTCGGAAAGTAAAAGTATCTACATTTCAGTTTCTCAGGCTTTTTCCACAATTATCAACAAGGCAAACAATTGTGTACAAATGATAAAATATCATCAACGGTCTTCACTTATTATAATCATGGTCACTTTCGAATTTTACTAGTACAAATTCCACATTACGAAGCAAACGAAGTTGTTTTCAAATGTTTTGATCAAAGTTGAAAGAAAAAAGTAATTGTAAAAATTGGTATCATGTGGGTCATTGCAATCAATATTTCCAAAGATGAGGTTACCCTAATTCATAGTGATTTAATTTCACCAACAATTATATGCATGAAACTAGTAGCCTCTGATGCCAAATAAAGAATAAAGTTCTAAAAAAGATCTGAATATCACTATTTGTCGAAACCAGTGGCGTGTCTAAGGGGGGGGCCAGAGGGGCCCGGGCCCCCCCCAAAGCAGCTCGTGTCGCTCAAAGGAAAAAAACGAAAATCTCCGTCCATCCACTCTGAATTGATGCTTAATGAAATCTACTGATAATTAATTGATATATGATCATTTTTTCTTAGTACACGTATGTATATGTACGTATGAATATATAATTTGATGGGAAACCCGTTGGTTGGGACCTTTAGTCATATTTGCGGCGGATACACGACCAGTGGAAAAGCAAATTATTGGTCGTATTTTCATCTCAACATGTTCGTTTGTAATCGGTAATAACCACGAATCGTGTAAAACCACTTTGTTTTTGGAGTTTGTTTCCCACGATAAAGATTTTATACAGATATTTGCGACTCTACCAGTATCAACGGCAACAGCGGAAAGAAGCTTTTCAACTATTAAGCGCCTGAAAACCCATTTGAGGTCAACCATGGCAGAAGAGCGTTTGAATGGTTTAACTTTACTCAACATTCATGAAGAAATTTATATTGATATCGAAAATGTAATATATAGATTTGCTGCAAAAATAGTTCACTAGAAACAGTTGTATGCGGTGTTCCTCAGGGATCTGTTCTAGGTCCATTGCTTTTCCTCATATATATAAATTACCTGTCTTATTTGAAGTTGAATGGTGAAATCAAAATCTTTGCTGATGGTACTACAATAGTATACACCGGAAACAATTTTCTAGAAATCAAAACTGCTCAATGACCTCCATGAAATATCATCATTGCTGATGAATCATAAGCCAACATTGAATATTGAAAAATCCTCGTATATGTTTATCTCAAGAAAATCCACCTCCATCCATTCGAAAGATCCCATAATGAAAATATTATGTATTCTCCTGTAGTGGAATTTTTAGGAATTTTAATTGATGAACATTTAGTTTGGAACAAACATATTGAATTATTAAGAAAACAAATTTCACCAATTATTGGTATAATTTTTAAAATTCGAAATATGTTACCTTTATTATGTCTGAAATCAATTTATTATTCTTTAGTATATTCCAAAATTCAATACGTGATTTCGATTTGGGGGGCAGCTCCAAAAACCGTAATGACACCATTGAAAACATTACAGAATAAAACTATAAAGTGTATATACAAACTTGATCGAAAAGAACCTACAGCTTATTTATACAAACAAAGAAAACTTTTAGACATTCCTTCATTATACACGTTTGAAATTTGCACATTTATTCACCTGGTAAAAAATAAATTCAAGCATTCAAAGTCGATGTTCAAAATGAATAGTGATCAACACAATCACTCAACAAGGTTTTCAGAAAATTTGGCATTGATGAAAATTAAAACAAATATAGGACAGAAATCTGTTTACCACAACAGAATAAAACTATACAATGGTCTACCGAATTCATTGAAGAAATATGAAAAATTTCGTTTCAAAAATAATTTAAAATAACATTTGATATCATAATTTTTTTTCTTTTTATTGCCATATAAAGATCTGATTCGATTACTCATTTTTTGTATTCTATTCTACTTTTATTGTATGGCATCAGTTTAATTTTCCCTACAATAAGCATGTATATGTTTCTTGGAAAATAAATCGTTATTATTATTATTATTAGACGAATGAACCTCAAAGATTGGTCAGGGTCAGATGATTGAATGAAAAACATTAAAAAGACTAGTCACTCTGTTGTTTCGCTTAATTTTTCGTTCTTTTTTTATTATGACGAGGTGAACCACGAACACAATTTTTGGCAATATTTTTCATTTATGCTTCGGTCCCCCCCAAAACAGAATTCTAAACACGCCACTGGTCGAAACCAACGTGTTTGAGGAGCTGGACCATAACTGATACCCCGGACCACACTTGTGAAGTTTTACGTACGGTTATCAAATGATTGAGTATTTGTCAAACTCTTGTTGTTGTTGTTTTAACCTCTTATGACATCTCAGGAGCAACAATGTTATCAACAACGCCTGTCATCCATAAAACGTGCTAGAATTGGTTTTTCAGGAACTTCTCGAAAAAATACTGTTTATATTTCCACAAATAATCACACTCCGATAAGTAATCAATCTCCAAACACAAAAATTTTTTCTCAGAAACACCCTGTATTTAGTAGATTCCCCTCTGTTCGAAACGTATAACTGCAATTTCCCTTGCCATGATACCTCTGGGTTACAAATTTGCTTAGAATAGTATCAATTTGTAGAAATTCCCTTCGCAATAAGCTAAATTCGGCCTTAATTCAATCTGGAAGTCCGGGAAAAGGTGGCCGTGGAATTGTGCAGACAATGGACAATCGGGTATTCGCATCTGGGTAGCCATGTCTCCGTCCCTCGGGGATCTCTCCATTTGTACCCTTGTTAACTCCGGTTTGTTGCACTGGAAAATTTCAAGACTTCGCAACTTCAACTTTCTAGGGGAAATGATATGATTTGAAGCGAATGAGTGTTCTGGATATGCAAGAGAACTACCGAAATTGGTTGTCATCAGTCGTCGATTGTAATGTTATGATGATTGACATAGAAATGTCCAGAAAATACGAGTGAGGGCGAAGTCAGTATCATTCCGAGAAAATCTAAAATCAAACTACGAACTGACAATGAATTTCAAAATATTTTTCTCAATCAGTTGTCTTCCACCTAGAAAATACAAACTCAAGCAAACCAAAGGCGTTATTTCACTTGTTACTCATGTCGGGACTAAGATTACGAACCACAAGTTAATAACCTAAGTTATCGGTAACTGAAGCAAAAGTTATTCAAAAAACATTTTTTTTCTCCTCCCACTCTTTTAAACCGTTCATAACGTAATTGACAGCTGTTAGGTGATGGCTCATTTAGTATACACGTCTATTCTGAATTCATGGCGGCCGCTTCCGGAATTGGGATATGTAACATTCGATTGTTCAAAAACTAATTCAGCAAATTTCTGCTTCAAATTCTTCGTGAAATAGAAATAAAAATTATATTTTCAGGTAGTTTATTGTTCAACAGTTTCTGGATTGGTAATCTAGTTGTATCCATGAATCTACAAGCAATTGTTTGTCATTACTACTACTACTACTTGCTGTCATTAAGTGTCTCGCCGATCATTACAAATGATTGATAACGAAGGAATATGTTCTACACCACCAGGAATTACCGCATAAGCATGCTGGGAGTAGAAAAAGTACAGTACACGATTCCGGGATAAGGCCAATTATGTGCACTCGAGAATTGTCGCACTCGGCTAACGCCTCGTGAATTCGTGCTAACAGTTTTTCGCTCGTGCGCAATGGGATACTTATCCTCCTCGTTACGTAATAGGTTTCACTTCGAAGTAAGTTAACAGTATAAGTTCTGTTTCAAACGTCTGAGAAAATTCAGGTTTTTCAACACCTTTCTGGTGTGGTGAGTACTTCAAATTTCAACTAGAGCTCAAACACTGTTTTGAAATGATTTCAGAACAGCAAACAAGAAGTGTTTCCAATAGTTGCTGGCATCTTTGGCAGAAGTTCTCTTTTCTCTATCTCAATCTCGATTTTGGGTTGTTTTCGTCTGGATTTTTGATTCTTTATATACTTTGAGTGGCTTGAGGTAGCGCACCCAGGAGGGCTATATGGGGCTGTAGCCCCCTCCATCTAAAACCGAAAAAATACACAAGTAATATTGTTTTTTCTTCAAATCCACCAAAAATCGAATCTTGGATGCGCCCCTAAAACTCAAGTATTTGAGCTGCTGAAAACGAATCCAGGGGCGCGTCACTCCATTTGTTCGGAACGATCCTCTGTTTTACCTAACCTCAAAAGGTGCGCAGCACAATCGTTTGCTCTCCTATTTTTCTAAATCGTGAAATTTCGATTCGAATTCTTTTTTAAAACTTATTATGATTTCGGAAAATTTGAGGTTGAAAACATTTGTTTCATTCGTTTTTTCGTCCAAAAAAACTGGAATTTGACATTGGGCATAACTTCCGAACGCATCTTGTTTTGACTTCGAATTATTAGTGTTCAGCGGCTCAAAATAGCTGAATTGGTCATTTTTCTTTCGAAATAGATGGTGTATTCTGTTATTTGTGAACTTTTGGCACGACCTAATTCCGCCATTGAATACAATAACTATTATTGACTGAAATACTTATCATTGGACACAATCTGCTTTTGTTTCCAAAACTTGTTTACAAATATCTCTCATTAGGTTCGTTTTCGAAAATATGTCAAAGATTTTGAGATTTGGTATCATTTTACTACTGTGTGATCTCCACAGCTCAGCAGTGAGAATGTGTTCTGATGATTCAGAACTACCACTATCTGTCTGTTCTTGATCAGTCTTGATGTTCATCTTGTGATCTTGTGTTCACTTTTTCACACTTCAAAATCGTTGTCACAATCGTAGGGATTCCGATGGTACTTTCGGTACAAACGAAAACTACCGATTGTAAAGAATTAGGGCATTCTTGCAGAAATTTGTCGCTATTAGTTAGGAAAGTAGTCTCTACGCGTATATTTCAATACTTAAAAATCGTTCAGTCTATGGGAATCGGGAATCGATTCGATTTCTTAACCCTTTCGGTCACGCATTTTTTTCCAGTAAGAGAAAAATCTAATTTTTGGCACAATAACAGAATGATTATTTTACATATTTTTGGTAATATTCACAATTTTTTTTAATATCTGGTTTTTAAGTTATAACATGTATTCAATTGAATACATTGGGACTTAAAGGAATATGAGTTAGGAATAAAATTGAATACAATATGACTGAGCAGTATACTAGGCAAATAAGTTATTTGAATTCAATTTTTACTGTATTTATTTTATTGTTGATGATAAGTTAAAAAACAGTTTTTTTGTTTATTTAAACACAAGTGTACATTGCATTTAATACACAACACTCTGGATTGCCCCTCACACCCTGGATTTTTGCATCTAGAAGCGTCGGTGGTTACTGGATTGTCGGTGGTTACTGGAACACCAATCGGGACATCAACAGTTTCGTCCAACTCTACAACATCCATATCTTGTTCCTCATTATAGTTATTTTGTCTCATTACCTCCGAAATGTCTTCTTGTTCGATTTCTCTTTTTTCCTGCTCTCTATCCTCATTATCTTCATCGAAAACGTCCCCCCGTTCCCACCCATTTACGTTATCGTCATCATCGCTCAAATATTCTATATCTGAAAGTCCACTTTCAATAATCTCTAGCAACTGTTGTTCTGTCAGAGGCTTTTTCATGTTGTTTGTTGTAGCCTATAGGTAAAAATAACGCAAAATGAGAAAAAATAAAATAAAAGTGGGGCTATTCTTACCATCTCCACTAAGTCCTTTGAGTCACGATGTATTCAATTGAATACAACACTTTTTCAATATTGTTTATAATGAAATCGCTAAACTTGCGAAACAATTATCGTAATAGTGTTCAAAATACTGGTTTTGTAGACCAAAATTTACACTATAAAACTCGGAACAAAACACACACCTTTGAAATAATATAAACAAACAAACATAACCTGTTCTGTCACGATAACGACCACGTGTTTTCTGCCATCTTTAAATATTTATCAAGTTCGTCATAGTGATTTATCTTTACTGAAAAAGACAATTTGTATCATGATATAGTTTTTCTTTGAAACATTTTCCTGATCGCCAAACAAATAGTTAGAAATATAAGATGGTCATATAGAAAAGAGTATTTATGATATACGCTGACTAGATCATACTCGTATCGAATGAAATTTAATCATATCGAGTATTGAATATCAATAGTAACAAGGTTACCCAATGATCATTTCTAATCGTGAATTGAATCGTTTGAAACGGATCCCTGGAAATATTTGAAGATTCGATATGTTGTAGATATCGATGCACTCTGATCGCGTGTCTATTGTTACAGACTTCTACAAAAATGGATAGTTTTTAAGATATGACCCAATCAATATACAATTTTCCTCATTATCTTCTGTGACCCATAATCGCTTAGCTCTTATACTCAATACAAACGAAATTATATTAATTTCTGCTCAGGAATCGACTGAAAAATAATTCTTTCTAATTTTTAATGCACCCATTTGGTGAAATTATCATACATTGCTCGTCACTGACGATGTAGCTGGGCAATCATTTTCAACTTTTGTATTCCCGTATTCGAGAAACAAAAACCTTCGAGTTGCTCCTGTTATTACAAATATACTTATATTCAACACAATTCAATTGTGGCATTTAAAAAAATAATATTCGATACACACGATGTGTATACTAAATCTGATTCAATTTTTTTCTGTAATATTCTCCTGGTCTTTAGAAAACTGGTGGAAAATGCAATATGAACATCTAAAAATCGTATTCATGATGTACGCTGACGAGATGACAATTGCTATCGAATGCAGTTTTTTCATATCGAGGGTTGAATATCAATGGTAACAAGGAATTACATACCCAAAAAATTATGATGATTATGCAAGGTATTTGCAAATGTTGTAATATGTCTCTGGTAATTGACCGTAAATCCAACTTTGGAGGGACAAAACGTGACGTTTTGGCTGAAGAGCATATCACTTGAATCACAGTTCAATGAGGTG
Source organism: Zygogramma bicolorata (assembly GCA_032362365.1). NCBI lineage: Eukaryota > Metazoa > Arthropoda > Insecta > Coleoptera > Chrysomelidae > Zygogramma > Zygogramma bicolorata. The sequence goes on from JAVJAQ010000825.1 coordinate 686,944, forward strand.
AATAGTCGAAAATGATTTAGAATATTCTTTTGACAAATCATGATTGACTCTGCATAGGACTGCCAAAAGATATTTCTTTCTGAAATGCTTCCCAAATCAATCTTCGCCAAACAGATCGGGAAGTTACTATGTAGCTAAAGCTGAAGAGAGGAAGAATTTGCAACACAACACCATTCAGGTTTTCATCTGAATTGTAGAAGAAATATCTTCATGTTGAATACATATTTTCGAGAATGGGTGTTGCTAATCTTTGAATATTTGCTAGTTTTCTATTTTCTGATAGGTTTCTTGACCATGCTCGCCATGATCAGAATATTGGTTAATCCTCCCCAAACTTGTTGATATACCTTATGCAGCTGATAGAAATTCTCAATTGAGTACCAATGATTTTTTCATTATGGAATGAACAGAGGAGTAATGAGTTACTCGTATAATTCATATGAAAAAGTTACTCCTCACAAATAAAATACGATTATAACAACAACCACAACATTATAATATAGTGCGCTACCACTGAGCTATATATATTTTTCGTTCAATAGTTCACCATTTAGTGAATGCACCCACATTCAACATCTGTAAAGATGATAACTGTCAGAGTTTTGTGTTCGGACTGTTCAACTTTTTTTTTTATCGTTTTGGTATTCCAGCTTTCGCGAAGACAGACAAAACTGATATTGAACAACGTTATCTTATTTGCCTCATGTATGATTTCCCAGTAGTTTGAGTAAATACTGAATCAATATATTTGGTTGGTTGAACAATGGATCCCCATTAATGGATGATTTGATGAACGCTTTAACTGAGTTTTTTCTACATACTATTATTATTTCTACTATTATCAAAATTTTTGTGAAGAATTGATATTTTTCATGAAATGGACATTTATAAATTGCTGCCTTTCAATTTCCACATCAGAAATTATAGATTCTTCCAGTGAAAACTCGTTTACTGTTGAATTCAATAATTTCTGGAGTTGAAGGTCGTGAACGTCAAAAATCTAAGAGCACGGCACTCAACGGTGGTCTAGGTTTTTGAAATCCGTATAGGCTTTCGGCTAAAAAATTCCGGCTTTCAAGCCCAGATAAAATTGAATATAATGACTAGAGTAGTGAAAGCCTACATTCTCTCATCGGTTATTGTCCGTTTGCTTCAATGGATCAATTGAAAATTAGACACAATTTTTGGGTATGTATTCCCTAGCAATAAAAAAACTTCATTCTATTTTGTATATGCTCATCTTGCATTCCTCACCATTTCTGTGACTTCCAAAAAAAATATTATATTATAACAATAATTCGATAATTTTCATCCAAATCAATATGGTTTTTTACATTATAAAGATGTAAATGAATAACTAGAGACAACAAAATATCATAAACCTATATTCTCTATTATCAACCACACGACAGTGTTCATAGTTGGAACACGACGTTTAACTGAGCAAAACACAAAACCGAATAAATCTCAGACTCGTTTCCACCTCTACGTATTTTTAATGTACATTATTCATTACATATTTCATTCCGTTTGTGTGTGCCGTGTAGCGCTTAATAAATCTGAAACCATGGGAAAGCGGCCGCAAAGGAAAAACTGGAGAGCATAAGATATATTTTTCTTGCAGAAAGGAGTGAAATATCGCGGAGCGAATAGAATAACAAAAGGGGAAATATAAACTCGGGTTATTTTTCTCTTATTTTCTAATTAGGTTTTCTCGGTGTTTGCCCCTAAGATAATCTAACGTTTGCTTCGTAATTCATCTAACGTGAAGGGTTGGACAAGATTTTTCACAAAGGAAGGGATTAGTTATTTTGGGATTGAATTATCCGGAGTGATTGTTCGAAGTCAGTATGCCTTTTTTTCTGAAAAAGGTCTACTCCTATTTTATATTATTGTTTTCACTATAGACTGTGATGAGTTCAAGACCCACTGTAAGAGAACTGACGACAAGATACCATTTACAAATACCTTTGAGTTGATTGGTAGATGAATCCGCCTGACAAGGCTTCGCGCATACAGCTTTCAAGTAGTGAAATATATCTTCAGAGAATTGAATCTATAATTCTGATTCATTACCACAAGGTCTGAAAAGGCTCGTACATGATCTTTTCATACTTTCACTTCCTCTCCAATCACCCTTGGGTCTTTTATGCTTGAAGACCGAGAGTCGTTTCAAATCTATTTTAAAATCCAGATTTTCCATTTGAAATTCCAGATGAAATCTCTAATTCTATTTGGAATCCTGAGTGAAATCCCATACTTGCAAATTCTGAAAACGTTTTTTTTTCAATAGAACAAATCCATCACTCACCAACCATTCATAGCTCAATGTGATGGAGAATAGACACGATTATAGTAGTGATATAATTGTTAATTTTTTTGAAAAAAGTGTATTGAAAAAATCGAAATCTTTCCAAACACACTCGTCTCAAATATTATACAAATCAGAAATGGTGAGGGTGGTTGACATTATCTGATCGTGATAAGATTTCATGCTTGGTCTTCCGAATTATGATCTCGAATTTTTTTTTCGAGAATAAACAATCCATTGTGTTCGAGGAATAATTTTTTGCTTTCTTCTTCTGAGAAAATAGAAATTACAACTTCTATGAAAGCAGCGAAATAAACAAAAAACAAATATTCTCTGTTCATAGGTTCGTTTATATCATTCAGAGACGTTAGATTCATTCACAAAAAGGAGAAAAAAGTCCTTTTTGAACAGATCACTTTTTCTTGCTCAATTTGCATACCCAAGCATATGGAAGTCGAATAAAAAAGATAGCATACATGGTAAATATTCACACAAACCAAGCATAACAGGAAGCTATTTGTAGAAAAAATCCCACTGAATCTCTGAGCGAAAAAAGATCTTGTCTGGGCTTGAATGAATTATTGTCAAGGTGGGTGAGATTTTTTTACAAATAGCCCTCTATTTAGCTTTATTGTGTAGATATTTTCCATGTTCAATATATGCCATACAGGTGGAGAGTAGCTGTTTCAGATGGACTATTTCTTTGCTTGAATGTGGTTGACAATGTTCTTTGCTGTATAGTATGGTTCAGACTTCCATTGTCTATATTTTTATCTTTATTGGAACCAGTTGCTGAGACAGAAAGATTGAAAAAATAGAAATCGAGTAAGGAAATAGAATACAAACAAAAAGTTGAAAAAGATTTTTTCGGTGGATAAAGTAAGAAAGTCTCGACAAGGAGCTGAATAACATAGGAAAGGAACTTCAGGAGAACGGCTACTCGAAGAAGCAAGTGGAATAGACATTGGCCTAGACGAACCAAAGGAACACCAAGGAGATACTGGAACAACAGATCCTCATCATCCCCTACGTGAGAGGACTTTCAGAGAGGATCAAAAAAATTGGAGTGAAATACAACGTCAGAGTCTGTTTTCGATCAGGGAACACAATACGTAGTCAGCTCACAAAAGTTCTACCACCGAATGTAGACAGCGCCACCAATAACTGCATTTCTTGGATACCATGTGAGTGTGGCAAATTCTTCATCGGAGGAACCAGACGACCATTGGGAGTGAGAAAGGGCAAACACAAGAAATACACGCAACTAGGAGGAACAACGAAATCAGGAATAGCGGAGCATATTTGGACAAATCATCATTTCCCGCTCAAAATTGATCAGCACACTTCTAGTAGTAGCATCCGTGCGCCTCACTAATCGGGCGGTCTTTTTTACTGACCATAATTTTAAATATTGTCAGTCATCACCCGAACACGAGTGCGGATCCCAGCAATCGAAACGTTGTGAGTACTCTCAACTTGAAACTTGGTTTCAACATTTAATCATACTATTTCATTTATCTCTATATTTGAATTTTTTGACCAATAGTTCACATTCGATATCCTCATTTTTTGTAACAACATTATTTTCTTTGATCAATCAAACCTTAATTTTATTGGCCAAAAAATCCATTTCAACCTTTTGTTTGGATTTGATTTCCTTACTTTATTTTTATTTTCATTCTTCCTTTCTTAGCAACAGGTTTCAGTAGAGTTGATAATGTAGATAATGGACTATTTCTTCATTTTCGTGAATGAAAATCAACCGTTTGAATGATATAATAATGTTTTCATAAGCATAGAATTTCTTTCTCAGAAAGATACATGTGTAAAAAAGGGGGTGTGAATAAACAAGTAGGAACCACAGAAACTGATTCATTTCAGCTTGTGCATGGTATGAAGAATGGGGTTTGTGACTGATTAGTAAATTAAAAAATATGTATATATAAAATAGTATGTTAGTAAAAACTCTTACATCTAGCTTTGGGTAAAATCACATATAATATTTAATATCAACATAAGAGAGGAAGTCAAGTCTATTTATTAAAATTTTCAAATGAGTTCATGAAATATCAATTTTGAATTCTTTAACTGGGGGACCAGTCGATTAAATTGATTTATATTCCGTTATTAATGATGTTATGAAAAAATTTGAATTTTTTTTTCTAAAATCCAAATATACAGCTACCAATCAACAAAGAGTACATTCATTTCTTCATTATACTTCTTTCATAGAAGTTGTAATTTCAAGTTTTTCATTCGGAGGAGAAGGCCAAAAATTGATTGCTCAAATTTCATTCTCCCCACAAAATATTCTGAAATTTCTGAATAAATATGCGAAAAAAATCAAATGCAATTGTCGTAAAAGTTGAAGTTATATCATCATATCATTTATTATCAGAATGGTATTCGAGAAATAGATATTCAGAGATACTTCAAACAACTTTTTCAAATTGATTTGTTTGATATACAAAGTGTTATAAGCTTTTCTCGAAAATCGAGTTGATTTCTCATCCCAGTGGACTATGAATTTTTTGGAAGTGGTATATTTGTTCTGTCAGCAAGTACTCCTAGGAAAACCTCCACATAAAATGAAAAAAAAATCGAATACGACACCAAGCGGGAATTGAGTACATACGTTTTTGTAGTCAGAGTGGGACACATTGTATAAAAAGCTTCGCTTCATTAATCTGTCCACCATTCCGTGAAAATGAAATGGAGACAACTAGCGCCACTTGATTTTGATTTGGGTACTTGAATGCCTTATATAACTTTCGACCGATAGGCGAAGAATTTTGGGCACCTGTATGAGTCAAAGTGTAATTACTCAAATAACTGCAATGAAAGATCTCTGAAAAAATTGTTCTAAAATTGTTCGTTCCGTTAACCAGCTGACGAACGTTAACCCTCAGAAGTCGGTGCGAGCAATGGATCAACGAGGCCTTACCTTTTAACGTGCGATTACCCAGCACGGTGGCCAGGCGAGGATTCGAACCCCGGCCTTCCGCTCGATAGGCAGATATGCTAACCACTACACTACCGAGACCACTAAAGGGGGCAGATATTCGTTGAATACCCCTGTTTTAAATTTCACATATCCTAAAACTTGAAAATCTGCTGATCACTTCAATCGCACCACACTGTTAGTTCCAGATAAACCCGAAAACAATCTCCCTCCACCATTATGAAAATGGAATTCCCTTCCCCAGCTCGTTCGGAATCAGATCGTGATTCCAATCTAGACCTAGTTAAATCAGATATATTCGTATTTTACCATTAATGCAAACACCAAACAGAAAAAAATCTGATCCAATTTCCGAAGTTATATTTGAACTGACATCCCCTGAATAACAAATAAATCATATGCCTCTGGGCGACGGGATGTAATCATTCCAGTTATATGGATAGAATTGTGCTGTATCCAAATACGCTTCCAAGAGTATCCGTCCTTGGTTTCTCAGTAACCTATATCGCATCGAACTCATTTCGTTACACAAAAAAATCAAATCATCCAGGTGGTCCGATATATTGAATGAAGGCAATGATATTAATGCCTATCGAAGAAAGTCCATCAGTCATTGAGGCGTAATATTGATAGTGGACCTGTAATTTCCCAGGCCTTTGATGAATACTTATCGCTGTAACAACGCCCCCAGGAGAGAACAGTAATGAAATTAAAAACTCAATCATTGTATAGTTTGCTATGGCAACTATTGAAGATGAGCTTTCAATTATTCAAAAAAAAATATATTGGGAACCATATATTTGAAAAAATTTGGAGAATCATGTAGGGAGTTATTCTCAAAACTGAAGGTTTTTACAGTTAGTTGTTTCGATCTACATTCTCAACTCGGTTGTTTGGGTCAGAATACTTGATAATAGGTTTCAGGGGAGAGTAATAACATCATTATACCACATCACAAATTATTAGTGATATCCGGTAAACGCAGTTCTTAGTGTCGCTGTTTTTATTCGGTGGTCGAATTTTTGTGAGTTGGCTGCGCATTGTATTCCCTGATCGAAAACAGACTATTTCCCTCACATACTCTTGATCCTCTCTGAAAGTCTCTCACGTAGGGGATGGTAAAAATAGAATACAATGCGAGTGCGGCAAATCCTACATCAAATAAACCAAAAGAAATTTGGAAGTGAGAATAGGCGAACGCAAGAAAAACACACAACGAAGAGAAACAACGAAATCAGGAATAGCAGAGCATGTTTGGACAAACCATCACAGCATTGAATGGTCTGGAGCCGAGGTCATACACAAGGAGAGGCACTGATTCAAGAGGAAATTCAAGGAAGTTGCCTACATCCTCAACTACGTCGCATTCAGTCACCCCAGCGTGGAGATCCGGAATGTGTGGAGGCCGCATATTCAAGGCATGGGCCGACTTCGGCTCGATGAGAGAAAATCTCCCGTCGATACATCCATTTCCCGCTGAAAATCGATCAGTACACTTCTAGAAGTAGCACTCGTTCGCCTTCCCGTCAGTACCGTCCCTTTCCCCACCATAAGGGCTTTATAACCGACCACACCTCGTATTATTGTCGGTTATCACCCGAAGACGATTGCGGATACCAGCAATCGAAACGTCGAGTACACTCAACTTCATACTATTTCATTTATTTCTTTATTTGAAATTCTTTGACTCATATTTCATATTCGATATCTCCATTTTTTGTAACAACATGAGTTTCTTCAAAATCCATTTCAAAAAAATCCATTTCAAACTTTCGTTTGGGATTTGATTTCCTCACTTCATTTGTATTTTTCACCCTTTCGTTCTTAGGAAGAGGATTCAATAGAGTTAGTAATATAGACAATGGAAGTTCTTACCATTAACATTCAGCAAAGAATATTGTCAACCACATTTAAGCAAACATCAGAGAGCCTGTGAGATTATGGAAGGATAAAAGTTGAAAGGTCGATAGAAATAGAAGATGAACGGGTGTCAGAGGCTGACAAAATGGAAAAAAAACGAAGAAACGCATGTCGAGGAAACTTCTGCAGTTGCAGTCCACACATGTGAATCATTGAACATGCACAATATCAGAAGTTGTAGTGGAAAAGAAATGCAGATATTTGGGTTCAAAGAGCAAGAGTGCCGTTTGACCGCATGATGACACGCTGGGTTCATCTACTATTTTTCTTTCGCTTCAAATATCGAGAAGGAATTCAAATTAACAAGTAGACAATTTCTGAAAGTGGTTCAGTAATACTTTGACAATTCTTCACAAACGCAGGAAATAACTCACAAAATGGGTCTTTCTTGTTTCAGAGTTGAAGAAATGAATCACTTTTCGTAATAATAACATGATGATTTTTTCAATGACAAAATATCTAAGGATTGATTCTGTTGCAGAATCGACATTCCTGTTTCTTCTTCAAACTCGACACCATCATCACTATTCTATTCGCCTTCCTCCTTATCTGAAATTAACTAATAGTGAAGTAATTGAATGAATCTGAAATAAAATTTAGCAATGATTACCACCTTCCGAACTATCATCGTCAAAAATCACATCTTTCACCGAGGGTGGGTATAGTGGTTTTCACAATAAATGGTATTGAATGAAGGATTATTATAAAACCAATTAGACCCTTAAGTTGTAAAATCCGAGATGCACATCATAAATGTAAAAGGACCGGATTCAGGTAATTTTGTTTCTCAGAGAGGTATTGTAGAGGATTACAGCTTACACTTCTTGTTCATAGTCTTTGTATTTCATTGGAAGTGTTCACTTGTGTTACGGCGTGCAATAATTTTATAACATTTATTTGTTATTACAGACATTGATAGCAAAGATTTTATACCCCAACGTACAGAATAGGCAGTATGTGGCATCCGTGGATAAAAAGTAATAGTGCTTCTTCCAGTGGTTCGTTAAAGAAGAATCACTCATCTTGTGACGCGAAAATCATTATAAAAAATGTGTATAGTTCCTTACTTCAGCAAGGATAAAACGCGGGTGTTGCAGCAAAAGTAACCAGTAATTTGACGAAGGTGCCTCTTACTTCAGTTAGACGAATTGTTGAAAATTCCATGAAATCAAGAAAAAAGCGTAAAGATTCCGGTTGCAAATGACATATATTTTAAGAAAATTTATACACAAAAAAAAACTTTTACAAGTACTGCAGTCATTTTCTTTAACAAACACGTATGTTTGTGATACAATTTCAGAAGAATTGGGACATACAGTGTTACGACTAACTCCCTACTACTGCATGTTCAATCCCATAGAGCTTATGTGGCACCAACTTCAATCGAGCGTGCGCGGAAAAAATACTTCTCCGACTTTGAGTAGTAGTGTGGTAGAATTAATTAGGAACTGTATGAATGACATTCCTACCGAGAGTTGGAAAAGTTCTGTTAGTCATGTTATAAATGTTGAAAACTCGTACCTTCCTGTAAAAACAATTGCGCCAATTATAATTAATTTAGATGAGGATAGCGATAGCGACACTGAACTAAATATAGAATAGAATTGTAACATTTAAATGAATTACATTTGCATCTTTTACCAGATGATTTTCTACACAATGGGATTAAATCGGGTAGTTTATTGCAGTTAATAAGCCAATACCATTTACTGAAAAATACTATAGCTGTGGGGTTCAAAACCACTGGAAGTCTCAGCTATTACCATTCAATAACACCCAGAACATTTTTGGTTGGAATTCGATTGGATCTGCTACCATTGCATTTTTGCACAAATGCGATATATAGCGTAATCGGTTTATCTGCTGAAGTGGCTCAGTGGAATAAGGCGAGACAATGAAGTGGAGAACTCATTTTGTTGCTACAGAATGCAATGAAGCGTTTTGTTTTCAATGTTGTTTCACAAAAATGGATAGCTAAGTCATAGCTAGCCGGGATGCGCAACACCAACCGAGAGTGTTTCACTTCGGAAATCCGGTGTACTAAATTCCAGTGGTTCGTTAAAGAAGAATCACTCATCTTGTGACGCGAAAATCATTATAAAAAATGTGTATAGTTCCTTACTTCAGCAAGGATAAAACGCGGGTGTTGCAGCAAAAGTAACCAGTAATTTGACGAAGGTGCCTCTTACTTCAGTTAGACGAATTGTCACAACAAGGAACAAGGCGAGACAATGAAGTGGAGAACTCATTTTGTTGCTACAGAATGCAATGAAGCGTTTTGTTTTCAATGTTGTTTCACAAAAATGGATAGCTAAGTCATAGCTAGCCGGGATGCGCAACACCAACCGAGAGTGTTTCACTTCGGAAATCCGGTGTACTAAATTCACTAGGAATCTTGTTGAAATCCATGCTGAAATCCAGGAATCCCACCTAAAATCCTTGAAGAGAACCTGAAATTCACTAGAAATCCTGATTTGGTGTACAAATTTTACGTATCTTAAACACCCCTCGACATCAAGCGGATAGTTCTGATGCCGTCATACGGCAAGGTATTGTCGATCGATGAAAGGATGACGTGTAATGGAACAAATCAATATTTTGTATCTATCTGTTATTTTTTTTCCCTAATGAATAAAGATTGAATTCTATTTTTGTACTGAGCTGACTCATTATGTTGAAAATTTCACATATTTCTGAGAAACAAGTATTTCATGAAGGTACATAGAGGTAAAGAATCATCAGGGTTCTTGAGGTTGACGATTTCGGAGTAATTCCATACCAAAATAAATAATCATACAGTCAAGGTTCACCATTTTTTCGTGGTATTCATGCACCTCATTTCATAATGAGGAATTCAAATGCAGTTTTTGAATTTTAATACGTCTTTATGATACTTCTGTCTCATACTGGATTCCAAAATTAAAATATCCTCGTGTTTGTTATGAATGATCAGTACTTATTTTCATTCCAAATAATTACATAAAAGAGCACCATTATAGGGAGTCTCTATTATTTCAAGCCAATAACATACGCATAGAAAAAATATTATGAGAGTGAATCATTATGAAATTTCATTTGCAAATTGTGATTAATTATCACTCCTATACTCGTAAACTGTTTTTTTGTGAATGAAAAAAATAGTGCTATATATCTCTATCATTGAACTCATTGATTTTCCGAAAACATTCAAATTTGCATTCAGAAGATTTGCTTTCATTATGGAAATATGATACGACATTAGAATTGAAAGAAAATTAGTAGATGAACTGGGCTTGTCATCATGCGGTCAAATGGCACACTTTTTCTTTCAACCTAAATATCTGCATTTCTCCTCTACTTCAGCTTCTTTCTGACATTTCGCCTGTTCAACCAAAAAGCACCTGTTGTATTCAATTCAGCTCCTTTCGTGTAATCAGCGACTTTGAATATAACAATATCAAAATATAAAATATAAAGTTCCAAAAATGCTCGGTGAGGACACTCGATAATTAGCAATAAATCGAGTCGTCTGAAGGACTAATTTGTTCGGAACAGCATCAACTTATGTACACAGCAGCAGCTCAATGGAAAACACCCATCAAAAACAACTACTCCCCTGCTAATGCAACGAAGGGCGTTCAATTTTATCTGGCAGAGGTCACTGCAGGATTATCTACACAAGAAATTTCTGCATATGCTAATTGCCATCATCAACCAGATGTCTATGGTTTTCCATGATTGAAAATCACTTTTCTTCGAGAGTATTATCATCATACCTCGACCAAAGCTGAAGCTGACGAGTAAAATAAGCTCTCATCGCGCTATCTGCCCATGACGAGGTAAAAACGGAAAGGCAATCAAAAACCCTCAATTCCTGTTATAAAGAAAAAAATATATTCGGTGAGTATATTTGAGAACTGGCTGTAAATCGGATCGACCAGAGAAACAATTATTCAGTCCAGTCCCAACTCACCTACACAGTAGCTCAAAGTACCAACTGTAAACAATGTCCCACTGGAAGGCTCTCTGAGTGATAGCCAACTTCTTCATGGAACGTTTTGAAGAGAAGGCAATCGACGCCTTTGATTTGAAGCCGACCTTGTGGCTACGTTACGTGGATACACCTTCGTCGTCTGGAAACATGGAAGGGACGCTCTGAACCTTTTTCTAGACCACCTGAGACCGATCAGAACCAGCAGATAGCATTCCTAGATGTTCTGATTGAACGATGTGGTGCTAGACTAACCGACAAAGTATATCGAAAACCCACGCACACGGATAGGTACCTACACGCACTATCGAACCACCACCATCCCAACCAAAAGAGAGGAGTCATATATACCCTAACTGAACGTGCCCGAAGAATATGTGAACCAGAACATCTAGAGCAAGAACATCTTTCATTTTGACCTTGAGGTCAAATGGATACAGTGTATCTGAGATCAACAGGGCCATGAAACTGAAGAGTTACACGGTTAAAAACAGGGAGGACTCTCAGATAGTTGCAAAAGCATATCTGCCATATATCCCGAGGGTCACTGATAGAATTGGGAAACTCTTGGGGAAATATAACATGAAAACGGTTTTCAAACCGACCAAGAAGATCCAACAAAGGCTCAGGTCGGCTAAAGACAAAAGAGACCCACTGTCAGCGGCAGGGGTTTATCGCATACCGTGCACCTGTGGAAAGGTATACATTGGTACCACAAAAAGATCCATAGGAACAAGGCTCAAAGAGCATGAAAGGAACTGCAGGCTAGGGCAAACTGACAAATCGGCAGTGGCGGAACACGCACTGAGTGAGGGTAACGACAGGATTATGTTTGAAAATGCTAAACTGATTGCCCCCAACCAAGGTTACCATTACCGACTGGAACGGGAGACGATAGAGATCCACAAACACACGGACAATTTCAACAGAGAAGAAGAAGCGTTGAGTCTCCAAAGAATTTGGAATGCCATTCCGAGAACCTCAAGAATAACTAATAAAATCACAGCGGGTAGTGCGGCAATTGATACTGATGATTATTCTCCTAATTCGACAGAAGTAATCAACACTCCAGCCTACCTGCATAAATATAAATACGTCTAGGGAATCGAAATGTTTAGTAATCGAAATAATAGTCATGATGAAAGCGCCTCTAAAGAAGCTAGCCACTCGCGCTGGCGAAACGTCAGGAAGAAATTCCAAAGAACGATGGCCTTCAAACCCGAAGAAAAGTAGTAATACTTAAAACCTCGGCCGCGAAAGCCTTAACCATTTCGTTCGTTTCCGTAATCCAGCTGACGAACGTCAACCCTCAGAAGTCGAAACTTGTGCGAGCAACGGATCAACGAGGACTTACCTTTAAACGTGCGATGACCCAGCACGAACATTATTATAAAAAGTGTAGGAATTCTTTCACATCAAACTCATTCTAAACGAAACTGATTCATCGATTTCATGTCTTAAAATGATCTACTCTTGGAACAATTTCTCAACAATTCTCACCTGAAAAAGAAAAAAGAAAACCCTCTCATCAATTAATTCCTGGATAGTTGTCGTCATCGATTAAGTACAGCGACAGTTTTCGCGCATTCTGTCTCCATCGATCATAATTCTCCTAATTTCGTTGACGGACGCGGGCTCCAACTTGGACTCCGTAAGAATGTTGAATTGCCTTGTTTTTTTATCCCAGGATTGTACCCGTTACGAATATTCTATTAAAGGTAATGGAAATTCAGAAAACGTTCAACTGACTGGAATGAAAAATGGTCTGAAGTTGAATTATGAGTATGGTTCGAATGTTTTTGTTTGGAGTTGTATAAATCTTCCAGTTTTCGTTCGGATCTCCGTAATTAAGGAGGCTGGGTCGAATACTTGTATCATGTGTTTCAAGATCAAATTGGTATATTTGCTTCAAAGTTCAACTGCAACATCAATGGCCAGGTGAAATCTTCTGTGACTATCAAATATTGTACGAAAACTATACCAGAATACTTTTTCTGGTAACGATTGGAATTTCGATCATACCTGGTATTACAAGAGATAGATGCATGAAAAAACATGTATGGTGTATATGGAAGATTCGTACCTTGGCTTTCTATTGCATTGAAGCCCTAACTCAATTATTTTCATTTCATTGAGATGCAGTATTGCTAAAGAAACCACTTTGTTGAAGTTTCCTTGCAAAATATGAAATGTGGTGAGAGCGAGATTATTTTTGGAATAAAAAAATAATTATAACTGTTGAACTGAGTATATCTCCACGGAAGTTCATTCTTTCCAGTTCTTGAATCATCTGTTCTGACTAGTAGTGAATGGAAAATGATGAGAAAACTTTACTATAATTTGAAAAAATGGAAAATAATTTTTCCATCACTTCGTTATTTTGGAAGAGGCAATTCAGAAACGATTATAAAGAATGAACTTTTTCAAAAATTATTAAGTTAAGGAGTTTGTTATGAGTGCCACGACTTCACTCTCAAGCTACATAGAAATGAATATTACCATTCCTTTTTTTTTTCTTTTGGAGTAGGGACAGTTATATCTGGTCCATATTTCGAAAATAAGTAACGATATCCATTTTCCGTTTATTGAAGAATTCCTTCATTTCAAATTTCTCTATTGTGATATTTGTCAATTGACACATCTCAAAATTTTCGAATAATAAAACCACTATACTGAAAGATCCAGACATGGGATCAATGTGAATTTTACAAAAAAAACTGAATTGATTATATATTTTATCAAAAAAGTGGTGTTCCTTCAATTTGGTACCCAATTAACCATAAAAGAGTATGTTACTCCCTTTCTTCCATTTATATTGTTGCGAATTTCGAAAAATTAGATAAATGAAACTACCTTGTCATGGTCTAGTATTATTCTAATACTCAAGCTGAACACATTCTGGAAAAATGAGAATGAATTCTAGGATCTATACAAGTGTAGATGAGCTGATTTCTCCACAGGCATTTGAAAAAAAAAACGGATCTGCATCAGGTATATTGTAACAACAACATTCAGAATAGGAAATACTTCACGTTCAATACTGACACACTCAACCAACTAACATAACAAAAACACAAAAAAATTTGTATGTGAAGAACTCCTTGTTGGTACGGTCAAAAATATATCGGTGAAACTTCCAGACCTCTGGAAGTGCGAAGGAGTGAGGACAAGATGTAAGAATTAAGAGAGGTCAAGAACAGACGGATTGGTGCTTCTAAATTATCACAACACATTCTTACTGTCGATGGAGTTGACACAGTAGAATGGAATACACTCGAATGATGGCAAGAGAAAGCAATGACAGGAAAATAAAGTTAAAGGAATCTGCTTTTATCATGCTGTCTAAAGATACCTGCATCTCAACGGGTTCCGCTGATATAAATTGCACCTGGCTGCCCCTCTTGAACAACAAAAAGATATCGAGTGCGTGAAGTTTGACAATCCAAATGATGTATTTTCAAATGCTGTTTTCGTTGGGGAAGTGATGAAAACTTTAGTGGATTTGCAATGAAATTTTTGCCAACGTTTCGGTCTTCATTAAATCCATCATCCTACTGATGTTCGAGTCTTGATGATAGTTGAGGAGAGTTCGGAACTATGGCAAAAAACTATGTTGCCATCCACGAAATTTTTAAGATCTTTCCCAACGGAAACAGAATTCGACAAAATGATCAAATCCCCAATTTTTCAACATTTTTGAAAACGGAGGCAGATTTGGTTTCCGAAACATTAACAAGGATAAGTATTTCGCTGATATTAGTTCTTGTATTTTTTTATGAGCGAATTTGATAATTATTTCAGATTGTAGTAGTTAATTGAGAACCCAAAAAACGACGTAGAAAGAATCCATCCACCATAGAAAAATAACTTCAGGACAGTAACAATATTGTTGCGCATTTGTCCAATTACACCAATATTAACTTCTTTCCCCATTGTTTGCTCAATCACAGTAAAGGAAATAGTCGAACAATGAGAAATGCATTGTGAATATACAGTGCGGACATGAGTTCTTCTTCTCCCAATACTATTGAATAAGACCAGTCATGATTTCATGGAGCACTTTATGACAGCCTTGGATAACAAACTACAAATTTGTGGTTTGTTCTACGATTTTTCTAGGGCATTTGACTGCGTTGATCACTATATACTGCTCCAGAAAATGCATCGCTATGGGGTTCGTGGACTTGCTCAAGATTGGATGGGGTCCTATCTAGAGAACAGGTCACAAAGAGTGATAATCCAAGGTGTTCACAGTCAGTCCTTGGCCTGCAAACAAGGAGTTCCACAGGGGTCTATACTATACAATACCTGAATAGCCTTTCGAAGATACATATAGTTGCATATGCAGACGATACAAATGTTCTGGTCACTAATCATAATATATTAGCACTTGCAGAAACAACAGAATCTATTTATGAGAAAATAATGAAATGGGCTGATAAAAATCATTTAGCACTAAATATTAGCAAAACAGCATTAGTAAAATAATCAATGCATAACACCACTGAATCTCTCAAAATATATGAGGACACCCAACTAGAGGTGACATCCAACCCAGAAACAAAAATGCTAGGTCTAGTTCTAGATCATAAGCTCAATTGGGGTCCTCATATAGATTCATTATGTGATAAACTACGGAAGAACTGTTACGCACTGAGATTTATGTCGAATCATTGTGGAATAGAGGCTATGCTAAACCTGTATTATGCAACTATTGGCTGTCACTTGCGCTATGGAATCCTGAATTGGGATATGAGTTCTTCTGCGGAAAGAGTATTTATTTTACAAAAAAACGCGGTGAGAATAATTGCTAATTTAGGATGGCGACACTCATGCAGAAACTCATTCAGAGAGCTGGAAATACTCACAGTGGCTGGTCTGTATATATATATATGAGATTTGTCTCTACGTTTATGAGAATCGAGAAAAAATTAGGGCAAACCAACAAGACCACCCATATGCAACTAGAGCTAGAGGATTGCTGGTATTGAATCCCCACCGAACCTCTCTCTACCAGAAGAGTCACCTATACCTTGGACCCAAACTATTTAACAAGCTTCATGTTTCTATAAAGGAATCAATGAATATTTCCATATTCAAAAAAAAATTAAAAAAATATCTCATAGAAAGAAACTGATACACCGTTGATGAGTTTTATTAGCTACCTCCGGCAAATAATTATTAATTACCTTTATATTAGTGAAACAAATTAGAACCTGTTATGTTTTGTGTTCTATACAAATTTTTGTGTTTTGTTTTGCATAGACGTTTTCCTTGTAACTGTATGTAAATGTTTATTGTAATGCTTTCATACTGTTTAACAAGTGAGATAAATATTATTATTATTATCGTGACGTCACTCGCCGCCTGGAAAGTGCAATATTGATCCTCTTTTCCGATAGGAAGGAAGCTATTGTTTAAAATTGGTTAATATTTGAGAACTTGACAAGCCGTTTCTGAGTTCTATTTCATTCTCAATAAAATTTTAACCAACAATAATCATAATTCGATGCGAGTTTCGTTAAAAATATTGTCAGGGTTAAATTAGCTCAGATGGTTTTTTGTGATAACCAGGTATGAAATCAGTTGTTTGAAAAAGTCAAATACAAACTTTATTTAATTTCACATCCATTGAAAAAAACGACAATCATTCAATAAAACCTATACTTACAAAATAAACACCCAACAACACCGAATTTACTTGCCCTATTGGGCAGAATGGTTTTACTGACTACATCTGACAGTTTCTTAATCAATCAAGAGGCTCGTTTTCAATTCTCCGATCGAAGGTTTATTTATCAATCCCTGAATCAGAGCCACGACACTTCTTTCATAACACATTCGATTTACTAAGTGTGATGTTTGCCAAAACAGTTAGACGTGCATCAACACAATGTCAACGAATGCCTATATGTAAGTCAATGACCTAATTCCGAAAAAGGTTTTTCATTAAGGCTCATTATACGACAATATCAATTCAACTCATTTGATTTTCCCCCTCGCTTTGATAAAAGTTGTAACGAATTCGATTCATCTTTCAAAATGTCAAAACTAGAGCCATGGAAAACCATTGTTGAAGAGAATCAATTTCGTCTGTTTAGAACTCAGAAACGACAACTCTGATAATCGAACGTGAACCAGTGTTGAATAAAGAAATGTAAGACTCGTTGAATCTGTGAGGGTATTTGTGTCCGCAGAATTCAGATACTTTTCCGGAAACTGGGAAGAATACCCCTTTTCTCTATCAACATTCATCAAGCTCTTCTAGATATTCATTAGATTTAGAAATTTTTCAAGAATAGTATGGAACATATAAAAATCGAAGTAATATTTTTATTCCAGAAAATTTTGGGAAGCAAATATCACAGATATTCAACATTCTCATCATGCCATTCATAGGTGTCATGAATGACTTTTAAAATAATTATGTTTTTGTATACATTGATTCCTATTCTATTTTCTTTCAACAAATAACATGTTTCTAACATTATTTTTATATTTGTATTCTATCGCCAATTGTAAAAATTGTATAGGACTTTCTACACATACAGTGCGTCTCAAATATCGCCTGAATGTTAGTATTAACTGTTTCAATTCATCACAGCTTTGCGTTTTCTGAAAGCGAGTTGCCAAAACTGACATAAACACAATCAAAATTGGGTATGTTTTTTCGATAACTTTCATGAGAGGTGTCGCTTGACGTAGGTTTCCATTTAAAATTATCGGTCACAATGGCTTTGTGACGCCATTTTTGCCGATTTCGTCATCTATCATTACTAGTAGTGAAGCTTACAACCTTTGATATTCCATTTCCGAATTTCACTTGTTTATGTATAATCATTCCAAACATAAGAGGTGGGGATGGAACTTTTGAGAAGCACTGTATAGAGTATACATACGTAGAAAATAAATAACTATATATCTATCTATTGAATTAGGTGTCACAAGACTACCTCATCATTTCAGAATGAGGGTAATAGCGCCCACTTATTCGGAAGTGAATCAATGACTACCTTACTACAGTAGTTTTCACAATAAATGGTATTGACTGAAGGATTATAATAAAACCAATTAGACCCTTAAATTGTAAAATCCGAGATGCATATCATAAATGTGAAAGGACCGGATTCAGGTAATTTTGTTTCTCAGAGAGGGATTGTAAATATTAAGGATGTAACGGGTTGATTTCGTTTCACCCCGTAACATTGAAATCAAACACATCCAGAGAAGCACTTTCATAAAATCACCTGGTATACACTTCGTGCCCACCTGTGTCTCGACTGCCTTCTAGTAATGGACACTGGACGTCTCACTGGAGATAGAGAAATACCGTCATAACCCTCAGATCTCTCTTTCATACCATGCCATGATGATAGCTTGTCAGATCCCTGTGACTCGATTCGAAGGAAGCTCGCCTGGAAACAGAGATCAGTTAGTTAGTCCGATTTGGGATAGATTCGATTAGTTTGAAGTTAGTTTAGGATTGATATAACTCGAAGGATTGATACGAGTTGCCTTCTTTGCCCAACCCGTACTTGTAAACACTCTGTTGGGATTATGTGAAGCTTACGGTACAAAAATTGCACTCACCTTTCACCAGTCCAAACTTTCACCCTCGTAGATAGGACAACATCCCAACGGTCTTACACAGTCTATAACATATTTATCACTAAGTTGGCAAATACTTCGGGTATTGTTTCATCAGATTGGAGGGCAAAATCTCGAGAGTTGGATGTCAGAACCTCTCATGACTATTGTGTCCGCTGAAAAGGGTTAAAATCGATAAGGGTGTGAAGATCATCGTCACAGTCTCATAACTTACCTGTTGAGATCAGGAAGGTTGACTTCCACATCTCAGAGGCATGTTTTCCAGGCGACAATATCTGAATCTTCGCTTTGTTGTTAGGGGTAAAAGTGAGGTTAGTCGATCATCTGACAGACTGAGTAGAGAATACCGTTGACTGTTCGGAGTGCATCGCATTACTCCGTTCGGAGTGAAGGTGGTGCGTTCCCGTGTAAACCCGTGAGAGTGAGAGAGATAGCGTGACATTCGACGGTGGTTCATCCGTTGGACTGTGGGTCGGTGGATGGACGAACAGAGCGAAAGGAGAGGAGGTTACCGATTACGAGTTGTCAAAAATAGTAGATGGCATTTCGGTTCTTTTTCGAGAAATGTGTGGAACCTTGGTAGAATAAGACGAAGGAGAGTTTTGGCAGCCATTACAGTTAGTGGATTGTTAAGAAGGCAAGAATGCGAGGACTCGTCGGTTGCTTCAGTTAGAGGCAGTGAAGTCTTCCTAGTACAGCACAGGATTTGGTGTGGAAGGGCCGAAGGTCGCAGAGGAGTCTCAAAGAGTTATTAGATACCTGGCTGTTCGTTGGTCACTGCCGTTAGTCCATGGGCCTGGAAGAGCCGAGAGGACGTGATATTTGATTCAACACCCTCAACAGAGGTAACAGAATGTCTAGGAAGCCACTTGGTGAGTTTTGTTGACATCTATAAATTATAGGGTGCCAGTCGAGGGGGCTAACGTTGTCGCACTGGCCAGTACTTCCAGACCAGAGCGTAGTCCTGAGTACTGCGATTAGGGTAGCCTCCCCACCGGACCACCGCCTCTCCCTGCCTAATGTGACATGAGTGTACCATGTGGAGAACAGCTTCCATGTAGTCAGGCGCTGTTAGAGTAGTAAAGAGTAACAATCATCGCGTGTTTAGCTGGACCCTTCTGGTCTCTACAGGCTTCATTTCATTTGCGTTGTCAATCGTTCACTGCGTTGTTATTGAAGTACGGCTCATCAAACTCTTGCCCCGATAGTGTGGTTATTAGGACCCTTTAGGTCTCGTCACCGTCATACATTTTTTTGCATTGTCGTTTAGCCACTGCGTGGGCGTTTAGTTACTGCGTTGTTATTTAAGACCTACGCTGCCAACTGAATTATTTGGTGTCCAAGAGACGCTACACCCATTTCAATACATTATTGCATTGTCGTTTAGTTACTGCGTGGATGTTTAACTAGTGCGTTGTAATTTAAGATCTGCGCTGGCAACCGAACTAATTCAGGTCCTTCAGACCCCGGTGTACCAAGAGTTGCTCCACCAAATCGTTTAATGATTGTTAGATAATAATTATTGTTAGATAATTATTACTTGTAAACGGCCCCGTGACGTCACAGCGGCGCGTCATTTTCTAGTGTGCTCACATATGAATGTTCTCGTTTGTGATCTATTTATGTTTTTGTTATTAAGTATCACTATGTCCCTACTATTTGGTTGGAATTAATATAGAGTTTAAATATTTGCGCATTATTTTGTTTGTCGGCTAAACCAGATCATCTTGGCAGTCCACTAGCCAGGACTGGCTCATACAGAAATTTGCTAGTGGCGCCCACTTCACTAACAACTAAAAAAATTGAATATATTTCTGTATGCAACCCCACCCCATCCGAACTGAGCTGGCTTGGGCAGAGAGGGTTGCGCACCACGAGCATACAGACGGGCAAACAAAGTGCGTAATAAGGACTCTTGTGTTGTGTTGATTACCACGAAGATACGACAGCAGAGCCTTTTGAAGATTGGTTCAAAAATTGTCTGTTACCCAACATTCCGCCAAACAGCGTTATAGTAATGGACAACGCAAGCTATCATAGTCGACAATTGCAAAAAATTCCTGGCTCAAGAATACGAAATTGGAGAATCAAAACTTCATGGCTGCAAATGACATATATTTTGAGGAAAATTATACAAAAAATGAACTTTTACACTTTTACAAGTGCTGCAGTCATTTTCTTGAAAAAAAAACGTATGTTTGTGATACAATTGCAGAAGAATTGGGACATACAGTGTTACGACTACCTCCCTACTACTGCGTTTTCAATCCTATAGAGCTTATGTGGCACCAAGTTGAATCGAGCGTGCGCGGAAAAACTACTTCTCCGACTTCAAGTGGTAGTGTGGTAGAATTAATTAGGAACTGTATGAATGACATTCCTACCGAGAGTTGGAAAAGTTCTGTTAATCATGTTATAAATGTTGAAAACTCGTACCTTTCTGTAAAATCAATTGCGCCAATTATAATTAATTTAGATGAGGATAGCGATAGCGACACTGAACTAAATATAGAATAGAGTTGTAACATTTGAATAAATTACTTGTATATCTCCTACATTATGCAAAATTCAAATTTCTTAAGTTCGACCCTGTAGCACATTTGCATCTTTTACCAGATGATTTTCTACACAATGGGATAAAATCGGGTAGTTTATTGCAGTTGATAAGCCAATACCATTTACTGTGAGAAATACTATACCAACGAATAATTTTATGTTTCCACCATTTCTGGTGTTTCATGTGTTCAGTGGAATTTTTATGCTTCTGTACAATTTGCATTGTACTTGACAAATTTCAACTATGTCACTATTTTCATGTAGTTTCGATAATATTGATGAATATCACAATATTTTTTCCGTTGTAAAGTTCGGAAATTCCTTCCTGCTCACGCGAATTCCGCCCAACCATGAATTCTAGTTCTGTCAAGAAGTCAAGAGGGGTTGGGAGAATTTTTACGATCGTCCTGTCTAGTTGGGTGATCAAGTTCAAGAATAACGCTTTTCCTTCTCGACTACACAAATTGCTCGATTGTCTCTTCGAAATCTGCAGTCAGAAATGAAAACATTTTATTATTTCATCAAAAATTTCAGTAATAGTGGAATGTTACAGTTGTGCAATTGAAATATTTTTGAGAGTTACTTATCGGCAATAAGTTCTGGGAGAACGAATGAAATATAATAATTTTCTCGTGGAATGTATTTCACTTCTTTTCACCACCGAACGACATAGTTTGATGAGAAAGTTGAGAACTCATACCTTTCATTGATCTCACTTCTATCCAAGATCCCCTTTTTCTCCCTATGTATCATATTCTCTGCCCAAATATTCACGTCTTGCGGAAACAGGTTTGAAATATCATTACTATAAATGCAAATTGGTCAAAATATCAAAATTTTCATTGTGTGAATGAATAATCATTTCAAGATTAGCCAGTAACAATTTTCGATAGCGTATAGGCATATAAAAAAAAAGTACATTCATCAGTTGACTCACTTCATGTTTTACAGAATAAATATGAATTTTTTTGAACATATCGATGTATTTCCCAGTCTTTGATCGAAATTGGACAATTTTTCTGTGAAGAATCCCACACTAACACCTGTTGGATGTAATACAATGCCCTTCGTGGTATTAGCCAGGGGAGTAGTTGTTTTCTAATAGGTGTTAGTCCGTCAACCTACAGTGTAGGTGAGTTGAGGCTGGCCTGAACAAATTGTTCATTTTTTGAATATTTGATTTAAAGCCATTCTTCAAGCATCCACATGAATATTTGTTTTATTCGTATTTTCCTTGTACGAGGAATTGGGGCCATGCGGATATGCTCTTGGTTGGTACCTAGTCTACGGGCAGATGACGCAGCAACGGCTATTTTGCTAGTTGTTTGTATCAGCCTAGGTCTAGGGAAGATACTCTACTCGAGTATGATTTTTAATTATGGGATAACATCAACTTATGTTGATGATGACACTGCCTTGCACTGACGAGAAGCCAAAAAGCCCGAAACCGGTCTGCAAGTGTGTCCCGTCCCAATAATTGAAAATCAATTCTGGTGGTGTATCGCCAAGAGTATATGTGGAATTTCTTCTGTGAAGAATCCCACACTAACACCTGTTGGATGTAATCCAATGCCCTCCGTGGTATTAGCCAGGGGAGTAGTTGTTTTCTAATAGGTATTAGTCCGTCAACCTACAGTGTAGGTGAGTTGAGGCTGGCCTGAACAAATTGTTCATTTTTTGAATATTTGATTTAAAGCCAGTCTTCAAGCATCCCCATGAATATTTGTTTTACTAAAAAGGTGTTCGATCATCACCATATCTGTATTATTCATAGTTATAAGTACTTATAGTTTAGTTTCCGATTGATGAATGAGTGTCAATTTAGGTAAAACACATAGGTTGAATATATATATGAAGACTTCGAAAAAACATACCTCTCATTTGACATCCCCTGAATTAAAAATATGCTTTCTTGCTGAAGAACTGTATGGATTATATGGAGACAAATACAATAATTATATAATGAACGTTGAACGTTCTAAGCAATCCAGGCGTGTTTCTCAATTCTAACAGAAAGTAATTTTCCTTTACAAAATACATTCCTTTTATGAATTATATCCTTCCAATATCACATTTCGACTTACCCCTTTAGAATAACGCATAAATTTCAATAATCTCTAATTTTTTAAAGTCATTACCAATAAAAATAACTCATTGCGAAACATGCTCTCAATACCTTGCTTGAACAATATTAACCATCTCAACAAAAAACCAGTCATGGAAGTCAATGGAAGAACTAAATGTGAAATCGTTTGCGAAAGCTGCGCTGGAAAAAAAATCCACCCCGTTATTCAATGAAGGACTGTTAGTTCTGCCAACGGCATGTTTTTGCGGTTGATACCCACGGGAGAATTGGCTGTCCTCCATCCCCGACATCGTCACTATCCCTTGCCAAACACTGTTCGCATTTCCACAGGGACAGACATTTCCGAGTCCACGATAGGATCTAATGTGTCTTTGAAGTCTGCAACAGATCACACGAAAGGAATCGATGTCCTGAATTATTAATGATTTCCTTTGTGTCGTTTTTGCAGCAAAACTTCAAATTCCTTCGGCGCTTTGTGATGCATAACAGACGGGAGAATATAATTCGTAAAAAGGAATGTTTTCTGTGATGGAAGATCATGTTTTGCCTTAGTCGGTAGTTGTTCTTGTTCGGTTGGGGCGCTTTTGTTATGAATTCAACATAAGAAAAACCCGTCTAGACTTCTTAATTTCGTTCAACATTCATGAGAGAATAATTATCAACAGAGAGGCAGAATGTACAGTTCTTTAACAAGAAAGTATGTATTCCATCCAAGGTACTTCTAGTGGGATGAATTTCTTTTCGATCTGTTCCTATATACAACAACTAGCAAATTCAACCTTTGCGTTTTGAATCTGAATCAATACTCATTTATCAATGAAAAATTGAACTATGTGTAATTATAACTCGGAATCATTCAGAAATGGTGGATATTAAATATATGCATTGTAGATTGTCCAATTCTGATTTACCACTGAGAAATATTTTACTATGTCCAAACGCCTATGTAACGCCTGTACTTGTTGATTCAAAAACTATTTATTTACACATATACGAATAAACAAAATAATACCCAGCAATATATGAAGAGAAATTCCGTATGATTTTTTTAAGTCAATGGATGAAACTGCTTCGATTGATATTTTGTATCTTTTTGAAGAATTGTGAATAATTTGCACAAATTGTTATTTCATTTTAAGGAGTTGTTTCTTCTTTATCAATTTGGAAAAGCTGAATTACGAATACATTATATTGGTTTCCTCGAATTATTTGGGTATATTGGAAATTCGTATCAGTTTGTGGGTCTTTTGTTGGGCATGATTTGCAGTGGTCCATCTGATATATAAATTCAACTAAAATATGACCGGTAATGAACCGGTAATGGCTAGATAGGCGTTTTTTTCGAACAGTTCCTATATACAGTGCGTCTTAAAAGTCCTCTCCCCCCTCTTATAAAAACCTTGGACAAGTACAGAAACGACGAAATAGGGGGACTAACAAAAACGTCAGCTTTTTTGACAATTATCCAGTGGCGGAGCTTGAATTTCAAATAAAAAACTCAACGCTGTGGTGAATTGAAACAGTTACTCTAAACTGCTTAAATTCATCACAGCGTTGCGTTTTCTGAAAGCGAATTGTCAAAACTGACATAAACAAACAAAATTAGTATCACTAAATAGGTTTTTTCGATATCTTTCAAGAGAGGTGTGGCTTGCCGTAGGGTTCTATTTAAAATGGCCTTGTGACCAATACTGATTTCGTCATCTATCATCACTAGTAGGGTAGTTTAAGACCTTTAATATTCTGTTTCCAAATTTCATTTTATTTGAGTGTAATCGTTCTAAAGATAAGAGGGGGGAGGGATCTTTTGAGAAGCACTGTACATTAGTTCGTATCGGTAGATTCAATTTCTTCGTTTCATTTAATTTGACAAAACAATTAATCGGAATCTGAACCACTAGTAGTTATTACTATGAACAATTGAGGTATTGTGAGGTTCAGATATATTCATTGTATGAAACATGTACTCAGTCGACTGAATAATGTTACGCCTTCACATTATCGCAATAGTGGATCACAAAATAGTAATTTAATTTTTCACACATACTTCTATAAACAAAAAAAATCAGAGCTGTACCATAAGGAGATTCGTACAATATCTTAAAAAGGAAAGAATATGAAAATATGAAAAAAAACTGTTTCGATATTTTTTTTGCCAAATTCCATCAACTGTGGATGATAGATAAAGTTTATTTGTTCCTTGTACATAAAAACATACATATTACCTCCATAGGAGATGTGGAACGTGTCAAGTTACTATACTGTATACAACAAACATTTTACGAAAATGACAAGAGAAAAACAGATTATCATTTTACACACCAATGACAATGAGACTGTAGTAACAAACATCTTTGTGTCTTAGCGCCTTACTTAAATATAAGCGATAAAATAATACAAGAAAACAGCAAAAGAACAGATTACATATTAGACGAAAAATTATACATTAATGCAGCAGGCGAGGTACTCTCTCAGCTCGTAAAAAGGGTTCCTGGTGAGAAGCTCTTTAATTTTGCTTAGACATTCCCTTCCTGACAAACATCTGAGTTCTTGTGGGAGCTTATTCCAAATTTTAATCAGACTAAAATTCACATTTCTTTGGATAAACGTGTACTTAGTCTTATCTATGGTAAAATCATTTCTGTTTCTTGTGTTATATGAGTAGTTTTTGAAATTATTAATAAATAAAGATTTATTTTTTACGCTATAAGGTAGACACGATTAAATTTCCACAAAATTTATTGTCTTCGCGACATGTTTCGGTACACTGTACCTTTATCAAGCGAATGTATTTAAACACTAAATTATTCTTCGCTAAAAGCTCCTTAAATATATCAGGGCCTACTCTAATTATCTATGATTCCTAGAATAATACCACTGACAATGATGATGATTCCTAACTGATGCTGATAACTGATCAGTTATCAGCATCAGTTATCAGCATCAGTTAGGAATCATCATCATTGTCAGTGGTATTATTCTAGGAATCATAGATAATTAGAGTAGGCCCTGATATATTTAAGGAGCTTTTAGCGAAGAATAATTTAGTGTTTAAATACATTCGCTTGATGAAGGTACAGTGTACCGAAACATGTCGCGAAGACAATAAATTTTGTGGAAATTTAATCGTGTCTACCTTATAGCGTAATTACTATGGATTTCCATCGAGTGAAGGCCACCTCAGTCCAAAAAAGATTTATTTTCAAGAATGAATTTAACTGCTTCATATATGTAGATGTTAACTACCGTTAGGAGTTTTTTATCTCTGAATACAGGTCTACATGTTTCGCTCGTTTTCATTTTATAGATAGTTCTCTTTTGCAGAATCTGCACTCTCACCGCTTCGGCTGAATTTCCCCAAAAAATTATGCCGTATCTGACCTTTGACAAGAAGTGTGCGTGATACACGTTTAAAGCTGCTTCCACTCCTACCTCTCTGACTATGACTCTTACAGCATAGCACAACCTCGACAGCTCGACTAACAATCCGTCAATATGAGTTTTCCAGTTCAATCCTCTATCAATTGTTAAACCTAGAAAAACTATTTCATTTTTTGTGACAAACTCCATATCACCGAAATGAAAATTGATGTTATGATCTGTTTCTCTAGCAAAGTGTTTTATAATTTGTGTTTTTGCAATGTTCATGAGAAGGTTGTTGTCTGAAAACCATTTTTGTAGCTCTCCAATCGAGCCCTCGAGCATGTGCTTCGTTTCTTTTTCATTTTCTCCACTTATAACTAGTGAGGTATCATCCGCATACATCAGAGCATGTTCTTCAATTATACTGGGAAGTTCATTAGTATATAGAATATACAGAAGGGGGCCCAGGATCGACCCCTGGGGTACTCCTTTTTTTATTATCTCCACATCAGATTCTACGTTAACGTCACTATAATTTTTCTCTATCACTCTTCGTGTTCTGTTATGCAAGTATGATTCAAGTAGTTTGTTAGTTATACCTCTGATACCGTATCTATTGAGTTTTTCCAGGAGTGTGCCATGGTCAACACTGTCAAAAGCTTTTGATAGATCTAGACAGACTGTAACTGTGTGTTTATTTTCGTTCATTGAGTCAAGAATTTTTGTTACTGCTGAGTAGATTGCTTTTATTGTTGAGCGCCCTTTTCTGAATCCATACTGACAGTCGACCATGACACTACACCTCTCAAGAAAATCCATAATTTTTTCATGCAGAATTTTTTCAAAGATTTTGCTTATGTTCGAGAGTAGGGATATTGGGCGATAGTTCGTAAGGTCATTTATTTCTCCCTTTTTTTTGTAAATGGCTTTTACCTGTGCTATTTTCAATTCGTCAGGAAATACCCCAGTTACGAAACAAAGATTAATTATGTGAGAAAAAGGTTCTGCAATTATGTCTGCTACTTTTTTCAAGAGAGAAATAGGTACTTCATCTGCACCGACCGACTTTTTATTTTTGAGGTATTTTATACAATTGAAGACTTCGGCTGATGAGACATTTCTTGAAAAGATTGATTTGGAATTTTTTTTGACACCGTTATAGTTTACTATCCTGCCTCTATTTATATCTGGACAAGCATTTAGAAACGTTTGGTTGACATTATTCAATATTTCTTTATCAGACATGCCCGGAAATTTTGATTTTGTTCCTTCTAGTATGGTTTTTGATTTTTTATCTTTTTTAGTTATTTTATTGATTAGTGTCCATGTTGCCCTACCCTTATTCTGGGAGTTTTTTATATAAGTGGTATTGAATATTATCTTAGCTTGTTTGATAACCTTTTTTAATATTTTTGTATAGTTTCTGTAATGCGTGTCACTCACCCTGCCCTTGAGTTTTTCTTCATAGAGCTGTCTCTTCCTCAAACATGATGTCTTGATGCCACTAGTTATCCAAATTTTACTTTCCATTTCTATTGGCTTTGGTTTCTTTTTTGGTACTACCCTATCCATAACTTGCTTTATTCTGTTAATGAATAATTTATATGCGTAATTTACTTCGCTTGCATTGAGAACATTTTGCCAGGATTCATTCATCAATTCATACCTGTATTGTTCCAGTTTTGTATCTGAAAAAATTCTTCTGGGGGCCGATGATTTTATTGTTTCTTCTGTCGTCTCATGATAAGCACGTATAGTAAATACAAAATGAAAACTGTTGCACGTCATCGATGACTACATGAAATTAACACACTGGTACCAATCCATTGATGGAAATGCATTGGAAAGTTTATATTGAATTTCAAATATGGCGCTTGGTATTCCATGGTATTTGGTTGGCAGCAGTCTCGATGTTGCCGCAATTGGTTTGGAATCTGTCATTTACCAATTGACAATTGTCATTCGAAAGTGACAGTTCTGTGTATAGGTCTTTTCGTACCCAAAATTATATAATTTTGAACAAAATCTGTGTATTTCGATGGTTCTATGAAAGTATCATTCTCTGGCTCTTCGTAAAGATACCAAAAGAGATAAAAACTATAACTGCCAAGTGTTGGTGACCTCTCAGAATAGCTATATCGAAAGAGAGCGGAAAAATGATCTCCCTTCGCTTCCCTTAATGGCTGTTGGAGAGCTGAGTATAAAGTGAATGTAAATAAAAAATGGCACCACTGAAGTAACAATTTTAAAGAATTGCAACTTGTGTGTGGTATAGCCACATAGGTGTTTCTTTTGAATATATAAAATATATAAAATAAAAAAATAAAAGTATAGAACGAAACATTAATATTACTTCTTGAGTTCAACTCATTATAACATTGATAAAAAATTGAACTCAAGATAGCAACACAATAATAAAACAAGTCACAATAGTGATAAAACAACATTAAAAATTACAACATAGCAAAATTAGTAAAAAAAGTTTCGAAAGTAATGAAATAATATAAGATATAAGTCACCATTACAGTAAAAGTAATACATTTTTGTTGTTTAATGTGAAAGTGTTCTTTCGATATTATCTTTGGGTAAGTATCACAGAATAGTATCTCAGCAATATACACACACACTACTAAACAATAATTCAATCTCATCAAGCAATATAGAACTCACTGTACCACGAAAATATGGATCATTGTTTCGATTTGAACTTCAATGTTTATTTTTCAACTATATTGATTCATGAGCTTTTGGAAAAAATTTCGATCGTTAGTTTTGAGCCAACTTTTAATTTTGTTTTTGAACATTCCATAGCTCCGAATAACTTTTATTGGTTCGGGTAAAATGTCCCAAATTTTAGGACCCAGGTAGTTGCAGTTCCTTTGTCCCACTACTTTCTTACATTTTAGAACTCTAACATTATGCTCTCGCCCTCTGGTATCATGTGAATGATGAACATGTGTTATTTTCACCTCATTCTTGAATACATTCAATAACAGTTTTTGACAATATAGTTGTCTGATATCGAAAATACCACTTTCTTCATACAAAGTATTGCTAGGGTGAGTTCTTCCTTTATCAAAAATGATCTTCAAGATTCTCCTCTGGACAATGTTCGGATTATTTATGTGTGAATCACTCACCCCTCCCCATCCCATAATACCGTAGGTTAATAGGGATTGTATAAGACCATAGTATATTGTTTTTAGGTGAGTAACATCAAGACATTCCTTCAAAAGTTAGAATCTAGAGAAAAATCCTCTCAGTTTTTTTAGTTAGGTATGACATATGTAAATCCCATTTCATATGACGGTCTATAATTATACCCAAGTATTTTATAGAGCTAGATTCTGTGATAGATGTATCTCTATCAATTATTAGGGGTCCCATATTCGGTAGATTGTAGGAAGTAAATGTAAGCGTTTAAAGTTAATTTCTTATATCCAAACAATTCGATTATATTTTTGAAATCTGTTTCTGCCTTTTTCCTCAATTGTTGCCACGTGTCAGCGTTGTGAAATACTGCTGTATCATCTGCAAAACTCAATATTGAACCTTCAGATTTCAGTTTTAACAGACTATCTATATATATAGTGAACAGTAAAGGGCCCAAGACTGTGCCTTGGGGAACACCGTAAGTAATCTTCATAGGATTACTTTCTATATCGTCGATGTTAACTAGTTGTGTTCGATCAGAGAGATATGATTTTAATAAATCGTATGGTTTGCCTCGAATACCAATACTTTCTAGTTTCTCGAGAAGTCTTGCGTGACATACAGTATCGAAAGCCTTGGAGAGGTCGACAAATATACAAAGTGACGGTTTGGAATTGTCAAGTGATTTGTATGTATGAGATGTTAGTTCTATAATTGCATCCTCCGTTGATCTCCCCTCTCTAAACCCATACTGATGTTCTGATAAAAATTGTTGATTTCTTAAAAATTGTGTTATTCTGGTTTTTATGACTTTTTTCAATATCTTTGCATGTTCGAAATCAGCGATATCGGCCTGTAATTTGTGATCTGTTGTTTATCTCCATCCTTGAAGAGTGGTTTGATGACACCAGATTTCAATATATTTGGGAACAACCCATTCTCAAAACAACTATTTATGAGATATTGAAGGGGACTATTATCCAATCTGCTATTTTTTTTAACATTTCACCATTCAAGTCATCATGTCCTGTGCTCTTATTTGGTTTTAAGCTTTTAATGAGTTGCAGAACTTCGTTTGTATTTGTAGGATATAAAAACATGCTTTTGTAATTTTTTTATGTTTTCATTGAAAGAACTTATTTCTTCGATATTGTCGGCAAGATTTTGTCCTACTTCACTGTAGTGTTTATTAAATTCGTTCGCAATATCTTTTTTATTGCTGATTGTATTATTGTTTCCGAGTTTAATTTTGGTTATTTCTGTTTTAGGACTTTTATTGCAAATTTCATTTACGCTATTCCAAAGCCCTTTCGATATATTTTTATTTATTTCGTTTTGAAAATGAGACTTTTTAGCTGCTTTTGTGAGTTTAGCCAATTTCTGTTTGTAGTTTTTATAGGTTTCTCCGAGTTGTTGGTCATTTGGTTTTCTTTTCAAACGTCTGTGTATTGCATTTTTTTCATTTATTGCTGTTATCGAACCAGAGGTGATCCATTTTTTCTGAATTTATGTTTACTTTTTGTTTTGATTTCACTAGTGTATTTATTTTTTAAAAAATTTAATTTTTCAATGAAAAACTCAAATTTTAAATGAATGTCTTACTGTTAGTATAAACCGTTTCATGTTTCCTTCTGTGATTCTCTTTTCAATTTATTGTACTCAATATACTTTTGCTTCCTCGATGTATTATTCTTGTATATTTCTTCCATATCTACCATCAGGGCAATAGGTCGATGATCGCTTATCTTTTCATGAAAAATAAACGATTTTACGCGTTCATGAATTTGTATGTTTGTTTTAATGAAGAAGAGGTCAAGACAAGTTGAGCTATCCGGTCGAGTTATTTCGTTAATACATGAGATATATTCGAGGTACTCCAAGTTGTTTTTGTATTCTTCGATGTATTCATCATCTGATAATAAATCGATATTCATATCGCCAGTTCTTACGTGTACATCACTCTGATCAACATTTTGTAGATAAGTGATAAACTGTTCATTAAAGCCCTTGGAGATCGATATATTGAGGCCAATATTAATTTTTTATTGTTGATTTTCATTCTGAGTTCTAGAATGTTCATGTTTCCCAATAAGATATTTGAATGTTCATACACGAGGTCATTTTTGATAAATATGACTACTCATCATTTTTGTTGACTGCAGATTCATTATAAAATGTGTTGAGTCCTTGTAATCCATATAATACAATATCTGTGATTTTAAAAGTTTCTGTCAGTACCACAATATCAAAATTTACTGACTCATTTAAATGAAGAGTTCATCAATATTATTTGCGATACTTCTTATATTGGTATAAAAAATTTTAAAATCACTATTTTCTTTCAAATAAATATTAAAGTCTGTGACATGTTCAATAAGATGTGCCTTTATAGGATCATTTTGATATTCCCTTATAAATGAATCCATAATAAATCATACATGAAAGACCGAAACAAACACCCTGAACAATGAGTGAGCGTTAAAAATTGAAAAAACAGAATATTTACTTACTTTATGTCCAAAATTCCATAATTTTAGCAAACAATCTGGCTACAGTGTACTTCAAAATTTAACCACGCCCATGATGAGGTGCAACAGTTTTTAAATTGTATTTCACTATATTGTCGTTCAGTTTTCAAATGTCCTGTTTCTTCTATATCGATATGGAAAAGCTCGGTGAGTTTTTCGAGATTGAATTTGAAAAGTCTCCCTTACACTATACGTTTCATTCAGAATTCGTATTTTGTTTGGTATAATTTGCAGGATTAGCTTCAATACATGAATTCATCTGAAATAGGTATAGTTGTGTACTGGTCAGTACAGGAATATAATGTGCCTTCGGAGTCTGCAACAAATCACACGACAGAAATTGATGTTCTGAATAAAAAACGATATATCATGTCGTATTTGCAATCAGCTTTCAAATTCCTTCGACGCTTTGTTATATATAACGAATGGAGGAATAATTAATAATCGTGAAAGAAATGTTTTTTTTGTGGAGGCAAATGATTTTCAGCGTGCAATCGGTGGTTGCTGTCTTTCAGATGATTCGCTTTTGTTATGGAGTCAACAAAAAAACTTGTCTAGACTGCTTAATTTCTTTGGGAATGAGAAAATATTTTTTTTTCGCAAAGAGGGAATGAAAGGGAGAATCCCAGCATATTGTTACTTACTCAAACTGTTCTTTAACGAGAAAGGAGTATTATGAGTTTAAGAGATATCAGACGACGGGTGAACGTTGTTTCGATTACCACTTCTGATACAACAATTGATATTATGTCAATACTTTCTATTGAATCGAATGCTCCGATTGGCAGTTGAACAGAATCAATCTTCGCAATGTTTTTCACATTACCTTCAACGCCTCTCAATGGAAAACTGAGTGATGACTTTTTTTTTCTTTCCCAAGTTGCTATGAAGTGCTCAAAAAACGTCTCGTTAACCAAGACAGAGAAAATAAAAATCAGCGTTCGATTTGAATTCTTCTAGGTTGTAAACCTCTAGGAACATCTGCCTTGTAAATAGATAACAGAGTTCAGTCGTTCAGTTCAAGTTTGTCTTCAAGCTCAAAACATAGTTGAACTGTACCGGTTTGATCTACCTTGAGAAAACTGACAGAGCCGGAATGATTGATGATATTTGAAAAGAGCAACGGCTGAGAAAATATTTGCAGACTCCACGGTGTTCCAGGGACTTGAGTGAGTTCGTAAGCGGAGCACCATCAACAAGACGAATTTAGTAGCTTCAAAACGTATGTTTCGATGTTGACATCCATACCTGGGAAAAGTATTCCAAAATAGGGTGGAATTGTGCCTCACGAATAATCAGCAGTTGTTGAGTTGTATCTTTTGATTATTGAGAAACAAGAACCCAAGCTATTGAGAAGAACTTTCAACGATCGATCTTTCATGGTTCACCCGTGGGAAAGCACTACCGATTGCATTACCTAGCATCGAGATGGATGGTCTCTTAGAAACATTGCAAAAGTGTGGACAAAAGATTCCAATCAAGAGATATTTATTGGAGATTTTCTCATGGTATCACAAAAAAATATGTGTACGACCTCGAAGGATTCGTGGAGTGATGCAAATCTCTTATCCTTCAATAAGGAAATGACAAGCCAAATAACATTTCCAGAAACCCCAATGGGAAATGTCACAGTACAAATATTATACCAACAGAATGTTTAGACCTCAATATTGATTCCATGCTGCAAAGAAAACAAGTTATGCCCTTACATACCCTTACTTCAAATATAACATAGCGTTTTGGAGAATTTGCAGTAAACATCTTTCGAATTCTGCCTCTGTCTAATCGAAACGCGCGGTAAGGCAGAGCAAACTGAAACGATATTTGCAAACAACAATTCATAGGACATGGAATATAAATTATGATTTAATTTCATGCCTTCAACACAAGAACAAAAGATATAAGACTTGTCAATCAAAAGTTCCCATCCGATATCTAGCCAAATCAAGAGTTCGATAATGTAGGTATAATAGAATAAAAATACTTAAATGTCAACAACATACAATCGTATGTGTTCATTAGTCATTCTGATGGGGTCTTGCGGTTGATATTTCACAGTTCAGACGAATCAGATATCGACAAACTTCCCAGCTATCTTGGCAACATACGAATCAATTTATCGGGATGTATTTCTCCAAACAAGCGAGCAGTAAGTCTACAGTGTGGTCCACTAAGTCTGCAACAAATGGGAAACTTTTTTATTATCGATTTCTCAGAAAATTTTATTCCTGACAAAAAGTGGTGCATGTTCCAAAACTATACCAAGTGTACCTGAAATGGTTTTATGACAATCACCATACAGGATAGGCCAAAAAATATAAATTTCGTTCAAGAGTAAAGTACCCTTATTCCAGAAAATATAGAAATATGTTGAGGAGAAAAGTTGCTTAGAATTAAAAGTTATGTTCATATACGAAGTCATGACCTGCTATTCGAATTTTTTTTCTTTTGGAAAATTTTGAATTACCCCCGTTTGATACATATTTTTACTATTTTGATTCAATATGTATTTGAAGTAGCTACAATCGAATCGGTTTGGAGTATTTCTTATCAAATTAAAGTGAATTTGTATAATTTACATGGATTTGTATTTTTTTAGGTGACCGTCAACTTCTTGTTTGTTGCAACGATATTTAACAGAACTCTAAAATAACACAAATATTTTTATGTAGTTAGTAAAGTATTGGCCTCGTTAAAAAAATATTTGTGTTATTTTAGAGTTCTGTTGAATATCGTTGCAACAAACAAGAAGTTGACGGTCACCTAAACAAATACAAATCCATATAAATTATACAAATTCACTTTAATTTGATAAGAAATACTCCAAACCGATTTGATTGTAGCTACTTCAAATACATATTGAATCAAGATAGTAAAAATATGTACCATACGGGGGTAATTCAAAATTTTCCAAGAGAAAAAAAAATCCGAATAACAGGCCATGACTTCGTATCTGAACATAACTTTTAATTCTAAGCAACTTTTCTCCTCAACACATTTCTATATTTTCTGAAATAAGGGTACTTTACTCTTGAACGAAATTTATATTTTCTGGGCTATCCTGTATGGTGATTGTCATAAAGCCATTTCAGGTACACTTGGTATAGTTTTGGAACATGCACCAACTTTTGTCAAGAATAAAATTTCCTGAGAAATCGATAATAAAAAAGTTTCCCATTTGTTGCAGACTCAGTGGACTACACTGTATATATTAATACTATTTTATCGAAAATGAAAGTTAACAATTCCAATTCGTTCTGGAATGACATAAACCAGGGTTTACGGTGAAGCTGAATTAATTTTAAAGGAAGTCTTTTCTAACTAAAAAAGCTAACGATTCATAAGAATTTGATTGCAATGAAAAATTTCATCATTGAAATCTTTTCTTCATTGAAATGAAGAATTTCGGAAATTTTAATGTTAATTATTCTGATTCGTGAATCCCAAAACATATTTGTATTCCTCATCAGTACCAAAATTATCGGGTTGATGTTTCTAACGCCGATTTTGCATTGAATGTTTCTGTAATCAATGAACAAAGCATCATTGGAAAGATGATTTTTTTTTCTAATTCACATGATAGGTGTATCACTCGACCCCACTTTTATTTGAAATTTTAGCATTGTGACACCCCCCGCAAGAGCTTAATTGGATCACTCTGTAAGAAGTAACGGAAGAAAATAATCAACCCTCTGGTGAAGAGCTCCAATCAATGAAATTTCGTGGGTTTGGATTTGAGTGTTCTTTCCCATAAACAATATGAGGAACTTTGTTTATACTTTCTCATCAAGCCTTTTTCACTATTCATTCACATATTGGTAGTGGTGAAGATATTTCCCGACGACAATTTTCCATTTGAGAATAATTGTATGCATATCCTGTTCGAAAATATTTTGTATTCACCATATCACAACAAATCTCCGACTCGTTGATGAATTCCATTCTCGATTCCATTTTATACTCGATCCATCAAGATTTTACATTCCTTTGACGTTTTGTGATGCATAACAGATGGAGAAATTTGATGTAAATAGTAACTATAAATGTTTGAAGGGAAATAATTTCAGTGGTGTCGATCTTATTCAGTACGGTCGTCTTTATTATGGAATAAACAACAGAAAAACGTGTCTAGAATGCTTGATATCGTTGAAAATGGGAGATGTTTATACGTGAAATATAAGAAAAATAATATCTTGTCGACAAACATTCTGTTTTTGATTATATTAGTGAATATCAACCAATATGTTGTGGAACAACAAGAAATGTTTCTAGTTGCCAGAAATAAAAATATGTTTAAGTGAAATATAAGTACTTTGAAATGAAAAAATAGAATGTATGGAAATAATATTCAGATTCAAAGAAAAATACATTGAACAAAAATCATTGTTTACGTTTTCCTCTTCTTTTTTTCATAATAATAATAATAATAATAATCTTTATTCATCCTTTAAAATCATACACATGATATAGGACAAGTCAGAAAATGTATACAGATGTATAAAGTTAGACACAATACATATATACACTAGACATATGCACACTTATACACATAAGGTAGATAAATAACTATATTACTTCAAACATATCGTTCATCCAAAAAACTAAACAACAAAGTAAAAACTGTGAAATATTTTTTCAATTTTGTTTTGAATTTATTAATATTTTTTCATTTTTGATATCACTGGGAGATGATTGAAAAATCGTATTCCATTGTACTGAGGACTGCTTTCGTAAAGTGAAGTACGGTGCTTTGTACTTCTGAATAAGTCACCATGCCTCGTAGCATAGTCATGAGAGTCAGAATTTTTTGTGAAGTTCTTGATGTTGAGTTTAACATATGCTATAGTTTTGTTAATGTAAATCGATGGTACCGTCAGTAATTTGAAATTTTTAAAATGATTCCTACAGGTCATTCGGTAATCTAAGCCAAAGATTAGACGAATCAGTCTTTTTTGACTGATAAAAACTCTGCGAGCATTGGCCGCACTTCCCCAAAGGACAATATTATAAGAAATATGTGAATATAAGAGAGCATAGTACACATTTATTATTTGCTCTCATGTGAATATATTTTTCAGCTGCAAAATTGCATAATAACTACTATTGAGTCTCTTACACACTTGATCAACATGTGTATGCCACTTCAAATTTGCATCCAAATATGTGCCCAGAAATTTTATTGAATCAGAGAAATTTATATTTTTGTTGTTTACACGAACGAAATAATCATTTGAGATTTTTGTACGAGAATAAAACTGCAGACAAACTGTTTTATCAGGATTGACAATTAAGGGATTATTGCAACACTAATCAGTAAATTCTTTCGACAAATCATGCATTTTCTGCACAAGTTCTTCTGGGGTTTCAGCATCATTGGCGATTGTCGTATCATCTGCATACAAAAAAATGTGTTCAGTGCTCATATAATTTGGTAAATCATTGACGTACAGAAGAAAAATCAACGGACCTAAAACTGATCCTTGAGGAACCCCTAAATCAACATCAAAAAGTTGAGATCTACAATCATCCACTTTTACGCAAATTTTACGATTCTCAAGATAAGATGCGAGCCACGACAAAAAAATTCTCCGAAATCCCAGTCCAGAAAATTTACTCAGAGCAACATTGATACTGATAGAATCAAACGCTTTTGAAAGGTCAAAGAAGAGCGCCCCAACAAACCTTCCGCGGTCCAATGCAGTATGGACGTAATCGTGAAAAGCCACTGAGGCACTCTTTGATTGCATAATAAAGCATTCTTCGCGAGTAACGCCTGCAGATCCTACTTGAATCATTTCAACTGTTGTCAATTCAAAGGGCCCTTTACCATTCATGCCATTATATTTCATTGAGCCCCTCACTAGAGTTGACGTGAAAATATCCATATTGAGCTGACTTGCTTGCCTTGTACAGCGATGGGTTTCAGTCAGACAATTTATTTTGTTTTTCTGAATAAGACATGATGACTCAAGGGAAAATAAAGAAATTAGTCAAAATTCCACTATTTATGAACAATGGTTTCTTCAAGGTGCTTTCCATTTCATCCTTCTTCAAAGATGTAAAACTTCTCGTTCGTGCAACAATAATTTGTGAAGTGTAACTTTTCGCACTTGTTAGGTAAACTACTATTTTCGAGAATAGCCACAATCCCTATTCGCAAAACTAGCTCCAGTTTTCTCTGCTGTGAGCAAACTTTATCTGGTGATGGATTTGTTGGAAGCACAAGAAACATTCATTAAAATGGCTGGATGGTTTTCAGCAAAGACACTATCGTCCAAATATACAGCGGTGGGAGCCACTTATCCGCATGCCTTTCTCTAAAAGCACGTCCGAGTTCAACTCTGACCTTGGTGTTATGTAAAACGATCCAGCTCCATCCTCTCCATCTCTATATTTTCGAGCCATTTCACCACAACTAGGTGGGATAAAATCATCAAATCGGAACTTGGCTCAATGAAGTGTTTTATTAGATCCCTTTAGAAGTATAAAAATTTTTCACTGATATTTAAAATCAAAGTTGTTTTTATCATTACAGCCCATACTGGTAAAGATTTTTTTTCCACAGGGGCTGTTAAAATGATCATTCGTCAGTTTGATTTGATATCCCCATGATTTGCAATTGTTGAGTTTGAATGTACACATTAGATTGCACCTACGCTAGAAATCGTTATAATGGTTATATGGTAGATGAAGGTCCAAACATAACTGGTGTAATGTACCAATTTCAATAATAAGGTCGATTGTGGTCGTAAAAAATTCAATTCATGTGGATCAGATGAAGCGGTTCTATCTACCTATCAACCTAATATCCGCTCAGATTCATTCGAGAACTGACATTGTTTTGTTCATTGCGACTTCTGCTGATCCATTACGATACTCATTAGGTTGTTAGAGCTTTCTGTGTCTTAGATTTTACTCATTAGTTTGAATAGTTTTCTCTTCATATAGGTTGTAGGCTGGTGGAATAGATTGTAGCCTCTTTTATACTTCACACCCACGGAGCACAAGTAGTACAGAATCTAGGTTTCTTCTGTCAGAAACTATGATGAATGTCCTTTACTGGACCCAAAACCCAATTTCGTGTGCGGACTCGTCGCTCTGAAAACACCGCTGATGTGGTTCAGCAGATCCTCTGTGTTCTTGTTAATCCACAGAAAGAACCCTTATAGCATTGAATGCTCCTTTACGGACAGTGAGGAACTCCTCGTTGTCCTTTCGTTCTATGTGGTCACCGTTTTGGATACGTAGTCTTGAACAGGGTTACCATTTATTGTTTTATCACTACCTGTTACTAATCATCTGGGTTGGAATTCCCATCTCTGCTCTAGCACGTGTATATTTCTCCTAGTCCTTTGGCCGGTCTGTGTATTAACTTTTTGCATTTCTTCAGGGTCACCTTTCTGCCAGTCCTGTATGCAAGATGTGGTAATTTTGGATTATTGCATAGAAGCTACTTCGGAACCGTAACGTCTAGGATTATGCCATGAATATATTGACGAATTTCAAGATAACACTTCATAACCAACCAAATCCCAGAAAAATAGGATTTTAATGCAAAAATTCAATTCAGTTCGGACTTTACAGAATCATTAGTGCGAATTTTCCAAAGTAAGTTCCATACTCTGGAAATGTACTTCGTAGAAGTAATCCAATTCATCTTAGAGGTTTCCCAACGATAACTCCAGTAGATGATCTGAGGAAAGTTTGCACTAGTATCAATGACATTATATTTTGTGGATATCTTCTTCAAATTAAAAAAAAGGGTCTGACACGAAGTTCTTCAACAGAGAAATAGCAAATTACGTCGAATCAGTTTTTCAAGCTTAAGACGAAACAAACAGTATCAATTTTTACTCGAGGAGTTTCACGTCGTTCAGAAAATTGTAGATTTTTTCGTTTCTTGGCAAACCCTTCACCCACAAAGACTATGCTAGACTGGATTCTTGTCCTCTTCGATTGATTTCGAGGTAGATTCGTATGTAATAGCATTCAAGCACATTGAAAGGAAAATTCCGAGGGATAAAAAATTCAGTAGATCCACCTCGTGATCCATTCATTCTGGTTTCTTAATGTCATTATAACGATGGCTGGTTCTGCTATGACGAGAATGAATGTCAATTAATTGATGATAGAATAGTCACTAGTTGAGATGTTTTTGGAAATGTCTGGTGTATCTAGTAAAAGTGTTCCACAATACACACATTTGCCACCAGAGGAAATCATCTGATGAGTTTTTCTGAGCGGCACACGATCTTGTCTGGGCCTGAATGAAACAGTTTTCCGGTAAGTGAGATTCTTTCACGAACGGCTCTCTATTTTTGCATTAACGCGTAAATATATCATATATATGCTATATATTCGATACCATTTTCATTTGCTTGACATACAAATCAAGCAAGAAAAAGTGTTTTTTTTTGTTACTCATGGTCCGTCTTGCCATATAAGAAAGAAAGTAGATGTTTCAGATCGACTTTTCCTTCTTTTTCGTGATAGAATCAATCGTGTTTGAATTATTCACACGTACTTATCAACAGTGAGTGTTTGTGAAAATTTATTTGAATTTACTTCTTCCTTATAGTAGGAGAGTCCATGATGCTAAATCGGGATTTACTCGAGCGTCATAGAGACCTATTGGGTTGCGAAGCTTAGATGATAAAAAAAAATTATATATCTGATCTATACTTTTTCATCGGTGGGGGGAGCGGCTATAGACTTGCAATAATGTAAAAAAAAACTGTTGCATGGACAAACTCGCGTCAGATTAAGATATATATGGTTCATCTTTACGCCCTAGACGTTGCAGTCTCATAATCCGACGATTACCTAGAGGGATTCGCCTATTCTGGCAATTTGATTTTTTTTTAAATTTAAATCATTGAACTTAATCAATTGAAAATCTCAGGAAAAGCATGCAAATTAAAAGGTGCATGCTTTTTTAAGTAGAATACTTTTATTTATAAGAGAATGATTATAAGCAATAAAATT
Organism: Zygogramma bicolorata; assembly: GCA_032362365.1. Taxonomy (NCBI): domain Eukaryota; kingdom Metazoa; phylum Arthropoda; class Insecta; order Coleoptera; family Chrysomelidae; genus Zygogramma; species Zygogramma bicolorata. Next base: position 728,386 of record JAVJAQ010000825.1, read on the forward strand.
TTTAAAATTTTCAATCGTTGGATATTCGTTGTAAACAATTTCATGCCACCAACAAGTCTGTGTGATCAACTGTCATGGCATCGTGGCAACAGAAACCAGGTTGGGGACGGAGGGAGAGAGCAATATATAGAAAAAGAGTGAGAGAGAAATAGAAACGCGTTGAGGGGAAAATAGGCATCACGTAGTTGCACGCATTAAACTTTATCGATGACTTTTAATCATTTCGGCTGGTGGATATCGTCAGATTATATATTTTCTGTAATTCTTGAATCATTCCTTTCAAAATAAAAATAAAATTAGCCACGCTCGAGAATGTCGAGATGACGTAGTCCTCCTCCTTCTTTAGGTCACTGTCGAGTTGTCAGATTAGTGGAATATACACGTTTCAGGATGTAACTAACTCATCCTACCTTAATCTGACGCGCTCGAGAATTCCAGATGAAAAATTTTTTTTTACTTATCTGACCCTTTATCCTTGAAGGGCGGCCATATATATAGGGCTCATATGGAGGAAGTACTTAACCGGGTACAAGTTATCCCCCTGTAAATTAATCTGCTGCGCCTTAGTGAATCCCGAGATCCCCGCTTGGGCTCACCTATTATTATAAGTTGTAAGCCAGAAAATAGTGTCCTGAACTTCATTCTCTTCACAAAAATACCCAAGTTTCCAAATACAAAATGACTCGACATGTTCAACTGATTCTGAGATGGTATTCATGAACCAAGCGAATTACCAAAACTTCTGAAATCTACTCCTGTAGTTAAAATTATTCAGTTTAAGTTTCACTCGTGAGACATTTCAAGACGCTGATGAGTTGTGACACCCGATACGTGGAATTCGGAGATGACTAAAAGAATTGAATAGGAGGATGTGATATGAAACGTCATTTTTGGGCTTCTAATGCCTCCAAACACCGTTTTTACTTAAATTAATTGGTTTCCATACTGCCATTGAAGACATTCGTATGGAAATATCGAACCCTAAAATTTTTAAAGAGGTCCATCTCGGATCCTATCCACATTATTAGAAAGAGGGCATGGAAATCAAGAAACATCTTGCTTTCAGTTCAACCAACAGTTTCCATTTCGACTTTTTGATCCACATGAGTTTCATATCAGTAGTTATAGTATTAACTTTTTCTACCAAATAGCACGTATAAGTTCATGAACAATTATCATACGGAAATATTTTCTCATTCTAGAATATAATGAGTCATCTCATGAATTTGAGAAAACTTCCGATGGCAATTCAGAGACGAGTAGAATTTGATGATGTTCTTACTGGTTATGCTCTACACAGATTACGAATTTACGCTCAACACTTCCCTATTGAGCAGTTGGAAACAATTATATTATATTGGTAGAAGTGCCTAGCTGACGTCTGCCCGAATCCAAATTATGGCCGTGTTCCGTTTCCAAATATTAATGTTACCATTACCCATTACCACAGCAACCGCCTGGTTGGTAACGGGACGTGGTTCAAGAAATGTTGGTTACTTTTTTGTCCCCAGAGCAAACGATGAGAAATTGTTGGTGAGTGGAGAAACCATGACAAATGAATTTTTTTTTTTTAGTAATTTACGTTAATGAGCGACAGTACCAAGCTTTTCACTACTTCTTATGGGAAACTGACAGCCGTTCCTAGGCTAGTAAAACGCTGCACAAAAATTGGTCGAAGTGGAAAGTGTTGATGTATTTTTTTTTATTGCTTTATTTTACGTTTCTTGGGGTACTGATTGCGAATCTGAATTTGTCCAACGGTAATTTGCTAGGCGAATATAAGACATCATCAAATAACCACTGATATGACGTTTTCAGTAGTTTTCAGCTTATAACTGGCAAAGCAAAAATGGTCTTCTAGTAAAATGAAGAGGGGAAAATTCACTACAATTTGTGTCTCCCAACATTCTTTCGTAAGTCGTATGGTTTCCACGCAAAAGAGTCCTGAAATATGGGGGAAATTATTGATTTTTCTGTAGGTGGACTAGAGCAATGACATCCTTCAAAAATATTTGTGAGGAAATGGAGAAGATGTGACGAGTAGCATTCACTAGCTCTTTTATCAATCAATCAAATAATATTTACCTACATAATATGAAAAACATAAACTAATGATGTCTTCCGTTATTTTTTTTAAATGCTAATTTCTCCCATATCTCAGCAGCACTTTCTAGCGTGGAAACCATACGACGAGCGGAAAAATGAAGAAAAAATAAATTATAGAGAATTTTTTCTTCTTCATTTTACTGCATGAACACTTTTTGCATAGATGGCTTGTTCTGCAAGTTATAAGCTGGAAACCACTAAAAAACATGATTTTTGATGGTTTTTTGATGATTGCCCTTATTTGTCGAGCAAATTATTGTTGGACAACTTCCGACTCGTGTTCAGCACCCCAAAACACATAAAATGAAATAATCGAAACAATTACATCAAAATTTTTCAATTCAAACTACCGTTGGACCATCCATATATCACCGAATTTTCAGAACTACTGCTCCATCTTGAGTCACCAGTCTGGTTTACCAGAGAGGGAAACGGAGCACGGCCCATTTGTGTACACAAAAGACACGCAGATATTTTCAAGGTCGTAGACGGCAAGGATATCAAATATCTCTACCCAGTCTGTATCAACACGTTAATCTCTCATTGGGAAAGACGATGATGTCAGGACGAACTGATCTATCCAAATATTTGTCTTGAATTATTAGTTTTCATCAGATGAACTGTCGTCCGAAATGTAGAGCGGTGGGACCGACTCATCCGCACACTCTCCTCTAAAAGCACGTCCGAGTTCAACTTTGACCCCGGAGTTATATGAAACGACTCGGATCTCTGTATTTTCGAGCTCATTTCACCACGACTATGTGGGATAAATTCATCAAATTAAAACTTGCCTCAACCGGACTGTTCCTTTTGCAATCCGTTCCGCAAGCTCCTCCGTATTAAAGTGGTAGAACGCCCGGGACCCCATTACTACAAATTACCAACCGCGATTTGTCATTCTTATTTATTGACTTTAGTCGTCTGAGAGCAGAGAACTAACTCCCTGCCGTCGTAAATTAGGGAAGCCAACGTAATTATTATTATCGCGTAATTAGAACATTCTTGCGGAGTGCTCTATCGAAAATTCGTTTCATCGGAGATAACTTTTTACTACATAAATCGACTTTTATGGCTCTTCTGCTGAGGGCCGACTGCGCTTACCTGCGGTAGGTGCTTGATTAATTCGAATTCCTCACTCACCTGAAATGAAATGAAAGCATGATAAGTTTAGTTAATCAGAAGGGTGAAATATCTTATTAATAATCATTCTATGAATACAGGTAGAGGAAGAGGTGGGAAAAGAACCTTCATTCACTATAAAGTGACCAATTGTTTAGTCAGCCGAAGATGAAGTTGGAAAAACACTTTGCCCGCAAAACGTCATTCTACCGATACCGATCAAAATTCATGAAGTGATCATACCCCCGCTAACGTATACACACCAGCAGAGTTACAGAACACGAGCAATCCTTGGAATGATGTTACAATCATCACACATTAACTCAGTACCAAACCGACAGAAAAGATATAGGTGCTCAGTTACTCAGTTACTACTTAAAAACACTAAACCTTTTCGATGACTAACACACTCGTATCAAAAAATGCCTCGTCACCGTTCTTTAGCCATTTTCTCAAGGACAGGATTCCTCACTGTCGTTATTCAAGGCCAGTCCATTTTTATAGTCGAAACTGCCGCAAATATTTCAGTAAGTGATCCAAATACTATTATTTGCAACAATCCTAGTAGACCATAACAGAAATCAATGATATATGATTGCCAAATGCATTTATTGAAACTTTACGCCAAGCAAGAGCTACAAATGATTGCTTTTTGGACAGAAATACTACCTGTATGCCGCCAGTGTCATTCCTTGCAATTCATTCCCACCATGTCCTCTACTCGGAAAGGCCATTCTTCAATTTGTTATAAACAATAAACAACAAAAAATCACTTGAAACACAAAATGTATTTAAATTGATCTTGGGAATTTTCATTTCTTGTTCATTTTAAATTATTTCGAATCATTGTGGAAAAAAGTTATAGAGAACTTGAAAAATGAAATTGAGAAATGGGAAAAAAGCTCATATTTCGGTAATTGATCCTGACATCGCATATTTGTAGGAATTATCACGAAACAACTGGGATTTGTGAGATATTATTGACAATTCAAACTCATTCATTTAAAATGTAATAATAACAATAATACAACTTCATTCAGAATATAGTAATGAAATTACATACTTGTAAATGAAAAAATTGAATAGAGCAAAAGGGGGACGATAAGTACACATGCACTTGTTTTGTTCAGAGTATATAAGTGATCAGATACAATATAAAATATACAAAATGGGAAAGTATTATAAATATATAACATCAAAACGACATATCATAGTCAGTATAAATAAAATCTTGAATAAAAATGATATAGATAAAAGGACATGAACGAAGCAGAGTTCATGAATATGAAAAAAAGATGCACATCGGACAATAAGCCACAAGTTATGTTTCGGGTAAATACGTGATAAGTTATTCCAGCAACTTGATAACGAAACTTCTCTTGCGGTCCAAAAGAAACCATTTTAGATTTTTTAAAATATTGTTTCATTATTGATTTTCTTCAGAGTTTCTGGTAGGCTATTATAAAATTCAATTGAAATGTATGAAAATGACCTTTTCGAGAAATATTTGGATACGTCAATAACGTTCTATTTTTCGTATTGTATTCATGATCAGAAGTGAATATCATTTTAGGTACGGTGAAATTTAATTTTGTAACAGCACAGTGATAATGTAACTGTCTGATGTCAAGTAATTTTGATTCTGCATAAAGATTATCAGAAGGGTATCTGGAGGGTTTATTCAGAATTAGCCGAATGAATCTTCTCTGCAGTACCTCAAGGGGGTTAAGATATGTTCTTGGTGCGTTCCCCCAGGCCGTGACGGCATATCGCAGGTGACTTCCTACAAGAGCATAGTACAAAGTTATAAGTTCGGAAGTTGTGTATTTTTTCAAGAATTCAAACTTATAGATTATTTTTCGCACTTTAGTTATTATATAATCAACATGGGAGTCCCATTTCAAATTTTTGTCAATGAAGAAGCCTAAATATTTCAAACTTTCAGCCGACTGAATAGTTATCGGATTTCCTTGAAAAAAGGTCTCAATTTGATGGAATGATGCAGCTCTAACCTTATTACAGCTGAAATTTATGAATTTTGTTTTTTCTGAGTTTACTGATAAGAGCTTATGAGAAAACCAGTTGTTTATGAGAATGAAATCTTCAGCGACCTTGTTTTTCAATTCGTCCCATGTATTGGCCTCATAAAATATTGCGGTGTCATCAGCATATCCTATTATTTTTCCAGCACTGTTCAGTTCAAATAAGTCGTTGATATAAAGATTAAAAAAAACTGTTCCCAGGAGAGTTCCTTGGGGTATTCCGCACGTTATAATTGGGGTTCACTTAAATCATTACCAACCTTCACCACCCGTCTTCTATTTTTCAAATAATTATTTAGGATATCGAGGGTTTTCCCTCTCATTCCCTTGTTTTCCAGTGTTTGGCATTTGAAATGTGCTCGGAAAATGTATTTTTAGGGCAAATGAAATTTACAGTGGCGACAATGATATTTGTTGAGAGCATGATGTAGTTTGTCTTTTTTCAATACTTACTCGGAACGATAATTCACTGATATTATTCGGTAATTTTTTTTATTGTTGAATTCCAAATTTCCTTCTGGATGATTGTGAAAGAAATAATGAAAACTTTCAACCACTTTAACACCGAATTGATATAACGCGACGTATGGTTCGCTATTCATTTTTCTTTGAAGATTTGTTGACTTTGTTGGCGAAACGCTCACCGAGTTCAACAGAAATCAATTTGATTTGGGGGTAATTGATCACTTTGGAATTTCATTAATTTATCAACAAAGCTCCCGATCTTGGCAATTATCAAGAAAATTCTATGCAATCGGCGAAAGTTAATATTTCTCCTCGACAGTGAGATAAGAATAAAAAATAATAAAAAGATATCACCTCAATTAGCATTTGTACCGAGATTATATTATTTGAGCATATTTTCATTGCCAATATCACTTACGCTGGCTTCTATTATAATCACCTAGAATTCTAGAGAATGGACCATCTTCGGTTCAATATCGTGTTTTTAGAGTTCGAAGGATAAACAATAATGTCAGCTATATTTTTATGTTTGTCTGTTTAGAAGTAAATAAAGAATAATACAGATAGATGCATTTGCTTTATATTCCCTAATGTATTCCTCACTGACTTTAATATAGGTTGAATAAGGATTCACGTAAGCGTTTCGGGCTTGTTTGATATTCAATTATGTTGTAAATAGTTCTTTTCGAGTAGTAGTTGCAATAACGCACCTAAAAATATAGTCTCGAACGTATTCACGAGAACATAGCGTTCATATTACTTGAATGTCTATGAAATAGACAAATTTTGTGCAAGAAGTAATGACAACTCCAAAACCTCCATATTAAAAAAAAAACAATCAAATTGTTCAACTCACATTACGCCAATATAAGACACAATGTGCAGAATCGTTATTGGTATGAAGTTATATTCGAAATCTGTGAGAATCCCACCTTATAGAGAAATGTTTCTTTAGCACACAAAAGGACCTCCCAGTGGAGAAAAAACTGCATAGTTTCATTCATTTCACTCCCAACCAAATAGTTAAATTTTTAATTCAATCTTGTACATCGTCAATAAGATTGAATTGGATCTGATGAAGTTTTCTATTAATGCCATTGATTTTGACATCATGCTACTATCATCCAACAGTATGAAAGGACACTGTGAGTCTTGAAAGGAGTTTCCCTGTAGTTGGTTAGTTCGAGTATCTCTCCTGTGTTCCAGGAAAAGATGAACAAAAGATGGGATTGAATAACGTCATGTCATTATCATCATCATCATTCCAATACTCTTCTCAAACTCCAATGAGTTGTTGAGCAGGTAGAATTTCAAATAGTTCCTCCATTTCATTCATCTGGAGATGGGCTAGAAAGTAAATTGATCGCCTTGGAATCATCACCATATAAAACAGCTTGGATTCGAAGTTGAAATGGCGAATCCTTCAAAAGCAGCCACTCTCAACTCGTGAGCGATGTGTCATTTGATTCTTTCATATAGGTATTCATTCATATTTTTACGGGCATTTTCCTTACATTTTTTGTCAATTAAACACACAAGCAAAGATTGGATAATCACTCCCTACTGCTTGCTTCATGTATCTAGCTTTGGAATACTGGTTGCACTCCACAGATGGAAAGTCGCGCAAGATAACAGATAACAAATAACGATATTGTGAAACTGAATTCATATTATTCTTCTCCGAATAAACTTTGTCGAATCAGAGCAAATAGATGAAATATGGAGCTTTAAATTGTCCATCATACAATCCTATACCCTCCAGAAGTTTCAATTTCTCGATAGAAATGCCTCTTACAAGTATGAAGAGGTACACAGTTCCATTCATTCATACTCGCCCACGTGGAAATTGCCTCAATCACCGTAGGATTATATTAGTTTCGTTGATTGCTGTAATTCTGCCTAATGAACGGACTTTGTTGTTCCATTTGTTCTCATATAATCAGACATGCAAATATACAACACCATTCCCAGGATCCTATTTGTAACTACTCAATCCTCCACAGCCTACTTCTCGACAACTATCGACATTAAATTATCTAAGAGCACCGCTTGATGCTGCGAATGAAACATATTCTATTACCTCTAGTACGCAAATGAGTGTTGTGTAACGTTTAATTATTACCTTGCTGGATATTATAGCGAAGCAGAATATAAAGAGAATACACATGAAATGTTGAATTTCTGCAAGAAAATAACAAGTGAGTGTGAACATTCTCCCACTGGGTATACAAGAACATAATTATATTTGCTAAGAAAATGAAATGTTATCCTGGAAAGTGAAATTTTATTCCGAACTACACTGTGTTTGCCTTCATATGAGAAAATGACCTATTTGATTCAAGTTAAGTTTTTTCGTGCACAAATTGAGCAGAAAAAAGTGACCCATTTTTTAATTGACGTGCGTCGCACCGTATTGACAGGAAAGTGTCTGTTTCAGAAAAAAGATCCTATACAATCCTTTTTGTGAATGATTCGGACGTCTATGAAAAAAAATTAAATTATCAACAGTCAATGAGAATGCAATTGGTTTAAAGTTAATTCTTTCAAGTTTTCAATTTTCTTATATCGATTGAAAAAGGAGTAAGTCAAAAAAAAAGTTCTTCTCCTGCCAGGCACATGATCAAGGAAAACTTTGTCATAGCAGAAGTTTCAAAACGGAGAGGAAATTTTCATTTTTTATCCAAAATAGTAATTAAGTTATATTTGAACAATTTTGTTAGTAAATTCCTGGTAGGTTGTTTTGTTTCAATATATTTCGGTAATTGAAATATTAGCTGCGGTCGAAGTTGAAGTTGATGTGGAAACGTACTGAGCATTGTTTTGTTCAGGTTCTAGTGGCGCTGAAGGCTGAATGGATTCTACTAAACTTTTTGGAATTTTCATTTTGTTAGCTATGGAGTTGTCGATATAAGATTCAGCAACATTGCTGGATTTCCAACCCCCAAGGTGTTTTAAAGTTGAAAGATCTGCCCCTGCATTAACTAAAATAGTCGCAAATGACTTTCGGAAACAGTTGCCAGTATATAATTCAGGGTTCGGTGATTGCAAAATTTCGCTATTCCTTTCGCCATGGTGCCAAATTTATTCATCCCCAAAGGCTGTTTCGTACATTTGCTATTTTTGTAATTGAAAAAAAAAAACGTGTTCCATTTGTGCATGGCTGAAGCTTCACATATTTTGTGTAAATTTAATAGAATTCTCCTATGAAATTTCTAGTGACATTGGTTTCAGCAACGGGTAATTTTATTGAAAGGGGCGAATCAAGATTTTCCATGTCAATTTTTAATTTTCGAAGTTCCACACAACGGCATGCTCCTGTAATTCCAATAGCTAAAGCAGCCTGAATTCAAAACCAAACATTCATTTTCCGATAACAGTTCAAAAGTTTTCTATTCATACTTTATCAGCAAATACTTTTCATCAGGTGCATCTTCTCAAAATTGTTGTCTTCAGGAATCAATGCTCTTGACTGTTTTGGAGCATATTTTTCTGACCTGCGTTTCAAAAATGCAAGTAGTTTCACGTATTTTGATATATCAACACAATTTTTAATATCTGAGGTACTCCTCGGCATTGAGTACTGAGACCAGAATGTTGATGATTTCAATATTCTGGACAACTCTTCAAAATAAACTAACGAGGTATTTTCAGAAGAAGAATTTACCTTGGCTTTCATTTTCGAGTACATAAGGTTTCTGTAAGCGATTTCATATTTTTTTCTTGATGTGCTTGGTAGCAAATTATTGCAAATATCTATTGCTTTCCGAACAATTTCTGTAGGTGTATTTTCCAACTCTAAATCTTCGTATTCCATTATATTCAATATTTAATAAATCTGAACTGATAACAGTATAACAATCACCAATAAAACTATTTTCATTCGGATAGTTGACAGCAATAATCATGCAGTTTTTCGGTTTTGTTATGGAAACGCAAACAATGAGCTTCTTGGATATTGCACGCGAATCGTCGGCGTAGCGTTGTCAACATGGAGAGATTGTCATACCAATCTTGACACGTAACAATTCATGACTGACTTGGGTTATCGTGATAACAGTGATAAAAATTATTTCTCACTGTAATGGGGGATATTTCTCACTGCGTGAGAAATCTTTCGTTTCTAACGTATGAAAGCGATGAGAGAAGTGGCACATTGTATAGCATACGTAGAAAAACTTAGTATACACTTTCAGGTTGGTACACTCAACAATAATCATCAAGATGCATTAGATGAGTCAATTTCAGTATTTTCATTTGATAAACAGAAAGGAAATGCTTGGAAAGCGCTGCAAACCTGCTCGTATTAATTCACCTTTAGAAGATTTCTTTAACTACCTATAAGGCCAGCGGCCCACTAGCAACTTCAATATTGACAAACATAAAAGTTGCTCAACCAGAAAGTGGCTAATACATCTGCGTTCCGGGCACTTGTCGACGGGCGTGTTGCTTCATTATCACAATTTTTCAGTTGCCGAACAAAAGTTGCTAGTGCGAAGCTGGCCTTAGTGTAGCTACTGCAAAAACAAAGCTTGATGAATGTATAGTATGTATACAGATATGAAGGAAACAAAACATAAAAATGTATCGAGGGCCCGATTCTCGAGAGCTGAAAGTATACGCTACTGATATTCTATCGCAGTTTAGCAAACACATTTCGTATCACTTTAGAGTATCCTATTCTGAACGATACGTAAGATGAACGTACGATATCAAGAAACGAGCCCCGAAGGACCAGATACAACTGGAGTTCCAGGGAGTTTACGAAGTACCATGTCAAGACTGCAACAAGTCCTACATCGGCCAGACTAACAGACGGATCAACGTACGCAAGGATGAACATGAGCTATCAGTGAAAGGAAAAGTCACCACATCTTCCATCTTCCAACACGTATTGGAGACAGGACATAACATCAATTTCGAAAACACAAAAACACTAGCAAGCGACGAAAACTTCTACTCTCGAACAATCAGAGAGGCTATCGAAATTGAGAAACGACCGAGTAGTATGAACAAGAGAGATGAAGCCCATAGATTACCAAGAACGTGGAAATCCATCCTATCACTGAACAAAAACAAGCCGATCACACCACAAGAATAAGGTCGGACCTTACCAAGTAATTACCCAGAAATAATGATAAAGACAGTCGGACCAACGAAGAAAGTGGGAGGGGCCCAGATCAAAGATACCATCAATGAACACCCCTATATATTGAGAAGAAGAACTCGAATTAATTAGTCGAGTTTGGAGGTCGAAACATTAGACATCACCTAGAAGATGGCAAATGAGACTTTGCCGAAACGTTGTGACAATTATCCTTCAGAGGATCAAAACCATAGAACTCGGAATATATATATATATATATATATATATGCTGGCTGGAACTTCCGGTTGATCCGCGTCTGGAAAGATTTACTTGTCTACGTTTCGACTCCCATTTCGGAGCCATTTTCAAGACTTAGTGACCTTGCGTCTAGGTCTGAGTTGTCTCACTAGCTGGCTATCATCACTGGAGAACGAGGATAGAAGGTTGGTGGGATTTAAGGGTTCATTAGTAGTTGTGGCAGGATCAGGTATCGGACGGTCGATGGGAGGTTCGAACGGATTGGTTCCCAAGTCGGAGTGGATAGAAGTATGTCGGACCAAAAGTGGTTTCCAGGTATTGGGGAGTCTTTGAGAATCGTCGCGTTTATTGAGACAGTTGGGACGTTTTTCGATTTCAATGGCTTCACGGGTAATTCTGGTTTGGAGGGTTTTGGCTGTGGCAACGGTTTTGGTGTTTTTGAAATCTATTTTGTGGCCTGTTTCTAAATGATGTTGGAATAATGCTGAGTTTGTGTCAGAATTACGGACTGCTAGTTCGTGTTCATATGCTCTACAGGACACTCGTCGGTTGGTCTGGCCGATGTATGTTCTGGGACAGTTAGAGCATGGTATTAACTGTCCCAGAACATACATCGGCCAGACCAACCGACGAGTGTCCTGTAGAGCATATGAACACGAACTAGCAGTCCGTAATTCTGACACAAACTCAGCATTATTCCAACATCATTTAGAAACAGGCCACAAAATAGATTTCAAAAACACCAAAACCGTTGCCACAGCCAAAACCCTCCAAACCAGAATTACCCGTGAAGCCATTGAAATCGAAAAACGTCCCAACTGTCTCAATAAACGCGACGATTCTCGAAGACTCCCCAATACCTGGAAACCACTTTTGGTCCGACATACTTCTATCCACTCCGACTTGGGAACCAATCCGTTCGAACCTCCCATCGACCGTCCGATACCTGATCCTGCCACAACTACTAATGAACCCTTAAATCCCACCAACCTTCTATCCTCGTTCTCCAGTGATGATAGCCAGCTAGTGAGACAACTCAGACCTAGACGCAAGGTCACTAAGTCTTGAAAATGGCTCCGAAATGGGAGTCGAAACGTAGACAAGTAAATCTTTCCAGACGCGGATCAACCGGAAGTTCCAGCCAGCACATTTCTGACCGCGGAAGCCTAGCCGATCAAATATATATATATATATATATATATATATATATATATATATATATTGATATATTGATGATGATATTTATGTGTGTGAAATTTATATGAATTTTAGTGAAATCTATTAATGTTGTTGAATTCTCTTATTATACCTCTTTTACTTTTTTTTTTTCTTGGCTAGCTCATATGTTTTCGTTCGTTCGAGACACAAGATTGTCTTGAATCTCAGGAGGGTTGCAGCTTCTAGGCGTCTTGATGTCAATTTATTTGTGGAATAAAATGTGATGTTGCAAATAGAAATAAATAAAAATGTTTTTTTGTTCTGAAAATGGTTATTTTTTGTTTTTATTTTAATTAATTTTGTTCAAACCTTTCAATAACGAAATAAAATGAAGTAGGAAAATTCTTGAAAATTGATATCCAACTCTTATGCTACCCTAACTCTAAGAGATAGCTATCTTATTGCTATTCTCAATAACTTGCTTATCTCTATTCAAAATTCTTCTTAATATTTACTTGTGATATGAAAGTTCTTATGCAAAATTTATTCTTATGAGTCTGTGAACTTGGTTTAGTTGATGTTGTTGAATTCCAGCCTAATAATTGTGTTTCAACGTCACAACTACGGAATTTCAGAGTATGAGGTTTTGTACTATTGAATTTTACTCTGATGAAAACTTCTTCGCAATTTATTTATCTAGAAACTCATTTTGGATTGTTTTTATATTCCAAAATGCCTGGATAAACTGTTGTTGGTTGGATTGTGTCTGGTTTTAGCACAGCTCTCAGCTCAGCTCCGGTGTTTCTTCAGGATTTCTTACAAGGTACGTCCAATATCTGCACTTTGATTTCTTCCTCTCGTACTGGGATCAATTTCTAACTTTTACAATACCTTTTCGGTCACTTTCAATGTAAATTTTCTACTTTTTATCAAAATTTAAACTTTTTGGCAAAATTTGGAGTACTTCTCCTTCAGCTTGGCTTGTCAACAAGCCCTTAGTAACGATGATACTCAAATTTTTCTTTTGAAACACAAGTCTTCTCTTTCTCAATTTCAGTCTTTTGAACGCTGATTCTTAATTCTACACTTTCCCAATTAACTTATTTTCTACACACAATTATAATATATACAATATTATATCTATTTACATAAATTCATGCTTCCAAATTCTAACATTTTTCTTAATTCAAAAGTTTCTTCCTTCTTTGTTCATTTCTTCTGTCAATGTCATTTCTCAGTTTCGAAGCAAATGTTATACAGCGTGATTTTATTTTATTCACTTTTAATTTCATGAAATTTCAGCTTTTTCTGTATAATTTGACTATTTCTGTAAATGTTACTGTTGACTGACTCTACTTTATTGTTTTATAGGTTCCTCAAGATATTTGGTGTTCTAGAAACTTAGCTGGATGTGAATTTTGATGAATTTTGGTAGTTGTTCTGCGTAGTACGATATCTACATCTTATATCATTGCGTACTTGACCTGTTTCATTAGCTACAATCCTTCTGAGTATTACTGGTTGTCTAATCTCACACAAGATGTTTGTAAAAGATGGGCAAATACAGGTAAAGTGTCTTTTTCATTTTCAATTCTGTAGTTTGGTATTTTAAACGTTTTCCATACTTTTTTGTTCTCACACAAAATTATATCATAACAATATATATATATATGTATAATGTACAGGAAAGGCCGCGAAAAAACTGGATTTTCAGCCTCCGCACCAGAATATGGCGTCTGGGACGCGAGGAGCGACAGTGACAGTAAATTACCAAAAATAAATAAAAAGTAATCTTGGCAAAGTCTGTGCTATTGCCTCATGTAAATTATATAAAAAATTGCACCGTTCTAATTTCGCTCTGCAATGGCAACTCATTTCGAGTCCACAGTGAAATCTCACTGCGATGCTAGAGAGCGAGATAATATTTGAAAATGATACTCGTTAAATCGATTAGATGAAAATTGAAAATATTATAGAAATGAATACTGGAGGAATAACTTTCAGTAAAGTTGTTCAGAGGCACCTTGTTCGTGGAATTTCACTTTTGAAGGCACCAATAACTTTATCTATAGTTAATTAAAAATAACAAATTCAGCGTAATACCTACGAATACTGGAGATATAAATTATACACCTACGTTTCAATGAGTTAAATAGACAGTCAAATTGGGATAAAAAAGAAGAATAAGAATTTTTCAGGACAATGATTCGGTGCACAAAATGTCTGTATTGTTCTGAAAACCATGATGGTTTCATGAATCGATGCATTTTAGTTGCTAGTTCTCTCCGAAAGATGGCAGACGGTACTATTACAATCTCTATTGTTGCATTTTTTCATCATCCTGTGTTAATTTTGCTCTGTCTGTGAATGATTTCCAGGAATGAATAACCCAGAAGAGAAAATAAAATTCCTCTCTGCACAGTGTAAGATTCTGTTGTAATTTTCCAACGAATTTTATTCTGCTCGGTACATCATTTCCTTTTTTACGCCCAAACGCCGAGGTATATCTCTTGGAAAAATTAAATTCCACCAGTTTCAGCGTTTATCAGTTTTTTTATGGTTCTGTGACAGAACGGGGTTCGTGCCGTTTTCGTCTCAGACTATAGCTTAGTCGGAAGTACGGAAAAGTGACAAAGAAATTGCTGATAAATACGTTTTATGTTTGTATTTTACGTCGCGTTCTGACACCTATAACATCTGAAGCGTACATAGATTCACTTTTTTACTGAAGCAGCGAGAGCTGTTCGAAGAATTACTCGCTATGAACATTTCATACCTTTTTTATCTCCTTCCAAAAACATTTTCAGTAGGACTGTGAAAAAGCTATGCGATTCAGCATTGACGAAATGAAAATGAAATTCAGTATTGCAGATGATACAAGGGTCGATCACAGAACTAGAATGCCTTGGTTTGTGGGAGATCTTCCCCAATTTGTCGATTCTATTGATAATCTGGCCGCCAGAGGGGTTTTTCGTATTCATTTCAAGATCCCATCAGTAACTTGGTGTTATCTTCTGTTGCCGATCACGATTTTGTTGGTTACCAAGTCCAAAACTTGTTAGTTGATCAGTTATAAAGAGTTTTATTGCAAGAATAGATATTTTTTTACTTTTTCTACCATTTTCCATCCAGATTTGGCCTATCTTGATGGGAAGTGGTAGAAAATTTAAAAGAATAGCTATTTTTGCAATAACATTGTCAATAACTAATTAACCATCAGGTTTGAAGCCTGGTAACCAAAAAAATCGTAATCAGCGACCCAAAATACATACAATAGCACTAAGTTACCGACGAAACCTCCAAATTCATACGAACCCCTCCACCTGGCGCTAGATGTTTATATCCTGACTGACACCATCTTGAAATGACCAGAACCTCTGGCAGTAGTGTGTATTGGTAAATATATATATATATATATATATATATATATATATATATATATATATATATATATATATAATAATGTGTCTTTATTGGTTTTAGTGAATATACATGAGGTCTTACAAAATGAAAATAAGGAGGCGGTATTCAAGTGAGTTGCTCCTCCATACAACCCCCCAGATTACCAACAGGGTGATATACAATTGAAACATACTCCGCATTTGGTATATGCTCAAACGGAAACTATACATACATATATACCAAAACAAAACACTTCGAATATAAAGTAGAAAATGAATACACACATACTTATGTTATTAGTATTAAATGAAGTAACTCCGGTCATTTGAAATTTCTATTGTACAGGAAAATGATGATTACATGATGAGTGTCGTCATTGGAAAAGCTAGTGAAAAGCTATATATATATATATATATATATATATATATATATATATACACGCAACTAGCCCGAATATTCATAAAGACTTCCCTTACTTCACTTTTGCAACAAATTCAAGCGATACTTATGAAATATTTGAAACACAAAAAGTGTAAGAAGTGTTTTCTTGAAGGAGCAAGAAGTAATTTTGTATTGGACACTAGGAAAATATAATAGATATGGCATCAACTACCTTTAAAACGTAATTCAGAGAAAGGTTGAAGCCATTTTGATAATTTTACTTTCGTACTTATGAAACTTTTGAAGATATTACTTGTGCTTCAAAGTTTAATATTTTCAATGCGAATGATATTTTATTGACAAATATATAACATATTATCAGCAAAATTTAGGCGCCCCACTCATTCATTGAAGTTTTTGGAAAAAATAATCAATTACAGAAAAAATCACTTCGTTTACTTATGAATTTTCTAGCCACAAACTCCACTTAGTTTGGTCTGAATAATATAATCTTACAATATCTATGAATTTTTCAGATGTTAATATCACTATAGGTGCGGTATTTCATATTTTCAACCCATCTATTGTCAGTATTTGGGATTGCTATCATTTCAAAATGGCGTCATTCAATAAAATAATTTGGTATCAACAGCAAGATTCTCAACGTATTCCAGCTACTATATTACCCCTATAAAGCTCTTAAGAAACACTACTATCTATTGGCATGTTTTGGCTAAGAAACTTTTTTCATCAATTATGAAGAGTGAATTTCGAAAAAGTTTTGTACTAGTGGTTTGAGGGTTTATATTTTTCTGTTTTTACCAAAAAAAATGGAGGCACTAGGTCGAGTGGGAGAGTTCGAAGTATTTTATTTTTTCCAATGACCGATATTACACGATATCATTGGGTATATTATTATTGGAACGCTAGTCAAATAAAACTGACAAATTATACTATTATACGACCTATGAAAATCAACGTCAGCTGGTTCATCTTGAATGCTGCATTTTATTCTTGGAGACAGCAAATATATATATATATATATATATATATATATATATATATATTTTCGGAATCAATTTGATTATATAACAGTAATTTTGATGTTTAGGAATAATTGTAGAATATACCTTACTACAAAATGATTGGGGAATTATCATTAAGGTGAGGATATGGTGATTAAAAAAATGTGCCTGAAAGCATTCCAATGAAATAATTTTATAAAAGTTACAATAAGCAGTTATAAAATATGCTCGAATCATTTTCATGAAGATAATAAAAATCTCACAAAAAGTGCTATAAAACTGCTACGAAATAATTCACTTTTCAATGAAAATATGTTTTATAACATGGTTGTAAAAACACTTATTTGATGATTTCGTGGCTATTTTAAAAAAGGTTTTTTAATTTCATTTCATAAACGTTTCTATGACATATTAATAAAAAACTTTCATTGCCTACAACTGTATTGGGTTAACGGCACGTCTAATAAAATCAATTAGCATTTTTGAAGTAATTATAAAATACCAACAAAATAAAACTGTTGCATCACCATGTGATTATAAAACAATTTCGCTGATTGGGAAATATTTGCAATACATATCGTGCACCCAGAAAATGTCATTGTTGTCCTTTCTAGTGAATAACATTTGCGTACGTAGAGATTGAAATATGATTTATATACATCTTATCTTCATCTCAATGAATGCGTCTGGCAAACCGATCATATCTCAGAAATCTCACTTTGTTTTTCGAGGATTGTTGCAAATTTTCGAGATTTAGATAACCTTCTGAAATATTGGCGGCAATATGGACAATGTAAAAAATGTTCTGACCCTGACTGCTTGATGTTGTTCTTGGAAAATTTTAAAATTACTCTGAAGGAACAATTTTGATGACGATAACTATCGTTCGTACAATTTAAAAACTATTGCACGTCGTCAGGGGCGTGTTCAAATTTTAAATACATTATAGCCAGATTGTCATATATTTAATCAATATCAGATTATAATAAAAGTGATCTATTCAATGAAAGGAGTGAAATCAAAAAAATGTCCACTTACATGTGTATCATTCATTAAAATACGGAAGTTTATCCCTGAAATAGTTTCCTCGTGTAGTTTTTTTTTATAGAGGCCGATTTCGAAGAATCCGATTTTCCTGTTTTCAACAACCAAATACTTACTGCGTTCATACATGCTATGAATTTTGCTACGAATTGCACTCGTATTCAATACTGCAGCCTTTGTAAGCCTCTTGGTTTTATGCATTCGAGGCGATTCGAGAGCTTCAGGCTATCTGATTGTAGATTATGAATACAATTTACTATGCTATTCTTCAGTTGCCTTTAGCAGCCGTTGAAACAACAGGTCACTATTTTCTCTTTCGAAACAACCAATGAAAGATGCCACCAACTCTTCGCAGCGCTCATTCACATTTTTTTGCATTTTCACGAATAGCTTGGGACTGATACTTGCTATATGATGATCGGAATACACAAATGTTGATCACAATGTCCAATTCGAAATACCGAGAAGACGTTAACACAGAACTGTCACTTTCAATTGATCTCTCAAATTTCAAATGAAGTGCGGCGACATCGAAAATGCTGCCAACTAAATTCCTAAGAATAACAGGCGCCAAATTTGAATTTCAATGCAAACAATCTCGTGCATTTCCATCAATGGACTGGTGCACTGTGTTGATTTTATATCCTCATCGATGACGTTCAACAGTTTTCGAATTGTATACACTATATGTTTGGTGGATTCGTGAACGATAATTTATGACGGGCACTAGAGACATTAATGCATTTGCTGTCATCTTGTGCAGTTTATGCGGTCTCGGCCTATATCCATCGCCATAACGCGGCTTTACGAGTGCTATACTATATTCTTCGGCACTCGTATGAAATAGACAGGACACCGGTACTCTCTTACGCTCCAGGGGATATTGGGTCCGCTATGGAGAATGAAAGGTATCGAATATTTGGAATTTTCTATTTCCAACTCACAGGCAAATACAAGCCAATAAGCCTGATATAGTTCTTTTCGACCACCGAAGTAAGACGATAATCGTTATCGACTTTTCGGCCCCTGCCGAAACGAATATGATCCGAAAAGAGTAGAAAAAACGGACAAAGTATCAGGATTCACATTACGAACTCCGCATGCTCCACCCGGACTATTGTGGTTAGTGGTTCTGATGATAGGTGTTCTCGGTGGTTCCAGACCAACGCTACTTTCGAAGTTCAAGACTATACCGGCATGCTGTAATGCGGCAGAAATCTTCGCCGGCCGCCTTCTCGGCTCGTTGCGTCTGCTTAGGACTCACGATTCTTGGAGCCAGTGATCACTTGCCACGCGATGCGGAAAGTGTTCATTGGTTAATGATACTATCGCGTTCGCCCACTGGGTCGGAGCAGTGGGGACTACGGACCCGACTATGATTTTTTTTTCATTTGCAGATTCACACAAAAGGGAAGCACTGTAATGATCAAAGAACAACGCGTGAATCAAGGGTCAGGAAATATGAATTAACATCTACTTTGAACTTCTGAAGTTTGTGAGCCTCAGGAAAAACCTCTTTTGGCAAGGAGTTTCAAAGTTCAGCTGTTCTATTGAAAAAATAACCCTGAGCAAGAGAGGTTCGACTGGTTTCCAAATTCACAACGATGGGGTGGGAATTCTGTACTCGTCGAGTCATCCGTGTAGATATTACCAAGGGGGAACGATTAATAACAATCCGGAAGGGCATTGACCGTGAAAATATCTATAGAAGAGAGACAAGTCTCTGACCTTTCTACGATATTCCGATGAAGTGAGCGAGTCTGTGAGCGAAGAATCGCCAAGAAGACGAATTGCCTTTCTCCGAATATAATCGAGAAGCCTCAATGAATGTTTTGGTGCCGTACTCCACACATGAGAACTGTCCCAGACAGGTCGTATCTGAGCCTTGTAGATCATTAGAAGCTGACGAGAAGTGTAATATTTCTTCGCACGAAATAGAAATCCAAGTTTATGGGAAGCACCGTTAGCGATCGATCTCACATGGTTTTTCGATGAGAGATTTTTACTGATCGGAGTTCCTTGCATCGAGATACTTGACTTTGTAGGAATAGTTACTCCTGACTTCTAAATACTAGATGATGATAGATCGGCTTTCCTTGAGAAGTGACTTGCCTGGGTTTTCCAAGCATTAAATTTCACGAAGTTCATGTTACCCCATTCTATTATGTTTGCCAAGTCGTCGTTAATTTTATTAACGTGAATGTTTCTTTGAATTTTTGTGTCTCGAGCTGGTATGGGACTCTGGGAGAGAAACTGGTATGGGATTCTGGAAGAGAAACTGGTATGAAGAGTACTGTCGTCCGCAAAATTATCTATCGAGCAAGATGTTGTCTCGAGCAAATCATTGATATGAAGCAAAAATAAAGTGGGCGTCAGAACTGAACCCTGTAGAAACGAGACCCCGATGCCAAACTCGATCAAACGCTTTTGAAATATCCAGTGCAACAGCTATCGTTCCTCCGAATTTCTCGATTGAATGCTGCCGAATATGAGAAACATAAGCCAATAAGTCTGGTTGATCTTTGATGGCGAAATCCGTATTGTCGATCATAAATTATTCCTGATTTCTCTAGATATTTGATGAGCTTCATATTGATTGCTTTTCCATGACTTTGGAAATGATAGAAAGCAATGCAATTGGTCTATAATTACTATATAATTAATTATTATTATTAATTAACTATATATTAGACGAAAATAATATTGATAACTTCATTCACAATATATACAGATAGGGGCACAATTGAAACGAAATGTGTAAATAAAATGGATATGCATAAGAGCAAAGCTCTTGTTTTGCCAAAAAGTTATGAATGATTTTAATATTCCATGGATTTGGTGTTACTTATGGATGATTGAAAAATATTTCAGCTCAGGGTGAAAAAATAGGCGGATAAGATACTTAACATCATATGACTAAGACTATGATTCGATATAATTTGTTAACACTTTTTGCAAAAATGGATAAAAATAAAATGACTAGAACTAAGATTCAATCTAAATAGATAAAACCTTTTGAAACCGTGACTAAAAATGAAATGAATAAAACTAAGATTCAATGTGAATAGACTTTGTGCGAGTATGATTGAAAATAAAAGATGTACAGCTTATACAATCCATCTTGGCACAGAATTAATAACGAATACGCCCAGCAATCTCTGTGAAGTGTACTAAGATAAAAAAAACAGCTATTATATTTGTCCACTGTGTTGAAATTTATTCCTAGAAGGTGTTTTTTTTTTCGTCATGGTCTACACTACCAGTGTGCAACCGGCAAAGTATCTGAGTTTGTGCCAAGAAGAATTGGATAAGCTGTACAGTGCAGTATAAAAACATGCATACAAACGTACATACAGATAAAGTTTGAGGAACAACAAATAGAACAAAATCGAAGGTTGATTCAATAGCAATAACAGCTTCACTCTAAGAGATTTTTAACAAATTGTCTGTCTTTTTCGGGAACGTGTTTTCTTATTAGTTTTTCAAATAGTGGTTCAGAATATATATGTTGTATTTTCCAGATACAGTGATATATAATTTTATTGTAATGCAAGAGTAGCTCTTTGTGAAATTGGCTTTTACAGTTGGAAAGGTTAGTTGGTCATGCTGTTGTGTGTTATGCTGGTGGTCCATAATTTCACATTCTTGGTATAAGGGATCCGACGAAAATCGTGAATTTTTAGACATTATCAGCTTCATGAATCTCTTTTGTGATATCTCTAGTGGTTTGAGGTGTACACGCAGAGCTGCTCCCCATGCTTTTATAGCATATCTCAAATGACTCTCCACTAGGCCACCATATAACTGTTTCAGTTCTTTGAGAGGTAAGTAGTTTCTCGAGGAACGGAAATTATAGAGGATGGTTTGGAATTTTTTTCATTATATCATATTTAATATGGGAGTTCCATCTTAAGTTTCTCTCCAAGTATACGTCCAGGTATTTCATTTCTCCCAGGTAACCTTTTTTCAGTGTCTTTCCTTGTTCGCCGATATCAAGAGTTTCGAATGAACAATCACCGAATGAGTTGAAGCTGAGAGGAAGAAACTTAGTTTTCTGTCAGATTCACTGTTCGGAGCCTCCGGTCGAACCATTTTTTGATAACTGTTATATACGTTGGTGTGTACACGTTAGCGGACATCTGAATCAAATTAGCAACATCGACAGTCCTGCCAGATTTCAGATTTTAGATAATGATATGTGGATAATGGCAGAAAATTCGAACAGCTCATACATAGGGTTTGCCATATTGGGGAATTGTCACTTATCTCTTTACCCGAATGTGTAGCGCCCTGTTCAATGAAAATATTAGTGAGAACACATTACTTTCGAATGAAAAATTGAATTGTATGAAAACTGTAAAAGTAGTAGTAGTAGTAGTTTTATTCAGATCGATATCAGTATTACAAAGTCATCATATACATAATTATGAAGTAAAGATCTCTGTAGAGATGTGTAATTCAGAGTATTCTATTCCTAGCAGTCTGAGGTCACCTAAGCTGAGCTTGTGTTGTGTCCTTCAGGCTGCAGTTTTTTTAAGATAAATGTTATAGGTAAAACAGGTTGAGTATTAACGTATATAGAAATTGATGTGACTATTATAACATAGATGTAAATATTGTAGTAATGGAGGTAGAGTATGCACGGATTGAGGTTTCTGATTTAGTCGTTCTCAAGAATATTTTCCAGTTGATCATAGTGGTTTTTAATGAATAGTTTTATTTCTTTCTTGAGTTTTTTGTGACTATTGATATTTTTTATATGTGTAGGAAGCTGATTGTATAGTTTAGGGCCAAGGTATGTGACAAATTTTTGAATGTGAGCTAATCTGCATCGTGGTATATTCATAACTCGGCTCGCCATCATTCGTGTATCATACGTGTGATAGACTACATTATAGGGTTTGCTCAATGTCCATAGTGAGCATTCATAGGCATATATTTTCCTTACGTTAAAAAGGCTACTTTCTTCATATAAGGACTTGGTTGAATACCTTCGATTCTTCTTAAACATTATTTTAATCAGTGTGTTTTGAATTATATCTAAATTATGCAAGGAAGTCTTGTATAATCCACCCCAAACAATGATGCAATAGCGAATGATTGACTCAGCCAAGGCATTATGAACCAGCAACATGACGTCCCTTCTAAGAATATTTCGGAGTTCATAAAATTTATAGATAAGCTTTCGAAGTCTTTTCGCCGTATATGTTACATGATCATTCCAGCGTAGATGTTGATCAATCATGATACCCAAATACTTAGTTGACTCTATTTTGTTTATTTCGGGGCAAGAGCAAACAGAACTTCCTGAGCAAGTTGATTTATGAATAGTTAGAATTGTTCGTTTAGGTTGATCTTTTTTTGTTGAAGAAAAAGTTATGAATTTTGTTTTATCTAGATTGAGGGTCAGTAGATTTGTACTTAACCAAGAGTGAATTTGTTTCATGCCAATTCCTGCTTTTTCATATACTTCGTTCCATGTTTCACCTACAAATGCTACAGCCGTATCATCAGCATAAGACGTTAACTTTCCTTTGAAATTTTGAATGTTGAAAATATTATTGACATACAGTAAAAATAATATGGGGCCCAGGACGGTTCCCTGCGGCACACCCATGGTTACACGCAGTGAATCACTATAAGATTCTTTTATTCTTACTGTCTGTATTCTGTTTGACAAATAATCTTTGAATACATTTAATGCCACGCCTCTTACTCCTACATCCTCCAATCGCTGAAAGAGTATGTTATGTTCAACGGTATCAAACGCCTTTGCCAGGTCTAAAAATACAGTTGAACATTTTTTCTGATCCTGAAAGCAGTTGAACACATTATTCGTTAATTCGAAAATAGCTTGTTCTGTTGATAAGTTTTCCCTGAATCCATACTGGGAGTTGGAGATGATTTTGTTGTTGTCAAGGAAGTTTACTAATCTGTTTTTTAAACATTTCTCGAATATTTTTGCAAAATTGTTTGTAATTGTTATGGGTCTATAGTTGTTTTTATTTTGTTTGTTCCCAGATTTATGAATTGGTATTGTGATAGATTCTTTAAAGGCAGTCGGGATCTTTCCGGACAGAAAAATTGTGTTCAAAATAAAGCATAAAGGTTTTATGAGATAAACGTGATATTTTTTAATGAAGGAAACCGTAATTTTGTCAGGACCGGGAGATGTCTTATTTTTCAAACCAGATATTATCTTTATGATTTCATTATCTGTTACCGGATGGAGAAAGAGCGAATTTCTGATTTTACTATTGTTTTCTATAGGAGGAGATGTTGGTTTTTCTATTCTGTTTGACATGGTTTCACCTATATTTATGAAATAGTAGTTAAACTCGTTCGCGACTTCTTCATCGGTTTGTTTTCTGCCTTGTTCGTTAATAAAGTGGAAATTCTGCGTATTATTGTGAAGCGGGGTATCATTCGTTACTTCTTTTATTTCGTTCCAGATTTTTTTAAAGTTTTTACCCGATTCATTTATTCTACTTTTATAATAGTCATTTTTCACAGTTCTTATCAAGTTACATAGAAAGTTTCTATAGTTTCTATATTCGTTTTTATGTTCTTCGCTATGAGTCCTTATGGATTTTTGCTTCAAGTAGTCTCTATGATTTATTGATTTAATCAATCCAAGCGTTATCCAGGGTTTCAATTTGGTCTGTTTTTTCAACATGGAATTAGACTTTATTTGCATACTTTGATCAATATATAGGGAAATTTTATTAGTAAAATTCACGTAGAGTATTTCCGGCTCTTCGGTTTTCATCACTGTTTCCCAGTTTTCTTTCTTCAGCTTTTTTTCCAATTTACTATGGTTGATATATGTTCTATTTACGTTTGACTTGTTATTTATGGTTTTATTTGCAATATTATCAGTTTTGATCGATAGGAGTAACGTGTCATGATCAGTTATACCAGTTTTGAAAATGTAAGTTCGAGGATCAGTTTTATTGTATATATCTTTATTTTTGAACTTCACAAATACATGGTCTATCAAGCTTGGTGTTTTGTCTCCTGTGGTCCTAGTTGGTTTATTAATAAATGAGAAGAATCCTGTCTCTGCCAACATGCATATGTATTTATTAACTCTATTTTCTACCAGGTTTAAGATATTTACATTTATGTCACCCATAAATATTTTCATATCACTGTTAGGTTGAGTCGTTAGGTAGTTTTCAAGATCAACTAAGTATAAGTCTAAATTTGTCGCTGGTGGTCTGTAGGAGCAGGTCAATGTAAATGTGATGTTATTCAGTGCGAATAGAATTTCCAGTAAATTTATTTCTGATAGATGTTTAATAGAAGTTGTATAGTTGATATTATTTTTAATGTAAACAATTATTCCGTCATTTTGATTATAGCGCGATTCGTTATAGATGATATCAAAATTAGGAATAGAAAAATTTCCGTAATTTTCTAATATCCAGGTTTCAGATAGTATCAGTATATCTATATTGCTAAATCGAATTTCTTCAATATAAATAAGTAGTTCGTGGAAGTTTTTGTTCAAGCTCCTAATATTTAGGTGAAATATGTTTAGAAACTCACCACTCCATCGATGCATACTCTCCCTGAAGTTTTGACATTCTATTGTTTCTCTCTCTTCACTGTTTTCTATCACATCCAAAAAATCTAACATATCAGTTTACTAAGTTATATACCTATAAAGAAGACGTTTATCAATAATTTAGAATATAATGTGGAGTTTTAATGATAATAAAAATAGATTGAGTACAATAATAAAGAAAAGGAATAGATGAAGGAAAGATTGCAATCACATAAATTGCTCCTATTCATAAAGTTTTACAATGCATGTGTAATGTTTATTATCGGACAATTTCTGTTTGATGTGTACCAAAGAGAAAAATGGGCTGGTGGATACGTTAAGAAGTCAATTGGACCTGTACTTGGCAATATCCTCTTCACAGTTGATTCTGGCGTTACGACCCTCATATTTGGTGTAGATGTGACCTTTGAAACTCCATACGTTCCTTACGCCAAGGATAGTTTGAGCTTCTTTCAGTAGGGACCTTCTATGTTTTGTTAGGTCATCTGCAAAGAACATCTGCTTTCCTTTGAATTTATGGACATTTTTGAATAGCTTGAATTTTAATTCAGGGTTCACTAGTTTGAGTATGGTTGGTCTGTGTTTATTTGCATTTCCAGATTTTATTCCCACCCTGTAGCATTCCTTGATATCTGCTTCCTTGAAATTCAAGCCTGTATTTGAGTTTATAATCTCCATGATTTTTTCTTGTCAATTTTCTCCAGTTTCTTCATTTACCCCGTATATACAAACATGACTCATTTTCGTATATTGGAGCATATCATCAACTTTTTGTTCCATGGCATTCATTTGGCTGTTGTGAAGATTTATTTGTTCCATTTTTTGCTCTAAAGCAGTTATTTTGTTGGCTTGTGCTATCAGCTCATTCTGGACCGTTTTGAGTTTTTGCTCGATTTTATCAGTTACCTTTTTTATTATTTGGCTGATAAACTCACGGTCTTGGAATATCTCCTGAATCGATTCCCTTACTATGGAATCCATTTCTGATTTACTTCTAGTAGGCATAATGTAACTCACTTTTTTTCACTAGATGGACAAATTACACTATGTACTCTCTTGTGGCTTAGTTATCAAAATTTGGTTTTTGATGACCGATAAAATCGAAATTATTTACGGAGCAATTTGAGGTGCGTCTACTCTGTTTGGAACATCGAACTGAACTTGAAAATATTTGAGTTTTGAAAAAAATTCCGACCTTCACCTACACATTGTATGTCGCTTTCATTAATTTATTTTTCATCGATTATAACTGTTGATATTGAAAAATATTTGGCAATTCATGTAAACACGAGAAATATTCACTATGTGAGCTGAATCACCACCACATATAAAATAGAGAGTTCGAAATTGAACCCGTTCACAAACGAATTGAACATCACTCAAAAGAATAAAATCAGTTGTTTGTACAGTGCGATGAGATATTTTTAATTTTGCTCGCATATTGGAGTGAATTGATTGATTTCTAGTTAGCTATAGTGGATATAATACCTTTGTTGGTTTGTTGTTGTGAATAAATGATTATATATCAAACAACTATACAGTACAGTTGTGGACAAGTGTGATGTTTCAGTTACATTTTATTTTTGCTGAAATCCTGTTTTGGTTCGAAAACGTATTTCATTGATATTATGTACCTACAAGATATTACAATGAGAGATAATCATCCTGAATATATTTGAGAACTATAGAGATCTGAAATCCGAACCGAAGTTTTGAACCAGAAGTTTTTTCCAGATTTGCAATTCTAAAGGATACCCCTAACTCCTACAAGCTTTTCAAAAAGTAACAAAACATAAGTGACAAACTGTTACATATACAGTACTTTTCTTTAATGTCCCACCCCGTTTTATTTTTTGAACGGGTTAACTCATGATGGCGACTAGAAAAAAAAACAAATGGAGAGGGGGTCTTGTGATACATCATTTTGAAGCTTCTGACGAATACTTCACAACCCTAGAATATGAAGTCACTATATACATCTACTACAAAATGGCGCAAAATTAAATAATTGCGTGAATAGGTACACATCGATATCCCAACAACCCGATGAGGTTTGATAGGTTATTTTTTGTTCATAAATAAGACTAAAATGTCACTACGACAACGAACACTTCTAGACTTTCTTTATGGGGTTTTTTGAAGCAAAGAGCGTACGAAACTGAACCTGCCCAAATATTGGATATACGGCAAAAAGTAATAAATATTTGTAGCAATATCGACGTTACTGTGTTCGAGAATGTTCAGCGTAAAATTTCAGATAGACGTTCAAGGAAACCATTTCGAGCATAATCTAAACTGAACTCAGTTTATTTCGAGCAAAGAATATATATGTATATATATATATATATATATATATATATATATATATATATATATATATATATATATATATATATATATATATATATATTTCTTGTGAAGAATCTTGACTGGCTGTATAGTAATTGGAAAAGCTTTAGCGGGGTTGCAGTCAGAATTGTTAGGGCGTCAAAGAAGACTCTTTGTTTTCGAGCTTTCGGTAGTTAATTGCTACCTTCCTCAGGACAACTGTAAACGCAGATGAGGAATCGCGTCGTAGCGAACGTCATTTTCCTGGAACCCGTAAGCCGCCTGGAGAATTCGAGACACGTCATCGGGGCTTCTCGCGAAGATTAGTCACAGGCGTACGCAGGGGTATAAATATGGAATATGGGAGAGACTTCGACGCTAACCGAGTTAGTTAGTCATAGAGTTTTTTATTCGGAGAGTTAGTTATTCGGAAGTTTGTATTCAGAGCTAAGTGGAGCGAGTTTAGTAGAGCTAAGTGGCGAGAGTTATTGAGATTTAAGTGGAAAGAGCTTTCATTTGTTATTGCTAAGTGCAAGAAGTGTGTAGAACTTTCAGTACAGAGAGTTTAGTGTCGAGCATTGGAAAGTTATCAGAGCGATTTAAATGATTGTTTTTTATTGTATTGTGATAGAACGTTTCAATAAAAAAAGTTCAGTGTTGTTTGGTGTTTTAATCGACGAACCCAAGGAATATAGTAACAGTGGTGTCAGAATTGAGGTTTTCCAAGGGATAAGTCGTAACAATACAATATGATGGTTTAAACGACACTATGAACACTCACAAACGTGAGGTTATCTAATAACATTGAAATTTCTAACATAAAAAAATTTTTGAAATGAAATGTGGAAATGAATGACAGTGACAATTTTTATTTTCATTTTTTTAAGGAGGAAAATTTTGATTACAGGGTGGTGTTAATTTTGTTTTCTGATATGTGAGAAGGTAGGAATATATCCTACTGAGATTATTCAAGCCTGTTCTTTCATTCATAGACTTTTCTTCATTGTTTATATGAACCATCTCAGGAAAAACTCTCTTATCAGTATTGGTTTCTGAACATAATATCGAAGTATTGTCATAGTCCATTTGGTGATCATTACTATTGACATGTTCAGATAATGCGCAAGAATTAATGTTTCTCCTGCAATCACTTTGATGAAGGTGTAGTTCTCAGTTGAGTTGTATCACAAAATAATAATTTATTGACTAAATTTCTTGGGTAGGAGTTCAAGTAATATATTTCTGAAATCAGTCAAACTTTTATTTCGTAAATGTTGATGGGAAATTTTTTCTATTCTATTTTTCATTGATTTGATGATGTTAATTTTGATTCTGGTTGGATGATAAGAATGAAAATTTATGAGTCTATTACTAGTTATTGACTTCACGTTCCATTTTGTAATCAACGTATTATGTTCTGTTCTGATTATTCTGGTATCTTGGAAAGGGATACCATTGTCTGTTTCTATTTCCACAGTGAATTGGATATTATGGTCATTAGAATTGAAAATGGTCAGAATTTCATTTATACTATTAGATGAAACCAAAAGGCTCAAGTCATCTACAAAAAGTTTGATGAAAAGTATATTGAAATCTAATTTGGGAATACTATCAAATAGTTGTTGATATAAAACAAAATTTGCCAAAATTGGAGAAATATTTGAACCCATAGGTGTTTCAAATATCTGTTTATAAAACTTGTCATTGAAAATGAAATAATTCCATTCAAAAATGAATTTCAAAATTTTAATGGAAGTTGATTCATCTAAATTACAAATATTCACTTATTCTGGGCCATTTTTTGTGAATTTTTCTACTGGAGAAAATGACAAATTGGTAAATAAGGAAACGACATCAAGGCTAATGACTAAATGATTTTCAGGTATCTTGTAATTATTTATGAACTCACCGAATGAAAAAAAATCTTTAACAAATTGTCTGTTTCATAGGCGTTGGTGAGTATGTTGGTCAGAAATTTTTAGAGTTTGCTATTAGGTGAATCGATAGGGGAAATAATAGGTCTCATCGATAAAGTGGGTTTATGTATTTTATGTATTTTTGGAAGAGAACAAAAACGAGGAGCAACAGAATTATATATCATCAGAGATTTGGACGTGGTGATATCAATGAGTTTTTTATATTTCTGTTCTAAAACTATTTTATTAGCTTCCCGTTGTAATGTTCATGTGGGATCTGGTTTCATTTGTGAGTAGTATTTTTTATCATCTAATGAAAGCTGACTGTTTTCTAGATATCGATCTTTATACATTGCTACAGTAACATTACCTTTATCACTATTAAGCAATATCACTTCGGGATGTTCTTTCAAGTAATTATTTGTTTTTTGAGTGATTTTTGTGTATAAAATTTGTAATTATATTTGTGTATTGATCTCTATAGTTATCTTTTTCATTATCACTTAATTTATCAAATATATTTTCTAAATCTGCTAGGATGTAGGGTATATTTATATCGCGATTTCCAGAAGAAACACTAAATTTTGGAACAAGTGATAAGAATTGTTTGACGTCATTAGGAATATCAATATCTGTTGAATTCTCAAACCACTTTTTTTGGAAAGTTATTCTGGACTTAGTTTGGATATATCACTAATTGTTATTTGAATTTCCAAATTCAAAATTTTCTTCCTATATATATATAAAAATATAATATATATATAAATATATATATATATATATATATATATATATATATATATATATATATATATATATATATATATATATATATATACTTTCTTTCTCGGCAATGAATATCCTGTCTTCATCAACAGCATTTCCCCAAAGGACTACATTATAGTTGACATGGCTATAGTATACATCAAGCAGGGCATGTAGGGGGCAAACAATTCTCAATTCTAGAGATTGCATAATTCACTTGATTAATTTTTTTTACATGTTGCGGTGACATGATCGGACCATCTCAAAAGCTATATTTATATTATTTTCTAATTCAAACGTAGATCCAGCATCAGCATCAGACATTTTCATCGCATGAAGAACAGAAATATACATAAAATCGATATATGATACAAGATCCCATTCTTCTCCCAACTCAAATCGAATTACACAATGACATCCAAAATTAAGGAGTTTTGATGAAAATAAAAAAAATGTGGCAAGCACTCGAATTATCAATATTATAACCAACTTCCTACATAGAAATCATAACATTTTTCGAGAGAATTATAAGACAAAACCAATAAATATTTGAGAAATCACCAGAAATAATTATCACAAATAGTGATGAAGGAAATATAAGAGCAGCTATGTATAGAAAACAATATAACCAGTTGAATCAAGTTTTACTAGATGATACCAAGTATTACTCACAATTGAGATCGGATCCAACTCCAAACTTCAACAGAAAGGGAACAAGTTGATAACAAATCTCAAAATTACCATAAAATTGATTCTTCTACAGCCAAATCACTAATGAGCTATATTATAAAATAGCACCACGTTTTTATCCATTACCCAAAATCCACAAAGCAAATATTTCAATGGGACCAATTTTTGCTTCTATTGATGCTCCTAATAACAAACTTTCGGAAAATCTCACCGAAATACTAAAAAACTCTTACGAAATAATCAATCGATACCATGTTAAGGACTCCTTTACTTTCAGTGTATTGATCAATATAAAAATTAATTATATTAATAATTAATTGATTGCAACTCTCTGTTCTTGGAATGGAAGAAATAA
This sequence comes from Zygogramma bicolorata, assembly GCA_032362365.1. Classification (NCBI taxonomy): domain Eukaryota; kingdom Metazoa; phylum Arthropoda; class Insecta; order Coleoptera; family Chrysomelidae; genus Zygogramma; species Zygogramma bicolorata. Next base: position 760,094 of record JAVJAQ010000825.1, read on the forward strand.
TTTATAACTATCAATAATTTATAACTAGCAAAAATTTCGGAAATAAAATTAAGATATATTTTTCGTAGACATTTTCACGCCCTACAACTTTTTTGATACATTCTGTTGAAGGTTCCAAACCCTTCCAGGTTATTTATGGAATACCGATTTTCAGAGTTTTTCCCTGCAGAACATTTCTTTCCTCAAAATACCTTTCGGTAACCACCATCACCCGAGTTTCTGAATGCATAAATTCGTACAAATATTTCAGTTGGCAAAGTTATCCAGATAAGAGTCGTTGGTAATTTCGGGCCTCATTCTACATCAACTCACTCAATATTATGATTTAGTGTGTTCTGCAATCATATTGAAATAACCTAGTGCTCCTTATTTTCGTAATGAGGTATTCAGTCAGACAGTTATGTTGGAAAGAAGGGAGAAAAATTGTTTCCATGATATTCAGGTACAGTTGGAGAGTTCATAGATGAAGTATTATCACCGCGAAACAATTTTAATGAATTGAATCCATCATCTTTAATACATGTGATCGAATTGAATAACCACAGAGGATAATATTTTTGAACTCCATAATTACAAAATGTCTAGAAGAAAACATATTTCTTGAAGATTTTCTGTTGAAACCATATCGAGCTATAAAAACTTGGAATATCCATTGAAAAAATCCATTGAGATGCCGGAAACCGCTTGGCAATAATGTTCAATATAACATGGTCAACGTTTCTGTCATGATAAGAAGGTTTGTGAATTTTCTGAACTCTTTCGTTTCCCTTTAAGTCTCTCCCTGAAACCCATGACACGATGTATCCCTCCTTCTTTCCACATCAATCAAGGTGCTGAGGACATAAAATTCAATTTCTACCATAACAGTAAATCTCATAAAAGTCCAGGAGCACCATTAAAAAACAGCGTTGTAATTTCCTTCACAATGAATTGCACTTTTTGCTTCCGCCTTGGTTCGAAGTTTCCTTCTCCAACCTGATATATGACTCTCGAACGTCACACTTCTAGCAGTTACACAACTCCTCGAAGTGAGTGGTCCGTGGGGGTTATATACATTGCAACGCACATGAATTCAAGAAGAGAATCGATTAAATGTGACGTAAAATATCGAATAATGTTGAAAAAGAATGGAGTGTGGTCAGAGTCCTTTGTTCTATATTTGGGCTGCATTGTTATATGTTAAACTAATACGATTGAAAACCAGCTTTTCACAAAAATTTGGATTTCAATTATATGGTGAGTAATATCATTCAACTTAGTTTACCAGGAACATACAGTCAATTTATACAAAACAAAACAACTTCTTTGAGCAACTTCGAAAGAACTGCAATGAAATCTTCAAGATGTGATGAATGTATGAAAAATACTTCCAGCTTTTAGGGGAAATGCTACAGTTATTATGGACACAGAAGGTATAGTAAAATGCTTTTATGATAGAACAAAAAGTGTATGTAAATCACAAGAAAAAATAAATGATGAGATAAACTTCATGAATCAGTATTGAAAGAAAATGGATATCCAGAAAAATTCATAAAAAAAAATTCGACAGAAATTGAAAATCCGGACACAGTTCACAATGAAGACATACAACCTACACAAAATACACAACCTGTATCAAACAGTATACCTCATGTCCCTCGTTTGTCTGAAAGGAAAAAAAAAGGATGGCAACAGGTATAATGTTAGAACAACATTCGAAACAACATATACTTTGAGGTCAATACTGACACATACCAAACCAAATAACACAACGAAAAACACAAAAAATGTATTCATCAAATTCCTTGTTCGTCAAAAATATATCGGTGAAACGTCTCGACCGATGGAATAGACCAAGAGCCAGAGCCCAAAAAATTCTCTGAATTTACTAAGCCTGGTTTTTTTATGGCTTATTGCAGTGGTTGTGTACACAAACATACTGCGGTCAGTCAGGAGAAACTGAGAACAGGTGTCTCAGGTACGCTATCGAACCTGCCGTACCTGCCGAGGTAATAAAACAAATTTAATAAAGCTGAAAATCGTTATACAGATTGTATATTGCATATACATAAAAGGTACGACAGTCAGTTAGCTGAATATGGGGACGGAGCTGGTCAGTCGGTCGCAATGTATGTACAAAAAATAAGTGAGGTGCAATTAATTTACTACACTTCAAAATTTTCGTGAGGGTATTAAATGCTATATGAAACATAAAAAAAATTATCAGTTATCGATTTTGCGGGACAGCGCCCGTCAATCAGCAAAAATAGAAATGAAAATTTCGCGCGCGCGCTCGGACTTGAAAGCAATTTTAAATCAGAGTATCGACACAGCTTAACTAAGCTGTGGTATCGGACTGAGCGCAGGTATGAAAAGGCCTCTTCAATTGATTCGCCGAAGCGCAGATTTTCGAAAAGCCTTCGCCGATCTCGGGTACAAAAGCGACAACAACAGAAGTGACGTGTTCGAAAAAATACAACAATTTGTTTGCCAGTTATATAGCATGAAAAACCTAAAATCAGTGAACGAGGCACGATTCGTTTTGTTTTGAAAAACGTATAAATGTTCTATAACCACCAAAGATTCGTTAAAAAAAAAAGAAAAAAATGTTGATGGATCAAGTATGCCACCATCAGAATCAGATTTGACGCAACAAACTCCAACAACGGATACATGTTCTAATAATACCACCGATGGTTCGTTCAAAATAAACGTAAAAAATGTTGATGGATCCAGTATGTCACCATGTGAATCAGAATTGATGCAACAATTTTTAAGAGCGAGCTACATTGCAAAGATTTGGTGACATGCACATCGAAAAGTAACGACAGAACTGCCTGAAATCGAAAATAAACAAAAATAAATATGAATTTAATTGGTTCCAAGGCGATCAATTACCACAATTCGTCAAAGATGTCGAAATTCAAACTCCTCGGGAAAATTCAGGTATGAAAATAATAGTGTTGGCAAAGTTTAATGCTTCATATTTAATGTAAGAAATATTTGTTTTATCGTTTATTATTAACAGTAATTATATTGATTTTTCAGATTCTCAACCCGAAACTCAATCGGAAACGACAGAGCTTGACAATTTTAATCTTGAGAGCGAAATGAATGAATTTGATGATTCGGAGCAAGAATTTGATGAGTAAATTAAGCAAATATTAGTTGTAATAAATATTATCTAGAAGTATAATAACTATTTTATATTGTTATATTATTATTACTAAATGGCCTACTCACTTATTTCGTTTATCAAATAATAAAGAAAAAAGCAAACCGCCACCTGCGACGCCAAGCCCGCGCGAAATTTTCATTTCTATTTTTGCTGACTGACGGGCGTTGTCCCGCAAAATTGATAACTGATAATTTTTTTTATGTTTCATATAGCATTCAATACCCTCACAAAAATTTTGAAGTGTAGTAAATTAATTGCACCTCACTTATTTTTTGTACATACATTGCGACCGACTGACCAGCTCCGTCCCCATATTCAGCTAACTGACTGTCGTACCTTTTATGTATACGCAATATACAATCTGTATAACGATTTTCAGCTTTATTAAATTCGTTTTATTACTTCGGCAGGTACGGCCGGTTCGATAGCGTACCTGAGACACCTGTTCTCACTTTCGCTTGACTGACCGCAGTATGTTTGTGTACACAACCACTGCAATAAGCCATAAATAAACCAGGCTCAGTAAATTCAGAGAATTTTTTGGGCTCTGGCTCTCCGTCTAGAAGTAGACAGAGTGAGCACAAGATGTAAATCGGAATCACACAGATAGGTGGTTCTAAATTATCAGAACACATTCTCACTGCAGATGGAGATCACACAGTAGAATGGAACGACACTAAAATTATAACGGAAGAAACCAACGACAGGAAACGAAAATTAAAGGAATCTGCTTTCGTTACGCTTTCTGGTGAAGAATGCATATCTATGAGTTCGCTTGAAATGGATCGCTGATGGCTGCCCTTCCCGAAGGACAAAATGTAATGTCAGATTTTAAATATATGAAAAATGTCAATTACGAAGATTGCCAACAAGAGATATTTCCATTTGAACAGGAATTTGCGTATAAGATTTGAGAACGGAAGCGGATTTGGTTTCCGAATCGTATAAATATATATATATATATATATATATATATATATATATATATATATATATAAATATATATATATATATATAAATATATATATATATATATATATATATATATATATATATATATATATATATTTGTGATGTATTCTCGACCGTACTTTATAAACTAGATTTGGAAGTTCTCAGGTATGCGGTCTGTTTACTAATAAAACTCATTTGTTCTTGATCTCAATATTTCGCTAATGTTTATTAGCTTCATCAGGAGAAAAGCTACAAAGAATGTGACAAAATTTTACAAGATTGAATCGAAAATAACAGTTCTACTTACAATCATAGAATTAATATTCCTGGTGTGTTCATTGCCTTGGAAAGCTGAAACAAACTACCCATGCTCGCATAGTTACTGCCTCACTTAAACTGAATCAGCTAGGCAAAATTCATGTTTATAGGAGTCCCTCAGCTGTACCAGGCAATGATGTAATTAACATTAATCTAAGTAAGGGTTTTTATAAGTAAGCACATGTCTGTCCTTATTTTTAAATATTACAAAAGTGATTAAATAGAACTCAAAATATTGCAATAAATGTTACTTAACTGACCTGTATCGGTTTTATAATCAACTGTATTTGGTTTTTTGTTAATATATATGTTATGTTAATAATATATATATATATATATATATATATAATTCAGGAGTATCTTGACTGAACTTGTTAAGAAATGATATACTTTTTGGGAATGCAGTCAGGATCAGATGGCCACAATTAAAAGTGGTGGGTCTGAGCTTTCAGAATACTTTATTCCATTATCAAAGACATCTAAGAAGTTATTATGGTGAAACATACAAATAGTAGAAAAATATTTCCATATTTTACTCACATCGTGAGATAAAAAAGTAAGACTAGCATTAACATAAAAAACCAAGAAAATTTTGTGATGAATGAAAAGAGAAGAACCCAAAAGGGAAATTGACAGCAAGTTATTAGTTTGACATCAATCAATCACGTTGTAATTACTAGAGGGTGATTAATTTTTTTATCATCATATAGGGTTATGAGAAGAAGCAGGAAATGAGTTGACATACGATTAATTTAATAAACGATGAGATTTTTTGATATCTTTGGTGTAAAGATTCAACTTTTCGGGGTAGATTAATATCTGCCCTCCTATACTTCTATAGATTCTAATATTAATTCTAATTTTTTCAGATTGTGTTCTTTATACTTCTTTTCTTCATAAACCGGAGATTTATAGTTGCATCAAAGTAAAACATGATTTCGAACACTTCAGTTTCAATTTCGAACCCATCAATCATTAACATCACAAAAACACAATGACTCTAGGTTTTCGAATAACTCCCAATACCAACATGCTTTAATAACCCATGACCTATTGTGATAATATTATAAATGAACCTTTTTTCATAGAGTGCAAAACTGGCTTCCCTTTGATGATACTAGTATCATTTGTGATGCTTATATATTTTCTACTAAGGAATTGTAATCATGAGGAGATACTTTGTAAAAAATTGTGACTAATTTCATCAACTAATAACAATACGATTATATCATATATTGTGTGTCACAAATTAATTATAATTTGTTATTGAACCAAATTTCAGGTTGTCGATCAACACAGCAATTTCATGAAAAGCTTTCAATTTAAGCCCCGTTTTTTGTCATCAAATAAATTGGAAATCACTCAATAAAGGGACAGAATCGATTGATCAAATACAGTGAATGAGGAGTTTTTCAGTTCGAATATTGCAACGATATACTGATATCGAATTGAATATAGTTCAATATAATCAATTTGTTTTGCCGAAATAACAGCAACAAGTCATTATATGTATAGCGCGGATCAAAATTTGTTCTAATAATTTTCGAGTTGATATTATTTCATTCATGAAATATCAGAACATGTTTTTGCTTTGGTCACTACGGGGTACTACAGTGTGGTTATTGATTCAGAATATTTATTTTTTTGTGAATTTTAAAACGCTCAAACAATACATGACCAACTAACCTCATGTGTATTCGAAAGCATCGTGGTTCTGTTTTTGCCAACAGTACGTCATAGTCGAACTCCACCAAATTAGTTCCCACTCGTTTGTTGTGAGCTTGAAGATTTGTAGAACCTACTTAGGAATTTTTCCTCGATAAAACAGCAGCTGGACTTTGGAACTTCCTACCAAAGAAAGTTTTTCCAGATGCTTACAAACACCAAATATTTGATGTTAATTCCTATCTCATGTCCCACGCGGTGTTCTTCGAACATTACAAGACTTCCCTTTAGTGTGAAACTGTATATATAACAGGGACTGATGACTGAGGGAATGCTAACAAAAAAATCCAGTGATCGAAGTTTGAAGCCGGAAACATCTTCAATATGACATCTGAGAAAAGTTTTCCGTAACGATGTGGTAATTTTGGAATCTTTTATATTATTCAAGATGAATAATAGCATTAAATAGTGAGAAAGGAAAGGAAATATTGGGAGAGATGCATAACGGTAACGAATATATCAAAAAAGTAACTTTATTCCGATGTTCTCAATGAAAACTTGACCAAATCATCAAATGAAAAAGGAACTGTATGAATTCCATTCCAGAATAAAAGAAATACTGGAAAATATGTTCGTGATATTTCAAGAAGAGGATTTATACTGAAGTACAACTTATACTGCTCTTATACTCAGCAACAATGTGGAACCAGTCATGTAATTCTCCATGAAAAATGGCACTTTTGATTTTGCTTTTCATTTCGAGTTTCTCTCCTGAAACTCCTCGAGATCCACCTTGATTTATGGCTGGAGGATTGTCACATTCTCCGCTGTTGTACAACTTGCAAGACGGACGATTTCATACAAAATCATCCGTTGCACTTCACTAAGTTGTCCACAGGAAAATAGGGGTAATAAATGGAATACATTACGCGGCTTACACCCACATTATTTCTGTGCAAAGGAGACTCAGAAAATTCACTATCACGTTGAGAGAGAGATGTGTTCTAAAAATCATTATTTGTTCTTTCAGAGCTATGGAAGTATGAAAGCCATTTTTTACTTGTAGCTATCGTGAAACTACTCAAATACAGACACATGGTATGAAATAATGACGGTGGCAACATATTTTTCCCGATCATTCAGAAATGTCCTTATTTCCCACCTATTTCCAGGCTGGGAAGTGACGAATTGTTCATTGAGGAGAGCGAACGGTTAGAAAAAACTTGCTCGATCTCTTAGTACTTCTCGGGGCGTATTCTTCTACCACTACATAAAATCTGAAATGAACGGAAATACCAGATATCTCAGATTCCTTCAATACCTCTCCAATAACCATGACTTTAAGACTTCACACCAATTCTCAGAAATAAAAATATTAGCCATTTTGTCAAGAACATGTTCTTTTCTCACTTCGATTTCTCTTGCTCAGGGCCAGTCTATTTTCATTGTCGAAAATGCCGCTAATATTTGAATAATTATTTCTATTGTATTGCTTTAATTTGTAGCTATCCTCATGAACGTAACTAGATTCATGATATATGCGATTGGCTAGCCTAACGTATTCAGTGAAATCTGAATAAATATATAGACTATTTGCACCACGTACGGAGGCGAAGGACACTCACAAAAAATGATATCTGTCGGAAGCTTGATGTAGTCATGTACTCAAATTCTATGAAATAAAATATCCAAATTATTTTTATCTCTCAAATTCATAAACTAAATCAAAATTCTGTTAATGAAACGGTTTATAAACCTTGGCAAAAGTATAAATTTTTTTTTCTAGAACAATTACTCTTTTCGGCCTAGTTTACTCTGTCAGGACGAATAAATCACTTTTTCTCCATCTCGGTTGTGATACTGAAATACGTTCAAGGGCAATTAAATTAGAAAAATCTCAGCATAAAAAACTGGCATGATATACAGGGTGTCCCAACGAGAATAAACCGCTCCGAACGTAACTGAATCGGACGAAAATACCAGATATCCCTGTACTCCAGTCTATGACGGTGAAAAAAGTGTAAACTGTGTATTTATCCGATACAGCACCGATTCGTATGAAAATTTGGATAAAGGTTCTACTTACTCTCTATTCCAAAATCTACCCCATGCCTAGGGTTGCTTTCTCCCTGGGGGGTGGATGCCACCCCTTCTTGGGGTGAAAAAATGTTTATTGGAAATAAGTGCGGAAATTAATAGATTGACTAAATCTAAGCACTTTTTGTTCAATGAAGTTTTTTCTGAAAAGGAATACTTTTCGACTTATTCGCGAGTGAAATTGTCGGTTTTCAGTAAAAAAAAACACGTTTTCAGATACTTTTCCGCGAATAACTGGAAAATAATGCTTCTAATCGAAAAACCTGCAGAGAGCAAAATTATAGCTTTTGAAAAAACAGAGGTGACTGTTCATTTGTGATGTATGCAAACCCACTACAAACTGAATAATTGCTTGTTGAAAGTTGATTGGTATTTTCAAACGACAAAATGGAAAGTTTCTACGTACAATAACCAAAAACCAAAGCATTTTTCGAGAAAAACAAATTGAACATTTTCTGAAGTCCTTCAAAAATATTTTATGTTTGTCATTTATGAAAGTTTCTAGCATCAAAACTGACCGAGGTATGAAGGAAATAATGTTGAATCCTATTTTGTCGTTGAAAAAAATTGTGAATAACTCATCCTCTCTTCTCCCCCCTTTGGAAAAAATCGTTGTTACTCCATGATTCCCTTCATTTATGTTCTTTCAATGAGTTCTGAGTTTTTCATCAATTGAAAGTACGTAGTTTTGGAAAAAATTGAGATTGAAGAGAAAAAATCATATACGTAATTCAGCGAAAAATCACAATTTCTTCGAAATAAGTCGAAAAGTATTGATCACATGCAAAAAATTTCAGAGTACAAAATTGAGGGCTAGTCTTCTCTGAAAATTTCCGTGTTTCATTTTTTTCTGCAGGTTGAAAATAGAGTAAGATATGGCCAGTTAAATATTGTGAGGTTTCGCGCAAAGTACCTTTTTTGAGCCCTTTCAGCATAAACCTTTTCAAAAATATAATCTGAAACGAAAAATAATGTGAATCTGCTAATAGCTCTTGGAGAAAGCTACAAAATACTTCTTTGATGGATTTGATTGCTTAAAGACTAAGCGAGTTATGGGAAAAAACCAAAAACGATTTTTGTAGAAATTAGAGTATGTACATTAGTATATTGAAGAATACACATAGTAACTATATTTTAGGCCTAGTGGAACTATATGTATATTATATATGTATATATACATATAGTTCCACTAGGCAACGATTTTTTCCAAAGGGGGGGGAAAGAGAGGATGAGTTATTCACAATTTTTTTTCAAGGAAAAAATAGGATTCAACATTATTTCCTTCATACCTCGGTCAGTTTTGATGCTAGAAACTTCTATGAATAACAAAAATAAAGGATTTTTGAAGGACTTAAGAAAAGGTTCAATTAGTTTTTCCCGAAAAATGCTTTGGTTTTTGGTTATTGTACGTAGAAACTTTCCATTTTGTCATTTGAAAATACCAATCAACTTTCAACAAGCAATTATTCAGTTTGTAGTGGGTTTGCATACATCACAAATGAACAATCGCCTTTGTTTTTTCAAAAGCTATAATTTTGCTCTCCGCAAGCTTCTCGATTAGATGCATTATTTTCCAGTTATTCGCGAAAAAGGATCTGAAAACGTGTTTTTTTCCTGAAAACCGACAATTTCACTCGCGAATAAGTCGAAAAGTATTGCTTTTCAGAAAAAACTTCATTGAACAAAAAGTGCTTAGAATTAGTCAGTCTATTGATTTCCGCACTCATTTCCAATAAAAAATTTTTCACCCCCAAGAAGGGGTGGCATACACCCCCAGGGAGAGAGCAACCCTCGGCACAGGGTAGATTTTGAAAAAGAGTATATGTAGATCCTGAATCCAAATTTTCATGCGAATCGGTGCTGTATGGGATGAATACACGGGAAAATGGTCATAGACTGGACTACTGGGGTCCGTAAGAGAATGTTTGTAGGGGGCACACCTCCACTCAACGTAACTTTCCCTTGCACACCTCTAGCAAGCCCCCTCCCAATGTTTTCGGATGTCAACAATATAGCAGATGTGACATATCATCCAGAAGGTCTCATCTGTCTCATAGAGTAAAATATTTTGATTCAATCCAAAAGTTCAAAATGGAATATCGACGTTGGATCTGCAAGTCAATTCTGAATCAATGAATATTGAAATTTCTCGAAAACAGATATTTGGTATAGGAAATGATCCTTTCGGGTAATAATCCGTGTGCAGACTGTTGAACTGTTTGACGTTTCGACTATCATGCTGAAATCATCACCAAGAACTTACAGACATATCCCTATCAACTAAACAATCTAACCAATCAACACGTTACGGATTGACCAGCTAAATCACAATACCAACTTCGAGAGACTGTTTCGCCTTCAGGCCTCTGGTATTTGAAATACCCTAGTTGTTAATAATGTTTCTCACATACTTCGAATTCTCAGCTGTGAATTACACTGGGGTAACTAGATAAGATCAACAAATGGTCCATTTTCATCACCCTGGGAAATAGTATAATGCCGAAAATTCGACATGTTTGAATAATCAATATTCTCTCTTATTTGAATTGAACCTGCTGGATCTGAACCTCTTCTGATATATCTTTCGAAACTGGGTTACTGCTGGAAGTTGAACACACCAAAAAAAAAAGAATTTGCAATTTCATAACTTCCCACGTAACCACCTAATGTGTAGTTTCCAGTGAATAATTTTTTGCACGATTCAGCTTTCTTGATTGACGGTATCTGTTTCCAAAGTACCCTTTTATCACACCATAGTTGGTGGTGTGTGTGTATGGGATAGAATGAATCTGTGGGTAGAATTTTAGGACTTGCAAATACATACAATGTAGATTGAGAATTTTTCATTTCTCCTAGGACTCATTCAAAAAGGTTGTAATAATTAATTTATTTTTACTTTTATTTTTTATATTTTTTCCTTGCCCTAGTTGATAGTTATAGATCACTGTTACAGAACATATGTGTAACTTTGTAAGTCACTCTATGAAAAGTTGTAAAATTCAACAACTGATTATTTTGGTCAATGAAGCCAAATGATGACAAAAAAGGTCTCCGAGAGTCTCCTGGACTTTTAACAATAAATGAAATTCAGACACTCGTGACGCGTTTTTTCTAGTCCAGATACCACGTTTGGTTGGCCTGGTGCAGTTCCCCAAATCAATTTGATGAAGCTGAAATTTTTCTTTATATATTCACTCTCGATAAATATAATTAAATTTTTTTCCACATCGAATTGAGAAAACTACACGGATTTTGCACCATTTTAAGAAAAATACCACTGCCTTTTTATTTCACGGTTTTTTTTATCCGTTTGGGGTTTCTTATGATTTGTTCGACGTTTCGAATTCCATTTTGAAGCCATTTTCAAGAACTGTCTGACGAATACCTGTCCATATCATCCGGGCCAATTACTTCCCTCACGAAATCACCTAGCAAAACAGTGCAAAGACTTCAATTGTCTGTTCCTCAAATTTTATTCGTATGGTATGGATAGATATTCGTCTGACAGTTCTTGAGAATGACTTCAAAATGGAAGTCGAAACGTCAAAAGAAATCAGAAGAAACCAAACGGATTAAGACCCCGTTAAGACCATCTTGCATAAACAAAGATCCGTGTAAACATCCATGTCTATATCATCTGTCCTTCATACTAAATGAAGCAAAAAGAAAGATGAAAGTGTTCATGCCGTAGGTGTCTGGAGAATGGAAAGATGAGTCTGAATCCTGAAAAGGCGGAGCTCGTAAACTTCACAAACAAATTAACGGGTGTGTACTTAGATCTTCGAGGAGTTGGGAGTAAAAAAAAAAAATAGACGCGTTAATGAACAAGAAAGTGGCAAGTACCTGAGAGTTGTACTCGACAATCGTCAGAATTCCCAGATAACTCGGCAGGAGAATTCATACAGCAGGTGTGACAATGAAACGCAGGTCCCCTCTCATTAAATGGAATTCCAGATTAAATTACAGGCTGTTCATTCAGAAACAAGTAATTAGACCAACTCTGATATAAGCTACACCTCTTTCTAGGAGCTTTTGAAACCTCATTCATTCGCAAGGCTTGCAGAATCGGGTCTCAGAAATATTTGTACGAAATGCAGAAAAGAAAAAGTGAATAAACAATAGGTGAAGCCAAACAGATAGATCAAATTTTCTATCGAAACATGAAATGAAAACAGGGAATCATTCCAGAACCCAGATCTAGAAGGAAAAGTATATTGCAATAGTTTTGTATTTTCGCCTTTCGGCAACTAATGACATTACACTATCTATTTTTTTGAAGAAAGCCTGAGGCTTCATGTTGACTTTAGTTCGAGCTTGTTACATTTTCCCTCAAGAAGTTAAGATGGAAAGATATTTCTATAGCTCAAGACAAGTTAAATTGAATGATCGCAGGAATGAAAAGAGCTGATTGATGCAGAAGCAGTTTCAAGGAACTTGGTATTTCTACCATGTGTTCAAATATATTTGACAACAGAAATGTATCGAAATAGATAGGATATTTTTTGACACAGAAACAAGACACTTGGGCGTGAAACTTTTCAATAAATAACCGTGCTATAAAAATCACAGTCCATAAGATATGAGGAAATTCGACGAAATCTGCAAACATTTTTATTAGAGAATATTTTTTATTTTTTGTCCGGTTGTCATGAAGAATGTTCAAACCACTCCTGCAGTTGTGTGTAATTCTATTTTTAGGTATTATGTTAAGTGTGCAAATTCAAATATGTAAAAAAAAGAAAAGATAATAAATGATACCACCACTACCACCACATTTTGACCTCGCACTGTCTGATAGTTACAAAGTACTTTATGGAGTAGGTACCTTAAGGATCCGTTTTGGGACCTTCAATTCCTCCACCGATTGTGAATGATTTCCTCAAAAAATTTGAGGCTGGGAAAATTATGTTTCGATACGATACGAACAATCACTCTGAGTGGAAGAACTCTTGAAGAATCACCAAGGAATAATAACATTAATGGAAATATGGTGCCAAAAAATTGTAGCAACTAAATCAATCGTACTACGCGATGATATTATTATTATTATAAGAAAGACTTATATTTAATTTGAAACCATTTTTGCGCTGTTGATGACTTCCTTGAGTGTAGCGTACGATATGTCACTCGTACAATGTACATTTTTCATAGTCAAATAAATACTACTAATATTATAATCTACTACCATATATATATATATATATATATATATATATATATATATATATATATATATATATATATTTGAATAAACGATTCAATTGAATCGTGTAGTAGAAACAGAGTTTTTTATATGCAGATTCACATGAAAAAAAAGCCCTGTAATGTTCAGAGAACACGGCGTGAATCAAGGGCAGGAGATACGAATTAACATTCACTTTGAATTCTTGAAGCCTCAGGAAGAAACCTCTTCCGGCAAAGAGTTCCAAAGTTCAGCCGTTCTACTGAAAAAAGATCCCTTAGCAAAAGAGATTCGAACAACAATTTTAGAACAACAATACAAATTCACAACAAAGGGGTGGGGATTCTGTAGGTACTCGAGTCGAGTCATCCGTGTAGATATTGTCAAAGATGGAACGATTGATAACAATTCAGAAGAGCACCGTGCGGGAAAATATCTATAGAAGAGTGACAAGTCTCCCGACTCTTCTATTCCAATGAAGTGAGTGAGTCAGTGAGTGAAGAATCACCAACAAGACGGATTGCCTTTCTCATGGTTTTCCCATGAGAGATTATTACTGATCGTGATTCCTAGCATCAAGATACTTGACTTTGTAGGAATAGTTACTGCTGATATCTGAATACTGGATGATGACAGATTGGCTTTCCTTGAGAAGAGACATGTCTGTGTTTTCCTGGAAATAATTTTCCACCATGATCATGTTACCCCATTTTGTTCTTTTTACCAAGTCATCATTAATTTTATGAAGTGAATGTTTCTTCGGATTTTTGTTTCTCGAGCTGATATGGGGACACTAGAAGAGAAATCAGTACGAAGAGTACTATCGTCCGCAAAACTTTATACTGAACAATATGTTTTCTAAAGCAAATCATTGATATGAAGCAGAAACAAAGTGAGCGCCAGAACTGAACCCTGTTTTACACAGGAGAGAATATCAGATGATACTCCATCAACAACCACATACAGAGACCTATCAGACAAGAAACTCCTCAACAAAGCACACAACTGAGGAGGCGAACCATAAGACGGCAGTTTAGAAAGGAGACCCCAATGCCAAACTCGATCAAACGCATTTGAAATATCGAGTGCAACATCTATTGTTTCTCCAAATTTTTCGATTGAATGCTACCAAATATGATAAACATGAGCCAATAAGTCACTGGTTGATCTTTGATGGCCAAATCCGTATTGTCAATCATTAATTATTCCTGATTTCTCTAGATATTTGATAAGCTTCATATTAATTGCTTCTTCCATGACTTTGAAAATTATAGAAAGCGATGCAATTGGTCATAATTACAAGGTAAAGTTTGATTTTTTTTCTCAGGAATTGGTTGAAATCCTGCTGTTCTTCAGTAAAAACCTCCAAGTTATATGAGAGGTTGAATAATTCGCAAAGTACTGGTGTCAATTCGGTGGCACATGCTCTCAGAGCAATTGCTGGGTTTCCATAAGATCCACAAGCCTTAATCGTCTTCAGGTCGAATAGAATATTTCTTACAGTTCATTGATGAAAAATTATCGGAGGCATATGACTGTCGACAGGCGTGATAATCGGGGAATCTTTTCCCGATGAGTCCAGAGTAGAATTCCCAGCAAACATATTTGCAAATATATTCGCTTTTGTTGGGCAGTGGTGGCTTGTGATCCATCTTCTTTGGTTGAAGAATAAAAGCAATCATTATACGCTCCTTGAATGATACACCATTTAGAGACTTATAGAGACGTGCTGAATGCAACTTTCATTGCAGAGCTACATTTATGGAAAATGAGATGGAAACACGGCAAAGAATCGGAAATTACGAGCGATCGACAGAATGCTCTCGAACAATGAAATAAAATTATGTATCAATCGTTAATGAAATTTTAAAGATATTGTGTTCTCTTCTAGTGAGTATTGGATCTGCAGACATGAGCTTTTCAGGACTGAGGAGACTGAAGAGTTGGCTGAAGGCCAATATCGGCGAAGAACGGTTAAGTGGCCTCGCACTGATACATCTCCTCAAGGACATTGTTATTGACGAAGAAAATCTAATAGAACGTTTCGCTATAAGTAGGATGAGACGAAACATAAGGTGCGTCATGTAAAAAATCAATATCAATAATTTCATTCCATTCGAGTTATTCTCATTTTCTATTTTCAATATTTGAAAGATCTATTCTGCGTTTCATGTCTAAATTGAAATTGACTAGTATGTAACTGTACGAAATGACCCCCCCTGAATTAAGATATATGACAGCCCTTGCTATTCCTCTGGCTGATACTATCAGAGTTGAGAAAACTACCATGCACTGACGAGAGGCCAAATGGCCCAAAATCGGTCGTCAAGTGTAACCGCCCAAATAATTGAAAATTATTTCTGGTAGTTGTATAGCCAAAAGCATATGCCAGAATTTCTTGAGGAGGTTATAATTTAACGCTCGCTGTGGTATTAGTCGGGAGATTAGTTGTTTTATGACAGGTGCTAGTCCATTACTATCGTGTAGGTGGGTTGAGACTGGCCTGAAAGAATCATTCCCTCAGATGACTTGTTTTTCCTGAGGCATAAAAATTTCAAAAATTCAAAGTGAATGTTAAATCGTATCTCCTGTCTCTTGATTCACGTGGTATTCTCTGAACATTTTGGGGTTTCCATTCCGTGCGAATCTGTATATAAAAATTGTCTATCAGTGTGCGGATATCAGCAATCGAAACGTCGTGAGTACTCTCAATTCGAAACTTGGTATAAACATTCGTTCATATTACTTCATATATTTCTATATTCAAATCTATCTCATATTCGATATCCCAATGTTTCTGTCACAACAATAATTTCTTTTATCAATCAAAAAATTTTAATTTTTTTTTTGATCAAATAAGCATTTCAATTTTTTTGTTTGGATTTGATCACCTTATTCGAGTGGTATTTTATGAGTTTTCCTCCTTCATCATTGCTTTATATATTACTTCATTTGAATTTTTCGAATCTTTATTTTATATTTGATATCTCAATTTTTTTTTTCAACATTTTTTCCTTTCGCCATTCGAAAAACTTCAATTGAATTTTTTCGACCAACAAACCCTTTCCACCTTTTTGTTTGGATTTGATTACCTTATTCGAGTGGTATTTTATGAGTTTTATCCCTTCTTAATATTTGCAACAGGTGTCAATAGAGTTGATAATAGAGACAATGGAAGTCCGAATCAATAGCACTCAACAAGGAACACAACCACATCACCCCACATCACCCGATGACGATTGCGGATACCAGTGATCGTAACGTCGCGTAGTGAGTACACTCAACTTTAAACTTGGTTTGAACATTATTTGTTCATATTACTTTATATATCACTTCATTTCATTTAATTTTTTGAATCATTATTCTGTATTTGATATCTCAATACTTTGTTTTCAACATAATTTTCTTTGGCCAATCAAAAAACTTCTATTCAATTTTTTCGACCAGAAAATTAATTAAACTTTTTTGTTTGGATTCGATTACCATACTCGAGTTGTAGGTATTTTTTCTTTTTTTAATCTTAAAAACAGGTTTCAATATAATTAATAATACAGTTTAATCAGTTTCCTTATCGAAAACAAGATAGGATCTTTCATATAAGAAAACTTCATTGGAGCATCCCTTTGAGATACAGCCCCTTGAAGGGGGTACACAAAATTTGTATAACAATTTTTTTCACAAGCACTGAAAAAGTTACAATATCGAAATCAACCTGACGTTTTGTACTACTTAAAAGACACTGAGCCAGTAATTTGCTTTACCCCATGGTAGTAAGGGGTGGAAAACGCATCCCCTAAAATTTATTTCCAATGTAACTTTATTGCTAATTTTTTGCCCACCAATTAAAAATTCATTACCGATAGCCTGTTTCATTCTTAACAAAAAAAATGTCTCTTGGGTTTTTTGTCCAAAATAAACCAGTGCGCAGCAAAAAATCATTTTACGAGAAACTACAGAGATATATACTATTAGCAATAATGGCAATTAAATTGGTATAACGCTGTCAGTTTGTGAATTTTCGAAATTGAATTAATACTATGTGTTGTTGTTCTGTTCTTAATTTTTTAATTCAAATTTTATGTACCCCCTTTGAGGGGCTGTATCTTAAAAAGGGATGCTCCAATGAAGTTCCTTTATATGAAAGATCTTATATTTTTTTGATGAGAAATCACCTCCTCAAATGTTTTACACTTATTCAGTTACACCCTGTATAGACAATAGAAATCCGAACCAGTACCTCTCAACAACGAACATTGTCAAACACATTCGAGCAAACATATCAAGAAAACATCTAATTTTTGCAACTATTACAAATCATCAAGATCGAAAATTGAAAACTTGTTCCCATAGAGTGAAATCAGCATGCACCAAATCTTACTGATCATAAAAAATTCATCAGATATACGAGACTTCTTTGCCGTTACGAAAACATTTTTTGTCGGAAATAAAACACCACAACACGGATTGATTCACAGAACCTTTCCGTTCTGGATACCGACATGTAGAACAATTTCGATGCATTCGGTAAATACTCATTCATCGTACAAACAAACGACTGCTCTCCTTTGTCATCGCGATTTCCAATTCATTTGGCGAAAATAAACAGCACGAATTGAATAGTTTCACTCGTGTCGTGTATTTGTGACCTGATTGAGAATATTGCACCGCTTTGTGTGGGAGTTCTGATTCGTCGTTTTGTTGTGTTACTGATATTATTTCCGAAAATATGCACTATGATTCGAGGGTTTTATTTGCTTTTCAATTCCAGTATCCATGAGAAGTGAAACAGTATCAGTTTGAAAAAAATTAACAACTTTTAGCTTGATTAATTGATAACCGTGTCTAGTTTATCAGAGGACATTGATGAATTCTTAAAAATGACACTGGGATGTGATCATATTTTTGCACGTTCCAACTTTGTAATTTTAGTGTCTGAAGCTCAAAAAACAATTCCGGAATACTGTTAAGAGTGAATAAAGTGCAGTAAAAATTCATAAAATTTTTATGTAAGAGTGAATAATTTTTTTTATATGCAGATTCCCACGAAAGGAAAGCCCTGTATTCTTCAAAGAACACCGCGCGAATCAAGTTTGTAAGCCTCAGGAAAAACCTCTGTCGGCAAGGAGTTCCAAAGCTCAGCTGTTCTATTGAAAAAAGATCCCTGAGCAAGAGAGGTTCGACAGGTTTCCTAATTCACAACGAAGGGGTGGGAATTCTGTACTCGTCGAGTCATCCATGTAGATATTAGACTTACTTAAGGATCTTTTTATCTCTTTCAAATTAAATGTCAATATAGGAAGCCCAACAAGAATTTTCACCAATGCAAATGGGCTGACTAGCCGCACGTGTATTGACTACATGGTGACTACTTTTTCTGATAAAAGTTTTTCCTGTCAATTATTACAAACTAATATTGCTGACCATCTATCTCATATAGGTACTCTCCGGGATTCAGAATGTGTCATTCAAAATAGTAAACCAGGCAACAAACCACACGTTAAGATGTTCAAACGGCAAGTACATGATGGTAATATTAATGAATTCAGAACTAGACTCAATAGCATCAGTTGGTATCCAACTCTGTACGATATGTGCATAAACCAAGGTTTCTCCTTCTTTCTAAATTCTCTTCTATGGTGTTTCGATGTGTCATGTCCAAAAAAATCTGTTGTAATTAAAAAACGTAATGATGCCTGGATTTCTGATGACATCATTAAAGAGGGCAAATATTTGAGAGAATTGTTTCAACTATGCACAACCTCTCGGGTAGTCGGTTCTCATTCATAAGACATTTACAAAAATCGATTGAAAGAGTCAGTCATTAGGAAAGCGAAAATGAGCTACTTTTCTAAAAAAAATTGAAAATGCGCATAATAAAACCAAAGAGACATAGAAAATAATCAATTCTGAATTGGGAAAACATAATACAGATGCAAAAATCTTTTTGAAACATAATTCGAAAATTGTGGATGATGCACAGGAGGTAGCAGAAGTATTTGCTGACCATTTTTATAAGGCTTCAGAAATAAGTCTTGATAGTCACTTTGGGCATAATCTATCATTACCCTGTACTATTAGTAATGAAGTTATAATAAATCAGCCGTTTCCTAATGAACCGATTACCGAAGCTGAAATATATACCGCTCTAAATAAAATGAAAAATAAGAAATCAAGTGGTATAGACGAACTTGTCTATTATCATCATCAAAAAAGTAATGGACCTCATAATCGATCCGCTCACCTATCTGATGAATCAGTCCTAATGCAAGGATACTTTCCCATCGAATTCAAAGAGGCTTTAGTTATACCTTAATATGAAAAATGGGATAAAAATGAGATTGATAATTATAGACAAATTTCTCTGATTTGCTCCCTGTCCAAGTTATTCGAGAAAATAGTAGCTATCAGGTAAGTGGACTATTTGGACGCAAACAAATTATTATGTAATAATCAACATGGATTCAGAAAAGGGTATTCTATCGAAACAGCAAATTACCACTTTCTCAATTTCATTTATGCAGAGATTGACGCTAATAACCTTGTCATCAGTCTGTTTTTTGATCTATCGAAGGCATTCGACAGAATATCTTCTGATTTCTTAACCAATAAGACAGCTGCACTTGGTTTACCAGGAAATATTTCGACTTGGTTGAGATCATACATGGAAAATCGTTGTATGACTGTCAAATATAATTCTGGTAGGTCGAGTGAACAAAATATTAGAATGGGTGTTCCACAAGGCTCGGTTTTGGGTCCATTATTATTTGTGCTATTTGTGAATGACTTGCCTGAACACATAATTGACTGCCACTTAACTATGTTTGCTGATGATACTACGATCACAGTCTCAGGTTCTAACATTGACAACTTACTTGGTGAAGTAACGAAAATCATTGATACATTTGCATCTTGGTGTGATCGTAACAGACTCATTCTGAACCCTAAGAAGTCGGTATCTATGAAATTCTTTAATAGAAAAAGTAATATACCAAACGAAATACTCTTCAGTGAAGAAATAGTTATGACACAAGAAGTAAAGTTCTTGGGAACTCTGCTAGATGAACGTCTGAATTTTGATCAGCACATCAATAGTGTTTGCAATAAACTGAATTCAGCATTCTTTGCAATCAAACAAATGAAATCCTGCGTAACAAAAAAAAGTTTACTGAGCATTTATTTTGCCATGGCATTTTCTCACATTTCACTCAACATAATGGCATGGGGAAACGGTTCAGATTTGAATAGAGTTTTTGTGGGCCAAAAGCGTATTTTGAGACTTATATTCGACATGGATTTTCGCGAGAGTTGCAAACCGGTTTTTATTAGTGAAAAACTTCTAACAGTTCCATGTACTTATATTCTCAAATGTGTCAAATTCGCTAGAAACAACCTCGAGTACCTCGAAACGATTGGATCAACACATACATATAGTACAAAGTACAAGATTCGGAGGCCATCTGCGGTTACCAAGTCATGAAACCGC
The DNA here is from genome assembly GCA_032362365.1 of Zygogramma bicolorata. Taxonomy (NCBI): domain Eukaryota; kingdom Metazoa; phylum Arthropoda; class Insecta; order Coleoptera; family Chrysomelidae; genus Zygogramma; species Zygogramma bicolorata. The sequence goes on from JAVJAQ010000825.1 coordinate 780,950, forward strand.
CAAGTTCAAAAACTCCCCAGTCTACAATGTTGTGTCTCTCTACAATAAATTGCCGACTCATATAGTAAATTCTCAAAGTGATAACATCTTCTTTAATAGGGTTGAATCATTATTAATTGACAGGTGCTACTATTCTGTGCAGGAGTATATTTATTTATTTATTTATTGAAATCATATAGGATAACAACAGGCGCTGCCCAAAGGGTTATCCACGAAGACAGTAATGTGTACAGAGTGAATGTCTCCTAAAAAATATTGAGTACATTATATATGCAAACAAGTGAATATGAACATGATCTTATCAGTTAGATTTAATGATATATTTAATTTTTGTTTTGAACGAGCTAAGTGAGGTATTGAATATTTCAATATGATCGAATGTTCGGTTATATAAGTTTACCATTCTGTTTAGAGGCGAATTCTTTCCCAAATTAGTTCTGCAGAAATTTTCGAAAAAAAGAAAATTGTTTCTCAAATTCCGGGATGGCACATTGAACGTTATCATTGATAAGATTTCTGCAGAATCAATCAGATTATTCACAATCTTATATAAAATAACTATATCGGATTGTTCTCGACGATATAAATGATACTTTTTGATTATTTATTTAATGTTGTGTACTTCATGTATAATTATATATGTAAAATTTGACGTTGAAATATTTATTCAAATATTGTTAATGGTACTTTTGTCTCCTTTTTCTCTAATTTCTCATTCCTTTATATTTTCTGACCTACCATATGTACCTGGTTGTACCAGAAATGGTTAATAAATTTTTATTATTATTATTATTTTATATTGCCAAGGGGGGAACGATTGATAACAATTCGGAAGAGCATCGAACGTGAAAGTATCTATAGAAGAGAGAGAAGTCTCCGACCCGATGTTCCAATGAAGTGAGCGAGACTGTGAGCAAAAAATCATTAATAAGACGAACTGCCTACTGAAAATTTATGTTTCTAATTTCTGAATGCTTCAAGAGAACTTCAATTCTAAGAGATGATATCGTACCATGTCACGAAAAGAGTTGATTCAAATACATGTTCTGACTTGATTTAGTATGCCTCGTTTGAATGTTACATTTATATATTTTTTTATGTACATGCAAAAATAAAACTGATCGGATCACATATGGTTCTCGGCTCGGTTCTCGGTAGTGTAGTGGTTAGCACATTCACCTATCAAATGGAAGATCGGGGTTCGATTCTCCGCCAGTCCACTGTGCTGAGTAATCACAAGTTTAATGGTAAGGCTTCGTTAATCCATTGCTCGCACAAGTTTCGACTTCTGAGGGTTGACGTTTGTCAGCTGGTTAACGGAAACGAACTAATTTAGAAAAGTTTTTGAGCAACCGGTTTTCAAATGCACTAATAGAATACTCATATTGAGAGTAAAAAAGTTGACTTTAAAAAGAACAATAATGCAACATGTTGAAATTACCAGGAAAGGAGATTCAAGAATCTGAACAATTGATAATGAAATCAATCTAATATAATAATAATAAACAAATAATTTACTGATATCTTCGTCAAAATCAATTCGTCCCTGAAGATCTATGAAGAAGATGGAATGGTGGGACTGAGGGCTAGTTGTTAATACTCCAGTGTACTGTGGTTCAAGTGAACCGAAATCAGTTGCTGAAGCATTAGCCAATAGAAATCTTTGTTATTTGACAACTGAACTCAGTCCACTCGAACCACAGACCACTGAAGTATGTACAACTGACTCTAAAAACAATATCGTGAATCGGAATCATCCCCCTAATTTATGGGGTTATTTCACCATCTATCCACCCTGTTGGTTTCAGAATAATTGAACATTGTCTTCATCAGTTACTGGCCGTGGAGGCTTACAATCATTGTCTTGTTATGGTGACAACTATGTCACATTGGCACTCAAGGTTTATTAAATATAATTCGTGGACAATTTTGGATAAGCAAAGGTAGCAAAACTATCAAATCACCGAGATCTGATCATTTGATATCATTGGTTTGAAATCAATGATATTAAAATGTGTTGTATGTCAAAGAAATCCAGCGAAAAATATTGATTGAGCACCTGGGAATCGGAGCAAAGATGCAGCGGTATTCAAAAAATTATGGGAATTTGTTTGGCGGGACAAATTTTGAACGAGATGATGAGACGGTTCAGCGTATTTGCTTGTCCTGTCGTCTATGGGCCTAGCCTTCTGTGCTCGCACAAGTTTCGACTTAATAAAATTTTGTTTATTCCCGGACTGAGATTGAGAAAAACAGCCGAATGTTTGATGAATTAAATTTTCGTCAGATTGGTGACACTTAGTTGTATGCCCAATTTTTCATGTTTTTGTAGCTGTTAGAGAAAGGTGCAATTTTTGTTGAAAAGTGGTATTTTCAATTGAAAAAATGTGTGAAACCGATGATCAAGGGTGTGTACATTGTGCTGATGAAAAAGAAGGAGGCATTATGAGAGTTATCTCGCAACAAAAACGTCTTTTAGAAAAAGCCATTCATCACCCAGAGATCGGCCCTTATCTCTGAAACTAATTGAGAGCTTCGAAAGTTATTTGCATTTTTTTTTTCTCGGGAGGCCAAAAAACGTTAGTTCCCCAAAACCGTTTTCTCTAGGTTAGGGCGGCGGATAAATATAATCTTACCTTGAACTTTTGACAGTGGACGTTCCTTGGTGGGCGACAGCTGTGTTACATAAGTGTATTCCTGGTCACATATATTATTCTCCTGGGATGGTGAACAGGCCTTACAGTGGCACATTCACATTTTTGGTCATGAGACATGTTGTTACAAAAAGTGCAAATTGATAAAGATAATAAATATAAAGTAAAAACAAGGTGTTCGAACTTAACATAACATAAGAGGTATAACAAACTTCAAAATCCATACATGGTGTCAGGTTTGTTGGAAATTTGGTTTGCTATAAAAAATGGATGCAACAGGATTCAAACCGCCTAAAAGCGTGGTATTCAACAAGAATGCACATGAAAATTTGGAAATTTTTCTAAGAAGCTTGGATATATATATATGATTGCAACGGGACTTAATGCAAAGGATGATGAAACCAGAGTGGCTATTCTTTTAAATTTAGCAGGTGAAGAAGCACAGAGAAGATTCAGGACATTTAATTTGGATGAAGCTAAGAAAAAAGATTTCAAAGAAGTCAAAAAGGCTTTTCAAGACTACTGTAAGCCTCTAAGAAATGAAACTTAAGATCGATATAAATTTTTCACTCGAGTTCAGCAAGAAAGTGAGAGCATCGATCACTTCATAACAGAGGTCAAAACTTTGGCTACTGTATGCAACTTTGGAACATTGGAGGAATCTTTGATAAGAGACAATATAGTAAGCGGTAAACACCGATTTGTCTCTACAAGAGAGACTATTACAACATTCCTCGTTAACACTTCAGAGAGCAGAAGAAATATGTTTAGCTGCAGAAGCTAGTAAATTTCAAGCTAGAGACTTAAGAAGTGAAAAAGAGGTAGATATGGTAAGAAGTAAAGGTGCAGTTACTAAACTTAATCAAACTCTGGTCAACAATATGTATAAATGTTTAAAATGTGGACGATACCATGAGAAACAAAAGTGTCCTGCGTTCGGTAAGATTTGTACAATTTGTAATAAACCGAATCATTTTGCTTTAGGGTGCAAACTTAGAAACACTAGTAACGCAAGTTCGAATAATGACTCACGTCAGCTTTCTAGTTCTCATAAACATATCAACAAAAATTTTAATAGGAGTGGTACTAGAAAAAATGTACATGAGCTTGTTGATAGATCTGATGAGGAATGTAATGATAACTTGCCTTTTATTGATGATATATGTTTATACAATGTTGAAACTATTAATAATACTAAAATGTGGACGATTGAAGTACTGATAAATAATAAAAAAATAAATTGTAAACTAGATACAGGAGCTACATGTAATTGCATGCCAGTTAAAATGTTCAATGAGTTAGGCCTTGACAAAGATAAAATAGATAATAGTATAATAACTCTTGTGACTTATGGTAATAATAAGTTAAAAGCAAATGGTTCCATCATTGTTGAGTGTTTAATAAAAGGGGTTTGGTATAACGTTAAATTCTTGCTAGTCGAAGGTGCTTCTGTACCTATTCTTGGTCTTAGTGCATGCATAAAACTCAATTTGATTAAGAAAGTTGATTTAGTAAGCACTGATTTTGCTAATAAAGATGATTTTATTAAAAATAATAATGAAATATTTGAGGGTACAGGTAAAATACCTTTTCAGTACGAAATAAAATTAAAAGAAAATTCAATTCCTTTTGTTAGTGCTTGTAGAAGGGTGCCCGATACAATTAAACCACTTTTGAGAGATACTCTAGATGACTTAGTGAAGCGTGATATCATAGAGAAAGTCGAGGAGCCCACAGAATGGGTAAACAACATAGTAATTGTGGAAAAACCTGATAAAACTCTTAGAATTTGCTTAGACCCCTTACATCTAAATAAACATATTTGTAACGATCAATTTCCTATTCCGACGTTGGAAGAACTTTCATTAAAATTAAAAAACAAAAAAATCTACACGGTTTTAGATCTAAAAGAAGGGTTCTATCATGTGCCGTTAGATGATAGTAGTAAAAAATTCACTTGTTCTACGACTCCTTTTGGTAAATTCTGTTTTAAGCGGCTTCCGTTTGGGATCAATGTTAGTCCCGAAGTGTTTCAGAGGGCTAATGAAAATATGTTTGGTGATTTAGGCATCGGTATTTATTTTGACGACTTTATAATCGCAGCTGAGAATGAAGAAAAACATGACGAGATTCTTCTTAAGGTTATTAATAGGGCTAAAAAATTTGGTGTTAAATTCAACAAACGGAAAGTTCATTTTAAAGTCCCTGAAGTTAAGTACTTGGGTCAAATTTTTTCTGCAACTGGAATAAAACCAGATCCTAATTATATAGAAGCTGTCTCAAAATTTGAATCTCCATCTTCTAAAAAAGAACTGTTAAGAATAATTGGTATGCTGAATTATCTAACTAAATATATTCCTGATTTATCTGAATTTTTAGGTCCTTTAAGAAACCTAATAAAAAACAATATCCCTTGGAAATGGAATAGTGATCATGAAATTGCCTTTAATAAAATAAAAACAATTATTACTAAAATTCCAAATCTACAGATTTTTGATTCTAATTTGCCGATTGAGATACAAACAGATGCAAGTCAATTTGGCGTGGGAGGATGTTTACTTCAAGAAGGTAAACCAGTGGCCTTCTGTTCTCGTAGCCTTTCAGAAACAGAGACTCGTTATCCGCAAATAGACAAGGAGCTACTTAGCATTTGTTTTTGTTTAGACAAATTTCATAATTTTGTATACGGTAGAAAAATAAATATTAAAACTGATCACCGTCCTCTAGTGTCGATCTGCAGCAAAGATTTCTACAAGGTTAGTGGACGATTACAAAGATTAAAATTAAAATTATTAAAATATAACTTTGACATAGAGTATCTGCCAGGGAAATTTATGTATATTGCAGACTTGTTGTCGAGATCCTTCATCAAAGAAAAACTCAAAAAGGACCCCGAAATGTCTGTTACTGTTCACTCTATTGATATGGATATACCCATGTCAGTCGAGAGACTCTTAGAATTAAAAAACGCGACTTTAAATGATACAGCGTTATCAAAGATTAAAGATTTTTGTAATCATGGCTGGCCAGAAGAATCTAAACAAAACTTAGGTACTGAATTAGCTTCATATTTAAACTATGCTCTCAACTTTATGTAAAAAATGTTTTGATATTTCTAAATGACAAAATAGTAATCCCTAGAGCCTTGCGTAAATTGATGTTGACTAAAATGCATACAGCCCACTTAGGAATTGAGAAAACCAAAGCAAGAGCATGCAAAATTTTCTTTTTGCCGCATATGTCAAAGGATATTGAGAATTTTATTGCAAGGTGTGAAGTTTGTTTAAAATATGCTAAAAAACCAAGTAAAGAACCTTTAATCCCTCATAACCGACCTGATATTTCTTTTTATAAAGTAGGAGCCGACATTTCGGCTTTTGGTGGGTACGATTTCCTAGTTCTAGTTCACTATTATTCAAATTGGATTGAACTGGAACGACTGGAGTCAAAAACCGCGTTCTCAGTGATTTGTAAACTTAAACCAATATTCGCTAGATTTGGTATTCCTGTTATCTTTATATCTGATAATAACCCATTTAATAGCTCAGAGTTTTTTCAATTTGCCAAAGATTGGGACATGAAAGTTATTACTTCTAGTCCCCACTATCCTAAGTCGAATGGACTTGCAGAACGGGCAGTGGGCATTAGCAAAAATATTCTTAAAAAATGTCATGAAGATAATATTGACATTTTTATGGCACTCTTAGAGTATCGTAACACTCCTCTCACTGGTTTGGATGTATCGCCAGCTGAACTTTTACAAAAAAGGTTATTGAGAAGCCTTTTGCCTGTTACCGATAATATTTTAAATCAAACTTCCATCATTAACAATGAGTCAATTCAAGATCATAGACGAAGTAACAAAAAATATCATGACACTACTGCACACGTACGCTCGAATTTCAATGAAGGTGATAGTGTAATGATTAGAAAGGATGATCAAAAATGTTGGGTTCCAGGGGAGATTGAAGGTAAAGCTGATACCCCTAGGTTAGGGACAACTTTGGTAAAGTATTGAGAAGGAATTCATAATTTTTGAGACCTTCACCAAGACTATATCGCGTTGAAAGTGAGTCTTACTTTGATAATGAGGTTGTTACACCCAGCCCCTTTTCTAATACTGAAACATCTGTTAGTTCTAAGTGTGTTATTCCTACAGTTTGCGATAACAATGTTTTTACTCGCTCGGGTAGAAAAGTTGTTAAACCAATTAGATTTAAAGAGTGATTGTGTTGTCTTATATTTTATTTTGTGTTTAAAGCAAAGTACTGTAAAAGGGGAAGATGTTACATAAGTGTATTCCTGGTCACATATATTATTCTCCTGGGATGGTGAACAGGCCTTACAGTGGCACATTCACATTTTTGGTCATGAGACATGTTGTTACAAAAAGTGCAAATTAATAAAGATAATAAATATAAAGAAAAAACAAGGTGTTCGAACTTAACATAACATAAGAGGTATAACAAACTCCAAAACCCATACAAGCTGGACCAACTGCAATTCCAATTTGAATCAATTCTCTTATAACTATTGAGTTCGACGTGTTTTCTAATTCTGCCAAGTGTTTCCAAATACGTCAATGTGCTTTGCAATAAGTAAAAGAGTTCACAAGATTTGAGGTATGAATCGTATTGAAAATAGTTATGAATTTAGGTGTACAGCATCACTGAAGAATCCTATCTATTTCTGCATATTCGAAATAATTTCATGATTTATGGTGCTGAACGCAGAATTGAAGTCCAATTCAACCAATGCCTCATTAAAAACATTGAATAGTTGTCCAAAATATATGGCAATCTCACAATATGTTCATGATTTTGAGGAACTTCATCATCGAAAATTCTACAGTTATAATCCGCATGATTTATAATTCTTTTTGAGTTTTCGAACTGCATCTATAAAGTATTCCCAGCAACTCCAAAAATTTTTATAATGGCTGAATGATTAGGAGTTGTAGCTGCTTCAACAGCAGAATTATAAAGCAATATAATACTTCTAAGGCAACCTCAAGAGAGTTGTTTGATATAAGCATTACATGGTGCAAAAAGTAACTATATGTCTTCATCAAATATGAAACAAATTATCAATCACTTATCTGAACACTATGAATTGGAAACTCTATTTCACTGTTAACAGAAATTGATTCATTAATTTTTCTGAAGTTGTTAATTTCGTTAGCGTAACGCGCGTCGAGTACGATTGATATTAGGGCAATTGATATTTGTTGAAAGTTCCCACTCCCACTATTACACAAATTGTTCGATTTCCAGCCATACTTGATACCATAATCATAGTTTTCATCCGTATTTCACCCATTTTTTTCTAGCTCTTTTGGAAATGAGCTTCATCTTTGAGCACTCTGTTCTTTTGATGATGAATTTTTCAATTAATATATACATTGTCAGACATCTTGATACATTTGAAATCGTATTTTTGTCGACACATTGTATGACTATTTGATTTTTCAAGCTTCCGTCCGAATAGAACAAAGAAAATACGTAAATTTAATGAAAGAAGAAACATCAAAAAATTTCTTCGAACAGTCACTGTTGATATGTAGGTACTTTCGTATCATTTATAGGTGTTTGATTGATTCTCACTTATTATTGCTTAATTTGTATACCAATCATATGAAACGAAACATTTTCGAAAAAATCAATTTGTAACTAGTCCTTTGTAAATTGATGGACATTTTTCTGATATTCCTCGTGATTGGCACTCAGCCATCGGAATGATGATGTTCAGAAGCTTGAATATTTTTCTGGAGGGGATGAAGTTTGAGGAACTATTTTTTTCAAGAATGAGTTCTTAGTGCATTTTGACAGTCGCGAATATAACATTCTATGGAAGAAACTCTCACTGATCCTCTGAGAATATAGTTACGACTGTTAATTCCCACTCAGTTATTCTTCAAAACAAAGCCTGACTGGCGTGAAACTTCCGAACATTCAATGGAATAACATCTACAAGATATGGAACCCTCCTTTTCATCACCGCAAAAGTATACGCCGCCTTTGATTTTTCTTTTCCTTTCAGTTTTCTTCTTCAAAACGCCTGATTTATTACTCAGAGAAGTCACATTTTCAGCTGTTGTACACCCCCTTGAGGTGAGTGCTCTCGTGAACTTACATCCCCTTGCACTTCACACAGAAGTCCACTAAAAGAAAGTGGGAGTATATATCAATCTTTGTGAGCAGCAAGACGGAGATTGGAATCCTGTGAAATCAAAGGAAACTTCACCCTACATAAATTTGAGTGGTAATAATAATGGAAATTCGAGGGAAATGTTGTGTTGGCAATATTTCTCGAGTCGAAACAGAAACGTTCATTTCTGTTTGCGAGAATTTGTCATTGTGGGGGCTGTTATACTGATGTGAAAGTAAATTTGAGGGAACCGTGATCAGGATGCTGGTACAGTGTATTGTGAAGAAACTTTCATGAAATTATTGAGGATTTAATAATGTTAAGTTCAGAAACTATTCATTCGATTTTTTATGTTATTTTTGTTTGTGAATATAGGATTGTGATGAGTTGATTCTCAAGTCAGACCAAGCAGACATATAGTGAACACGATTTTGAGACAAAAACACGACAAAATCGCGACAAAATTTTAGGTGTGCAGTCAATACAAAATTGAGACAAATTGTCTACACCACGAGGACGAATGTGCAACAAAATTTAGTTGACTCCATTGTTCAATCTTGTGGCGTTTAAGCTCAAACATTTCTGCGTGAGACTAAGATTGAAAAAGCGAGAAAGTGATTCCATGAGTGAATTGTTGGTTCAGCTAAGTGAGATGCATTCAATGTGAATTCTTGTGATTTTTTTACTGCAGGTCTCCTATTTTTGTCAGCGCGCACCGTCCACACTGCGCCAACAACTTGTCGTAAACTATGCAAACGAAACAGAGACCCTTTGATCTTAACCGACTACAGAAGGGATTTACAGAAGTTTACGAGTTTGGAAACAGAACACGAATGAGACAAAGATGATGCAAAAATGTATCGGATTTGTCGCCACTTTGTCGCGAAACACGAATGGATTTGTTCGATGGGATAGTAATGGTTTCCAGGAATCATTGTGAGTTGTCTCGTTTGTTGAGGCCTCAACAAACCTACACTGATCAGCATCAGCACTCATCTTGACAAAGTGAAGACAATCTTCACTTTGTCAAGATGAGTGCTGGGGGTTTAGGAGACTTAGGCCTCGCCACCAAGTCAAGAAGTCTTGAGAATGGCTCCAAAGTCAATACCGACCAACCAACGGATAAACTCCCAGAATACCAACTTCGCATACTCAAGCATCCGTGAGAAGCTTCACTGTAACATATATATATATATATATATGTAGGTTTTTCTTTCGATGTCTAGGAATAATCATTATATCGAAGGGATAACTGAATTCATTGAAGATATGAACAAGTTTCTGAATTCAAAAAAGTGACAGTTTCATCCAGTTTGTACGTCACAATATTCGGCGTTTCTTGGTTTTGCCCTTTTTGCGTTTCCTCAATTTCAGAAATAGAAATATCCGTTGCTTATATCTTCTAATCGTCCTAGTAGATCTTCAACTAAAGGATTTACTTCGTCTTTTTATTCCTTTTTCGTCTATACGTCTCAAAACTTCTTTATCTACGTGATTACCTGAATCCTAGGAAACCTTCCACCAATATTTCAAGTTATTTCTGTAATTCTGAAATGCTATATTGGGCGATACTTTAATGAGCAGTGTTAACAAACAACTGGATGAAGATAAAAATCACAATATAAAAAAAAATATCAAACTGATAAAGTAAAACTTAAATATCTACATTCGGCCATCCGACACTGAATCCGACTCGGATTCACTTTGATTTTCAATCCATGGTTTCATATATTCTGCACATGAAGAAGTACGCATTGGTCCATCGTGACAACCCACTTTCACAACATCGTACCTCTCATTGGATGAAACCTTCACAATTCCATAGGGTCCTAGATATTTCTTGTGGATTCTGATTCCTGCTCCAAATTGCGTTCTCTTGATAGCTACTAGGTCGCCTATCTTATATGATTTCGGATTTTTTCTTTCAAATTGAAAGTTCTTCTGTTCTCTTCCTGTACTTTTAAAATCTGTTTTTTACTTTCTGCTCTGAGTTTTTCTCTACTCTCATTGAACTTTTCTATTGTAGCTTCCTCTAATAATTCCTTAATAATAATTCATTTTGACACCTGTCAAAATTTCGAATGGTGTTGATCCAATGCTCCTCTGAATAGTAGAGTTCAATGCTCTCTGCACACGCTCAATGTATTTAAACCATTTTGTAGGATCTTCCAAACTTAGTTTCGTGAGCACTGAAATGATTATACGATTCACTCTTTCAATCTGTCCATTTCCTCTGGGCACTCCAGTAGTTATCCTCAAATGTTGTATACGTTCCTCCTTACAATAGGTTTCGAATTCTTCAGATGTAAAAGCAGTTCCTCTATCCGAAATAATTCTAGCTGGGTTACCAAAAACCTGCTGTTGTCTTTCCATGCAACTGATTACTTCTCTCGCAGTTGTTGATTTACACGCATATAACCACGTAAATTTCGAGAAATCATCTACAATTACCAGTAAATAACGATAATTTTTATTAGTTGACAACATTGGCCCCAAATGATTAATATGATATGTATGCAGCGGCCCTTCTTGCTTAGGTATTGGATGCAACCTTCCTTCCCTCTTTCCTTCCTTTTGGCTTCCTAATATACATGGTATACAATTTCCGATGCATTTCTGGATTTTCTCCTTCAGTTTTGGAATGTAAAATTCTCTATTGATCATTTCTTCCGTTTTCGAAACAGCAAAATGTCCAATTTCGTGTGATCTCTTTATAATTTCAGTCTGCATTGCCTTTGGAGCTACTATTAATTCTCTTCCATCATCGTTTTTATACAGTATGTCATTCTAAGTGAAGAAATCTGCATAATCTTCTGTACACAAAATCTTCTTGATGGCAGATATATGTTCATCTGTCTCTTGAGCCCGTTTGAGTCGTTCTATAACACCATCTTCTTCCATCAACGTTTTCGTCATTGCCATGACAACTGGATAACGACTCAAAGCATCTACATGGGACATTCTGTTTCCTTTCCGATGTTCAATTTGATATGAATACTCCTCTAATAGTAGAGCCCATCCAGCAACTCTGGTAGTCAAGTCTTTCTTGGCCATAGTCTTCTGGAAAGCTGAATAATCCGTTACAATTTTGAATTGAATCCCAAGTAAATATATTCGAAACTTTTTGATGGCTTGAATTATGGCTAGAACTTCGAGTTCATAGCTACCATATTTCTCTTCAGCTGGAGTAGTTTTCTTACTCATGAAGTAAACCGGATGAAATTTGCTATCTTCGTCAGACTTTTGCATCAGACATGCTCCATAACCATATTTGCTCGCATCTGTATGCAACTCTGTTTCTCCACCTTGCTTGTAAATATTCAAAACTGGTTCACTGGAAAGAAGTTTTCTGAGTCTTTCGAATGCTTCTTTCTGTTCCTTTCCAAATACGAAGTGTTGCTCTTTTCTCAGCAAGTCACTCAAAGGTTTTGCAATTATCGAATAAGATGCAATGAACTTGCGGAAATAACCCGTCAAACCCAAAAATGACTGGATCTGTTTTAAGGTAGTTGGTTGTGGATATTTGCTGATCGCTAAAGTTTTTTCATTGGATGGTTGAAACTTTCCATCTTCAATTATGAATCCCAAAAATTCAATACGTTTTTTCAGTAATTGACATTTCTTTTTCTTCAGATCCAATCCATAGTCTTTTGCAACCTCTAAGACTTCCTGCAATCTCTTGAGTCCTTCTTCTTCCGTAGAACTCAATATTATTATATCGTCCATATAATAAATCATTATATTTTCGACCATCAGCTCTCTAAAAAACGGTACTAACAAATCTCTGGAAGACCGCTGGACTATTACAGAGTCCGAAAGGACATTTTAGGAATTCAAATTATCCGTGATGAGTGACGAATGCAGTATACTTGATACTGTCGTCTTCTATTCCAACATGGAAAAATCCATTTCTCAGATCTATTGTACTGAAGTAATTAGCATCTTGTAGTCTGTCCAATACATTTTCAATAAGAGGAAGAGGAGATCTGTCTTTCACTATGTTTTTGTTCAGTTTCCTGTAATCACAAATTCTTGTACTTCCGTCTTTCTTCTTCACAAGAACTATTGGACTAGCGAAATCAGATGAACTACGTCTTATAATTCCCTCTTGTAACCATTCCTCTATTTGTTTCTCTACCACTCGTTTTTTCTGGTAATGCTAATCTTCTCGGTCTTTGGTGAACTGGTTCTTCACTCTTCAATATAATTTTCATTTTCACATCTGTATTTTTGATCTCTTTCGGCTTATAATCTTCTATAAGCTTTTTTACTGCCTCTCGGCTTTCTTCATTTTCTATGTGACTCACATTTACTACCTCGGTTTCCCTATCAGATTCTTCATTCAAGTTGATCTTCATCAGGAAATTATCTGTTTCCTTCTTCGAAACAATAATTTCACCGTTACTGAAAACTATATTTGCTTGTGATAGAATATCATTTCCCACTATCGCTTTGAAGTTGGATGCTTCATCAGGAATAACATGAATTCTCAGTGTCATCTGCTCTTTATTGATAAAAACATTTTTTTCAAAATATCCCATGGTTGTTATTTTGTTTGATCCAATACCTCTCAGGGTCAGAAATTCTTCATCTGAATTTATATTTTGGAAATATGTCTCATACACATCCTGTCGTATCGCCGTAATATCACTTCCTGTATCTAGAAGTGCTAACAACTGAACATCCTCTATAATCAATTTCACACTGTTTTTCGGAACCACTTCCATTATCGTCATAGTCGAACCTCCACTTCCTTTATTCCTCTCGGGAAATTTGATTGATACATGACCATAACCAGAACAAACAAAACACTTCGGTCCTCTCGCTTTATCCAGACACTCATTGGATAAATGACCTCTTTGCCCACAATTGAAGCAAACTCCAATGGTGCTTCTTTTATGCTTCTTCTCGTCTTTATCTTTTTTCGTTTCTTTCCTACAGTCTTTCCTGTGAATATTGTCTTGACTTTTTTCTCCTCGCTGATATTGTGTCTTCACGCTTGTAATTTGCTCGTATAATTTAACATTCTCTTTAAATTCAGCAAAGTTCCTCGCTCCATACAAAACAATTTTATTTGATGTGTCATCCTGTATACCATCGATGATATATTGTATCAGAGCTTCTGTCTCTATGTTTGCTAGGCTGCCAATCTCTCGCATATTCAAAACATACTCTTGAACTGGCTCTTCTCTCCGCTTTTTCCTAGTCATCAATAATTTATGAATTTGAGCACTACTCACTTTCACTTCGAACTCTGCAAGTAATTTCTTTTTCAAAATTGACCATCTTGTAATTCCTTTTTCGGACTGAATGAAGAGTTTTGCGAGTCCACTCAGTGACTTCTTTGCAAAGATTAATTTCTGTAGTTCATTCCATCCTGTTAACTCAGAAATTTATTCGAAATCTTCAATTCATTTTCGAATTGGGTAATTGCCTTTTCCATCAAATGTTCTTATACTCTCCTCAACATCTCTGAATGTTAATGAGAATGAAACTTTCGATATCGCCTCTCGAGTTGACTCAACACTCTTGGTAACTCCATCATCCCCATTCTCATCTGCACCCGACTCTTCTTCGGACTCTTCTTATTCCACTTCTTCGTCATTTGACTCATTTTCACTTCGTGACTGTAGGTCATTCATAAAGGAACAAATGCGTTCAACTACTCCATCACCACTACCCGTATAATCGATATCAAGAATATTACACGCGGCAATAAGATCAGGCAACTGCACTTTTTGTTTCACCTCACTCACTTTTTGCGCATATTCTGAAGACTTTTTGTCCAATTTGAAACCGGAAAAATTGCGCAACGCTTTTCGCGTTTTTCTGCTTTCTCCCTCATTGCCAGAAGCGACAACATGTGAAGCTTTGCCTGCTTTGAGAGAAGCACTCGTAATATTTTTCCCAATCTTTGAAAAATCCCCCAAATTATGCATTTCAATCGTATATACTACAATAGTATAAAAATTGAAAGATTTTCAAATAATCAGGCAGATCAAAAAATGAATCAATGCAAAAACCAATATAAAACGGACAACTCTCGGTCAACTATTCGAATTTCAAATGAATTCAAGACAAGTCGAGTCGCAACTTCAATATTTCGTCAAACAATGGATGATATTAATTTTTGGAAAAATGCCAAGGTGAACGTGAAATTAAATTAAACATTGAATTAAGCGATATTCTGAATGATCGAAAAATTTTCTTCTTCAAACTATTTTCTTCTATTGATAGCTGGTGTGTATTGACCTTTCAACTCGTCTATGCCTCCATTCTATACAAAAATTGTGCATCATACCTTGTTGAATCCATAATTCTAATGTAATATGACCATACACTGGACTAGTGAGTACGTCTATGCTGCTTCTCGGATCTTTTTCTCGTCTTATTCCTCTTGAACAGCTTTTTATGATTGGAAGCGATCAAATGCACCTCGTCTTACTTCCGTCGTCTCCAACAAACACGTCTCTGGATCTCTCTCGTCGAATCTATTTGAATTTTGATATGGATCTCGTCTTACTCCTTTCGTCTTCAACCAAAACGTTTTTGAATTTCTATCGTCGATAATCTTCTTTGAAATATGCAAGGATTTCACTCTGACAAACGCCAAAACAGACAGCACAGTCAATTTATTCCCAACTCGTTCACCAGCTTCTAATTATTCTCGATCCCGGTTGAGCCCCCAAAAATGTAGGTTTTTCCTTCGATGTCTAGGAATAATGATTATATCGAAGGGATAACTGAATTTATTGAAGATATGAACAAGTTTCTGAATTCAAAAAAGTGACAGCTTCATCCAGTTTGTACGTCACAATATTCGGCGTTTCTTGGTTTTGCCCTTTTTGCGTTTCCTTAATTTCAGAAATAGAAATATCCGTTGCTTATATCGTCTAATCGTCTTAGTAGATCTTTAACTAAAGGATTTACTTCGTCTTTTTATCCCTTTTTCGTCTATACGTCTCAAAACTTCTTTATCTACCTGATTACTGCGATGGAACTCTTTTTTTGATCTCAGGGGCGTCAAAATATTCGCTGCGTGGGTTTAGGCCGGTAAATGAAAAAATGCTGGTACTCGTTGCAGTTTTGTTTAATCGTTTTGGCGTTTGCGCTAAAAGGAGGAAGAATACATCAATTTTGTGCGAAATTATCGAAGATAGACTATTATAAGTATGATTTTGTCAAGACAAAAAATACAGAAAAAAATATAACTTGGAGGCTTTAGAAATCAATAAAATATATTTGATTATACTAGTCTTACTTACCTAAAAGGAGGAAGACCAATCAATAACTTCAAAACATTAACAATGAATTTACGTTAACAATCTAAGGTTCTACCAAGTTTAGCTAGCCAGAGTTGATTCAAAAAGAGTCAATTTCTTGATAATACGCATCTCGGAAAGAAAAACCATTGGAATAAAAATTTCCACAAAAAACACAGTGTATCTCAAGTTCGAAATTCCCATTTCGGGTAGGTGGCGCCATCTGATAAATAGCGGCTGAGTTACAAGTCCCCAGATGGTAAAAGATAAAAAGAAATCTAGGATATTTGTTATGAATATACGGTTGCCTAAATATGTTTTGTCATATCTACAACCCCTTTCTTTTTGTGCACAATACATTTATTTTTTGTTGTCAGATGTCAAAAAAAAAGATTTGGAATTTTACCCAATTCTGCAAAGAGAAAAAAGAATAATAGGCGTATAATATATTATTCACAAAAAAAAAATTATTGGGCACATGATTTATGGTAATATTTTAGATGCGAGGCATGAAATGTACCCCTTTCTTTGAAAGTCTCCAATTCTTCCAAAACGTAAGTATTGTTGCTGACCTTTTTTTTAATTCGATAAGGCCCCTCAAAGAGTAGAAGAAATTTCTTCGTTTCAGCACGAAGGCAGGAAGAGCTGTTATTCGCTTTGAGGAGTACCAAATCGCCCACGGTGAAAATTATACCTGGTCTTCCGGAATTGGCTATGGCACGTCGGGCTGCTTTGCCCCGGAGGGATGCTTCAGCTAAAATTAATTTCTCGGAGTGTGTGGGTTCATTGATTTCGCAATCTGGTAAGGAACGAAGGAAGGTATTCGGTAGGAGACGAGATCGCTCACAACCGAACTGCAATTCTTCAGGGGTGAAACCGGTGGATTCATGAACTACTGAATTGAGGAATTTTTGAAAACGTGGCACCTCCCACGCCCATCTAGCATGATTTTCACTGCAAAAACAGCGACAGAGACGCCCCAGTTCCTTCATCACTCGCTCAGAGCTATTGCATTCAGGATGACGTACTGCAGAATAAACCAACTGCACGCCCTGATTTGTGAGAGATTCCTTCCAGAGCCGAGAAGTAAACTGTGACCCATTGTCGTGCAAGAATCGACGGGGGATTCCATGTGCTGGAAAATAGTCCTTTTCGATCCTGTTGAGCATAGCTCTAGCTGTGGCTTTTTTCAATGGGTAAAGTACCACATACTTAGTAAAAAGATTGAGGACAACAAAAATATAAGAAACTCCACCTCTACTGCGCACTAGGGGACCATAGATATCCATCGCAATGATGTCTGACACTTGTCTGCAGGAATGATTTGCATTTGTGGAGGTTTTGGCATTACCGAAGACTTGGACTTTTGACAAACTGTGCAAGTAAGTACCCTTTTTTTTATCGTTCGGTGCATATTGTTCCACCAGACTTCATTGCGCAAAGCCACCCACGTTTTGTAAACACCAAAATGTCCTGAAGTGGAGTGAAAAACATAAATAAATTCATTGATTAACCTTTTTCGGTACACACAGAACTAGGGTGGACTGATCTGAACCTCTCTTGTACAACACTCCTTCTTGCAAAACGAAATTACGATTAAGTTTCTCATTGTTGGCCAGTGAGTTCTTGATATTTGACAATTTTTCGTCCTCATTTTGATAAGCTCTCATATTTTTTAGGATGTCCACAAAACCCTTTGGTAGCTGTAAGGAAAAAGTAGCGATTCGATAATATTTATCAGCTGGAGTGTCGAAACGGATACTGGCATGACGAGACAAAGCATCGGCTATAACATTCTCCTTCCCGGAAATATGCACCACCTGAAAGGAAAATTCCTGAAGAGCCAAAGCCCATCTCGTTATACGAGGGGATAATAAGCGAGCAGTCTGAAGATATAGGATGGCCTTGTTATCAGTGTGGATGGTAACAGCTCTGCCTAACAGATAAGTACGCCATTTCATGAAAGCAAAAACCACTGCAAGCACCTCTTTCTCATTGGAACTATAACGTTTCTCCCTATCCAACAGAAGTCGGCTGGCCCAAGCTACTACCTGACGTTGTCCATGAACAATTTGGAATAGTTGGGCCCCCAGGCCTACGTCACTGGCATCCGTTTGGACATGCCATGGGAGGTCAGGCTGCGGATGAAAAAGTAGAGTTGCCTTCTTGAGTAGCTCTTTAACCTTCTGAAATGCAATTTCTTTTTCATCATCCCACTTCCAAGGAACACCTTTTCGGAGTAGACTAGTAAGGGGCGATGAAATAGTCGAAAAGTTTGGACAAAATTGTCTATCATAGTTGCACAAGCCTATGAACCTCTGTAGCTCCTTGACATTTCGAGGACAGACATAATCTTGAATCGCTTGGACTCTATCATTATCAGGTACAACACCCTCCGAATCAATGATATAACCTAGAAAACTCAACTTCCTGCAAGAAAAAGCGCATTTGCTGAGCTTAACTGTGAATCCAACTTCCTGCAGTTTAGCAAATACCCTTTCTAAATGCACTAGATGTTCTTGGTAATTTTCAGATACAATCAACAAGTCATCAATATACGGGATTAAAAAGTTGAAAGGGGGACCAAATATAGTGTCAATACACCTGGTAAAAGAGGAGACTGCAGTCTTCAATCCAAACGGGAGAACCCTCCAGCAATAAGTGGTGGTACCCACCATAAAGCCGGTATACTTTTTATCCGACTCCCGTAATGGTATCTGCCAGTAGCTGTTTGATAAATCTAACTTGGAGTATATTTTTTTTCCTGCCATGGATTTAATTATCTCGTCAATTGGACGGGGTAATTCTAAATCTGATTCCATTAATGAATTCAGTCGACGCGCATCCAAGCAAATGCGGACACTTCCGTCGCGTTTAATAGTGGTCATTATCGGAGAGATATATTGAGAGGCACACCTTTCAATGACATTCCACTCCAACATTTGTACAATAGCCCTGTTAACCGCCTCACGATGTGCCAGGGGTATTGGGTAGGGTTTTACAAAGAACGGTTTTTCATCCACCAACTTTATAGTATGCTCATACCCCTCAACACGACCTGGAACATCTGAGAAGATGTTTTCATATTTTTTAAATAAATCTTTGAATTTATTTTCATACCATTCAGGAGTTAGATCGTTGGGAGGAATGACCTTTTCTAAAGGTAAAAGTCTCTCTTTCCTAACCTCACTTTTTTTTATGACAGCTGAGAGTTTTTCTGAATTTGTGTTGGCGAAAAAATGTTGAAAATGTTTTTCCGGAATAATCGTATTTTGCTCATTCACTTTGCAGACTAAATATTTTTCTTCCAGGTTTATGAGTACCTTATAAAACCTTAAGAAATCAATACCAAGGATAATTGGATATGATAAATCACTAATCATTAAAAATTCATGCGAAAATGTTTCCCCTTCAACAACGAAATTCATTTGTGCCTGTAAGAGGACCCTTCGCATTTTTGTTCTGAAAGCCCCAACGACTTTTATACCAGTTGCTGGAAAATGTGGTATTTCACTATGAAAGTCTAATAGTTGCGTCCAAACTTCAGAAGAAATTGCTGAAATTTGACTGCCACTATCGATGAGTGCTGGGTAAGAAAAACCGTGAATGTTCAATAAAATCATTGGTAAACGATCGTCAGCAAGTGAGTGATCAAAACTACAATCATCTTCATTGAGAAGATCTTCTTGAGGGTTATTTTTTATTATATCATTTTTTATGTTGATGGCTCGACTTATAGTCCTCACACCCTGCGAACCTAATGGAGTGAGGCTTTCTCGTTTTCCAAAAAATCATCTTCATTTTCGAACTCCAGGTGAGAAACTTCTTTTGGTCTTTCCAAACCCTTTTGTTTTGCCCATGGAAAAGAGTGGTTTTTATTTTGAGAATTATAATTTGTTTTCTTTTGATCTGAAATATTTCTTTTTGTATTTTCTCTCCTGTAGTTCGAATTAAAAAAATAGTCAGCCTCTCTCAATCGTTCAAGTGCTAACTCTAAGTCATCAACACCTATCAAAACAGCAGAAACTCTTGGCGGAAAGTGCCATCCAATTTTTGAAATTAATTTTTTAGCTGAATATGGGGGTTCTAGATATTTTGACAACGAAACACAATATGTGAAATGGTCGGTATAAGTTTCACCATCTTTGCACGTGTCACTTTCAATTTTTGTTCTGTAATCGTCTTGGGTTTGTTCATTCCAAAAGTATCTTACAAAAGCATTTTTAAATGAGGAATAATTTTGATGCTTTTCAGAAAATGCATCGAACCATACCTTGGCTGTATCTTTGAGGCAATTATTCAAAATGAGTTTTACTTTATGAAAAGGATAATTATATACATCAAAAGTATTTTCTAGTATTTTCAGGAAATCTAAGGGGTGCAATGAACCCTGATTATCAAAGTTAGGAAGAATTTTTATTATTTTACTCGTCTCATCTAATGAAAAACTGTTTGATGAATGAAATGGAAACTGGTTTGAATTTGTCAGGAGGCCAATATTATTGCTATGAGTTGCCATAGGGGCACTAGCAGTCGGTAAATTTGCATCTAAAGCGTTCAAGTTGAACATATTCGGATTTCTAATTTGCCTAAAATTTATATCATTATCAGGATTTCGAATTTCATCATGGTTTATATTTTTTATCACTTGAGAAACTATGTTTGCGATATCTTCAGGTGTAACTGATGGATGCATTGTTGGCTTTTGGATTCTTATTGGAGTGGGTGCTCGGGGGGGCGGTGGTACCGAAAACCTTTTTGGGATGGCCCCCAAATTACGAGCCTGGCCTGGTGCACTCTGCCATGGAAGATGGCCAAATTGATGAACTTGGTTAACTTGGGGTGGACCTCCCTGAACACCTGGTACAGACATCCCTCCGCGAGCAGCACTTTATAAATTAACTGTGTTACCTTGTGTTTCCAGGTTCTGGTGCTGTGGTGTGCCTGGCTGTTCTGGCTGTTGCTGGTGGTTATTATTCATCATTCCTTCAAACACATCCTCCAGATTCCTCCTGGATCTCGAATTATATTGTAAGGATGGGGTGTTTTCAACTACCATGTTGAAAAAAAACAGGAAACCGCCCCACGTTGGGCGCCAGATGCGATGGAACTCTTTTTTTGATCTCAGGGGCGTCAAAATATTCGCTGCGTGGGTTTAGGTCGGTAAATGAAAAAATGCTGGTACTCGTTGCAGTTTTGTTTAATCGTTTTGGCGTTTGCGCTAAAAGGAGGAAGAATACATCAATTTTGTGCGAAATTATCGAAGATAGACTATTATAAGTATGATTTTGTCAAGACAAAAAATACAGAAAAAAATATAACTTGGAGGCTTTAGAAATCAATAAAATATATTTGATTATACTAGTGTTACTTACCTAAAAGGAGGAAGACCAATCAATAACTTCAAAACATTAACAATGAATTTACGTTAACAATCTAAGGTTCTACCAAGTTTAGCTAGCCAGAGTTGATTCAAAAAGAGTCAATTTCTTGATAATACGCATCTCGGAAAGAAAAACCATTGGAATAAAAATTTCCACAAAAAACACAGTGTATCTCAAGTTCGAAATTCCCATTTCGGGTAGGTGGCGCCATCTGATAAATAGCGGCTGAGTTACAAGTCCCCAGATGGTAAAAGATAAAAAGAAATCTAGGATATTTGTTATGAATATACGGTTGCCTAAATATGTTTTGTCATATGTTTTGGCCTAGGAAACCTTCCACCAATATTTCAAGTTATTTCTGTAATTCTGAAATGCTATATTGGGCGATACTTTAATAAGCAGTGTAAACAAACAACTGGATGAAGATAAAAATCACAATATAAAAAAAATATATCAAACTGATAAAGTAAAACTCAAATATCTACATTTATATATATATATATATATATATATATAATATATATATATATATATATATATATATATATATATATATATATATATATATATATATTAGCTGGTAGTTGAGCTATAATAACTCACTAGCTGATATTATACTATGCTTTAATAATCTAATGAATACAATACGCTGCTCAAATTATCACTAAACAATACCAAGCGTGAAGTGGTGAGATCCGACAAGAGACTATAGTGCAGGAACTCCCTCATTGAGTGTAACACAAGCACGGCACCTTTGAAAGTTCGTCGATTGATAGTAGTTTACCTAACAAGTGCGGAATGTGATACTTGCAATCTCGTGCAGAAAAGTCACTTCACTCACGAGTTAGGTACACTATTTATTCTACAAACGTGCGGAAAAACTCAAGAGTTAACATAAAGAAACATTCATTATTATGTACATATCAACAAATTAATTATTATTAATATTGAACGTGTAATTTGTTGCTGGAAACATAATAATGGTTTTGACAAGGTAGCGTTTTGACTGACAGATTTTTTTTATTGCTACGGTATTCGAAGTGGTAAATGAAAAATATGGGATGTTTATAATCAATTTACATTCATTTGATAAGCCTTATTATACCAGCGCCATTGAATAATTATAAAAATATATTTTTTTCATTGAAAATCATAGCGGAATTCTAACGAATTTTTTCATTCTCCAGTCATTCTGAAGAACTCTATACAAATATATATTTTTGTCAGTATAGTTCTCAAAATCTAAACAGGTTTGCTTTTCGGCACTAGCGCATAAGGTGAAAACTTCAATACTAAAACGAGCGCGGAAAAGTGAAATTTTTCGTATGCTAGTAGAAAAAATTTGAATGCAACGTATTAGAAGCAAATTATGTTTTTCAAATGGACCAGGCAACGTATATCATTTTGTAAGATAATCGATAATACGAGTATTTATTCTCTCAAAGAATAACTGAGGAATTGCGTACACTTTTTCTGTAGATCAATTCGAAAATTATAATATTTGACAGATTCAGATTATAATTTACTGTGGTTGTCATATTTCACAATTCTTCAATCAAAACCATGTTATTCAAAGTTTAATCCTGTATGGTGTAGACTTTAATAGTGTCTCTATACAGTCTCTGGTTGAGATCGCATGAAGGTAAAGCTCTTTGAAAGCTCTTTAGTGGAGGAAACACTTGAAAGAGTTATGCTTGGTGAATAATTCTTTGTCATCCGAAACATACAATGATGAAATGAAATCACGTTTATTCCTACAAGGTAGGAGCTCCCTGAATCATGATTGTGTTTGGTAGACCAAAAGACAGCTACATAAGAAATCTGGTGAAACGTTCAGTAGTATAGGTGATAGATCAATCAAATAAAATTTTGTAATGAAAAAACTAATTCGTCGAAATAGACAGGCAATTCAAAAAATGAAATGAAGTTTGAACATCTTGAAAAAAAAGTTCAGGAGAGATGACTATCCTTATATCCTGAAATCATGATATTGTTCTAGGTATATGGAATATAAATAT
The DNA here is from genome assembly GCA_032362365.1 of Zygogramma bicolorata. Lineage (NCBI taxonomy): Eukaryota > Metazoa > Arthropoda > Insecta > Coleoptera > Chrysomelidae > Zygogramma > Zygogramma bicolorata. The sequence continues at coordinate 804,415 of JAVJAQ010000825.1, forward strand.
GAAAACCTTTCGCATTCAAATAGACACCTAATGAAAAGTTGAGAACTTAAGAGATTTTCATACGAAAACCCATGACATTTTACTAAAACCCTGTAGATATAGAAACAAATCAAGATGAGAAATGAGTGTTATGATTGCCGTTTTTTCGGAGATCCACAAATGAACTTTTTGTTTCTCTCGCGAGCTCAATCGCATGACAAACTGTGTATCGTTAAAACCACACGGCCTTTTTTTCACCAATATCCTACTGGCGTTCCCTTCTGAATCAACCACTCAATCCACTGATAATAACCGGCACCATTTTCACCTTTTCATGTAGCACGCGGTCCTCAGGTCATAGATCATTTCTTCGATAAGTTATACCACCGGAGATTTCAAAGCCATTGCAGGAAATTATATTTGCCCATAACGTTTCCACGCCGCATCAGGGGAAAAGTGATGAATATTCGATTTTACAACGACCAGCTACGATTGCCGCAGGACAATGTCATGATGGAATAAATTGCCGGTGTACAATGCGTGAGAGTATTGAAGTTATTTCGTACAACTCGCGTTGATCACTCGTGTTGGTTTGTTTCAGTGGATATCACAATCGGAATATGCATCGTTATTACTCGAAATTGGAAATAGTAGATTGTATACCTAGTAGTATAATCCTTACATTCCTGGGGGACTGATGGCCTGTCTAGGCGCAAGGAGGAACAAAAACACGGGGTCTTGGGATGGGGCTTTCCCTACAAGGTATGCAAAGGGTGTCGAAAGTGAGAAAAGATATGAAAAAAAAAATGTCAAATGGAAATTATGTGATACCAGGAAAACCAAATATCAGAATTCGTTTCAGATGTACAGGGTGTTGTACTTTTCTGTGTGAGTGAATGACATAATTATTTTTAATCTAACAACCATTTTGTTTCTCTGTCGATACATTGGTTTCATAGTTTCCTACTCAGCAATGAATTCTTTCCTTTCATAATGCGCCGTTGCCAAGTAACACTTTTTTTTACTTTGGGGGTGAAGCCGGCTTTGAATGAAACAGCTCTTTCATCAAAGATTTGAGTGTTTTTTTGTGGGTTGGCTCAGAGAACACTATTTATACCCCTTTATCTAACACTCGAGTGCGTCCAGGAAGCAGAGCCTTGTACGGGCAAGGGTCGGCTGATTGGCTTGGGTGTCAAAGCGCTCTAGGGCTTTTTATGGTAGCACATTCGCTATTTCAACTGTAGGGAAACCTAGAAAAATCCACAGTGCTGCCTTGATTGAATTCCGGTGTCCCACATACCAGGATAGGTATCTAGGCAACTGACAATTGTACTGAAACAATTATAGATCATGTTCTTTCATATTGGTAACCCCCTCACCCCAGTGAGTTATCCCAGTTGCTTGCTCAATTCCCGAAGTGGAAAACTTTCCATTACACACGAAAGCAATATTGTACGGAACGATAACTATTTCATTTCAAATTTAGCAAGGTTTAATATGAAATTGCATTGCTTATCTTACTAGTGCAAGCGCCGCGAAACATTCCGTTTGAGAAAACCGATGACCTCATTCTGATTGATGATTTGAGTTAAGAAAGACTTAATTAATGATATTGTGGAGGTTGCCGGACGGAATTATGGTCCAGTTTTTTTTTCGGTCCTATAATAGTTTTCGCTTCCATCGCTGTAGCTGCGAAAAAAAAATTGTTATCGACTATTAACACCTGGTTTAGGTAAGGTATGGAGAAAAACGGCATGATCTAATTTAATACAAATTTAATAAAAAAAGTGGTTTACCTATTAATAGGTAGTGAAAAATTCATTCAGGTAAGTTTTGACAATTATTGCCGATGCATTTGCAAAGGAAAATACAATTGATTTCGCTTTTTCTACAAGTGCAAAACATTGTCAGGCATTCAGCATTATATTTGCAAAGCCTGATCAAAGAATTTGTCATAGGTGGTTTTGCCATTTGAACCGGGTACAACTTTCCATCTCGTCTTTCATAACCGAATTGGAGTAAGTTCGGAGGCACATGTATTGCATCCCTTAAGCAATGTAAATACAAAACATCAAAAGTTCTAATAATTTCAGATACATTTGAATCAAATCCCAGCTCAAAAGATATTTTTTGGCTGATCCTTCAAACCAAATCCCTCAAAAACTACTATTCGATAGCTTATGCTAAAAGTGGATGTTGAGTACGAAAACATCGGAATCTGCACAATTTATAAAAACTTGTTCAATTCCTTCACGAACAGCAACAAAAATATGGCTGAAAATCCTTCAATCTGCTTCTGGAGAGATGAATGAACATATTTCGATGGAAAAAGGTTTCATTTTCTATTTAATTATTAATGTAATAGTTCATTAATAATGTTACGAAATTTTCTAGCGCTGGCCTTGTAGCTCGTTAACGCAGAATAATATGAATCTAACAGTTCAGAAGACCTATTACCTTGGAGCTTGAAGATTTTTTGGAGTCTTCATATCCACCTGTAATGGCCAGCTGGGATTTTGGTTGAAGGACTTGATATACATATTTGTAGTCAGTTTCAGTTAGTTTAAATGATTTATTCAACGTCGGCCTGTTTTTCCTACCAAGGCCAATCATCGACTCCGGTGACCACATTTCCTCCAACCGGAAATTTTGCCGAACAATCTGGTATTCCAACCAGAGGTAAGAATCCTTTACGAGTCCAACAACCATGGACTCAGGACCGACGGCTTTACGTCTCCTCCGAAGGACAGCAATTCCTCAATATATCTTGTGTTCATTGATATATTGCCTGCGAGCTATGATATAATACTTTGCTGCAGTTTTATGAGCTTTCGACGCGGTCTTTCCCTGCTGCTCAGCTTCAGATATCGAATGACTAGTCAGCATGGAGAGCTAGGCCATGCCCGTGAGGTATTCTTTTCATCATTCTTTTGTTGATTAACCATCATGATTGTAACGGTCATAGAATCTTCGCCACTTAATGTCCCCTTGAAAGTCATTGTCACAGTGTCTAAGATTTCTCAACAAACATATGTTTCGATTTAGTTAGGTTGGTGGTGAATGAATTCGGCTAGAGCTGTATGTTGCGGTGTCTTTCTGTTCGTTATACTGATATATATCACTAAACACCGCTAATGCTTCATGGAGTGTATTGCCTGACAATTTTACATTTTGACTGCTTAATGAGGCTTGTATGAAAGTCTTCCATTTCGGCGTGAATGTGCATTTCTTCGCGGCATCTTCTATAAGAATTCCATCACACAACTTTTCCTCTGGTTTAAGTTCAGTAGTGGATAGTTCCTTCCGTAATTCCTTAGCACACATGACGATTTTGCTACAGTCTAGCCGACGTACACGTTCAGCTATTTCCTTAATGAACTACCTGCCATGAAAACCAAAGAAGATTTTTTCCTCTCAGTAAGATATGAGAATAAAACCTTGTCACCAAATTTATCGATCAGCATCACTTTGAGATCACGATTACTAGAAGATTTTCGTTTCTAGAAGATTTTGGTAATGAAACGTAATTTCTGTAACACGATGTATGATAATGGAAGTTTCTGCTAATGTTTCGTATAACAAATTTTTGTGAAAATTTCATAGTATTTTCGACGCGAAGTATTGAGAAACAGCAACGCTGCTGAAATTTCAGTTAAAAGATGACTTTTTTTATTTTGGTTTTCGTCATATACCACAAAATGAAACATCATGAGTCACTCGACGAATCGCTGTTGCTTCTTTTCGATTTGCAGGTCAGTTGATGATCCAGCTACGCCCTGTGTTGTTGATGAAGCTCTTTCTTCCAGCTTCCTATGTACTGACGACGACGAATTTTTTCTTCGCCGATATAGCTGGCCATGCAACTTTTATACCACGAGAAGTGTTCTTCATCAGCATTCGGATCAAACAACTTCTCAAATTTGTCTGAAATGATTTTTCGTTCGCCTTTTTTTTAATCTAATAATTGTAGCGATATTTGATCACTTTAAAGAAAGCTATCACACAATTCGAAGCACTGCTATTTTAAATATTGGAAAATGTATCTGTTATAATAATGGATGAAGTTCAGCTATAACTGAAGTCAAAAAAACTGTTGAGAAAAGCGCGGCCCGCTCCAAAACTCGAGAGAAGGTATGTGACGCTGGGAAGGAGATCTATAATAAAACTGACAACGGGCTTTTCTGGCAACTTTCAGTTCCAGGTTTGGAAGGATCTTGCAAAAACATTCCAGTCGAGAAATAGCGGTCAATGGTTTTTGCATTCTATACAACATTTTTTTTTCAACAACTACAGCGATGGAATCGAAAACTCCTATTATAGGGCCGAAAAAAAAACTGGACCATAATTCCGTCCGGCAACCTCCAAATTATTATTCATCAAGTCTTCCTCAACTCAAAGCATCAATCAGAATGAGGTCATCGGTTTTTTTAAACAGAATGTTTCGCAGCGCCCGCTCTATAAAGTAAATGACAGTTGCTGACGTCTCTGAAAGAAATCTCCGAGCAATGTCTGAAACATGTAGTAATATGCAATATCCTGGTTTATTATGGAAGAACGGTTCATTTTTCCTTTGGTTTATTTCTTTTATCATCCAAAAACTTCGAGCAAACCTAAACAATTGCACCATCTTCCAAACACGTCTCATCTTCAGATACTGCAGTCCAATACTTTTCATCTGTTAAATGGAATTACATCATAGACATTACAGCTTATGGACTGGCCCGAAGAAAGAGAAGGGAATACATTATGAGCAAGATAGAATACTTCAAGTATGACCTCGGAGCGAATTTCTTCTTCAATGTAGCAGATAAGGAAAGGTTGAGAAGGATAGAGTGATTCAAGTACAGAATAATTAATCTGTCCTTCACAATTAACTTCAAAGTGCTTATCCTTTCTCTCTCTTTCTCTAATGTATTCTGCATCATGTTATATGAAAACTGACATAAAGGCCAGTCCATTAGTTGTAATGTTTAGGAATAACACATATAGAGAAATTTCACATAAATGTCAGTGTAGTCAAAACCTCACAGTATGACCGTTTCTATTCTAACTTCCATTTCGCGTGGTGTCGCAGTAGTTGAGCAACAAAGGTGTTTGCGCTTGTGGCTGTCGATACCCAAATCTTTCATCAAATAAATCACCCAATGATTAGATATCATAGACATTTGTAACTAATTGACTGATCCTAAAAGAGAGGGAGTACTGCGGAGTGAGCAAGATAGAATACTTCTCAATGTAGCAGATAAAGAGGGGTTAGGTTAGGATAGAGTAATTCAATTATAGAATTATCATTCTGTCCTTCACAATATCACTTCAATGTGAATATCCCTTCTCTCTATTGTATTCCGCATCGTGTTGTATGGAAAAGTGTCATAAAGGCCAGTCCTTTTAATTATTAAGACTATGTTAGGAATCAACATTTCCTGAAAGTTATTTTTTGTTGGCTAACAACCACTGGATTCCACCAAATTATTGAAAATGATGACGTTGTTTTTTGAGAATATTCGCATGTAATATAACAAGTGTATTGATGATTATCGAAACACTTCCTTCGATTTTGAGAAACAAATCATGTTGCTTGGAAACTACACGAGCGCACAGCGCGAGTGGGGTTTCCCCAAAGCAACATGATTTGTTTCGAAAAAGAGAAGGAATTTTCGATAATCATCAATAACATGAGTTGTATTTGTTCAGATTATTTCATGAATAAAATCAAAGCCATTTTGATGATTTCCTATTTATTGTTGATATTAATTTTAAACGTACAATTTGTGGAATTAGTTATTTTGATATTATGTAGATCTAGTTCATCCTTATGGGTGCTAGTAGATACAACGGTCGTGGATATGTTCACGTCTTCACTTCTCAGGTTTGATATTATTTTAGCATGATAATCTTTGCTCAGTTGTAAATATGGTTTTAGTGACGTTGAACTGCTGTGGCCACTTACTTTCATGATTGATTGTTCTCCTATTCCAGAACTGGCCAACTGACTAACAGCAGTGGATCTGTTTGAATGATTGGTTATTTTAACATTTTTTGTATCTAAACCAATCTTTTCAGCTGCTGATTTCGTCCATTTACTGATTTCGTTTACTCCCACTGGCATATTTTTAAAACAAGGGCTATCATGGCTTTTATACCAATTATTGTTAACTGTCAAGAATAGCCGGTCCGTTTTGATGTTCACTCCTCGTTTTGATATCAATTTCTTGAATAAACGAACAGGGAAATTTTCTGGGTTGGCTTCATTTGGCACAAGCCATTTACTTTCTACTGTATTTCTTGTGCCACTTTGTGCTGTTTTCGTAAATATTGGGTTGTATTCCAGTCTTCCAGTTGGTGTTTCATCATTATTTATTTCTTCTTTGAAAAAGTGAACCAAACATCGACAAGCCTCATCTCCCCGCCAAGCTAATTCAACTGCTATAATGTGATACACTTTTTTTTTGCAGTCCATTTGGAGGGTTTTCATCCCAACTTTGTATAATGCGTGTCATTTCTTCAGATTTTAATGATACACAATACATTTTTCTTTTTTCTGGAATACTTTGCAGTTGTTTCCTTTACATGTTTTTCGCATTCCTAGCAGTTTGGAAACTCAAATCTTGGAATGGATCAAATCTTCGATTGTATTCATTATAATACTTTTCTTGGAGTGGTTTGGCAGTATTATTCCAAATAGTCTTCACTACCATTTCCTTGTACTCACTTCCATCGGTTTTTGGCATATGCCCATTCAGTGAGGATATCCGCAAGTTCTTCATCGGATGTATTTTCGTCTAGCTGGTGATTGTGTCGTCCACAAAATTCTGTGAATTGTTTCCAGACATATTTCTTGGACCGCACGGTATTTTGAGGCGTTAGAAGTTCCTGCGATAATTCAAAAATAGTTCCTTTCAAATGGAAACTTCTGAATTAGTCAGCAACTTTTCGTATATCTCAAAAAGCGAACATGAAAAATAATCTAGAAGAGGATATTTGCGAAAGTTTTGAAAACGGAAGTAAATTTTGTTTCAGAAACGTCAACGATAGGTATTTTGATAAATATCAATTCTTGCTGAATAATTGAATGTGTTTCATTCAGATGGAACTATTTTTGAATTATCGCAGCAACTTATCGGGGTAGATTGAAAATTTTTCCTTCCACATTTGTAGAGATTCCAATTAATTTCTTTTTCTTCAGATTAGGAAAGGTTAAGAACAAAAAAAAGCTAGGAGAAGAGATCAATTTCATTTTTTGTAGTTTCATTCCATCGCTATTGTCTTCGCAAATTCTGGCGTCATTCAAAATTGACGTTTGAGAATAATATCAGGTTGTAAATTCTCAAACGATCTAGGAATATGCTTACTATTGTTGGTTGGAGTCTTTTGTCTATTTTTTCAATGAGTGTATGCAACTAATGCTCTCCATCACTGTTCATGATTCCTATGTACGAAAGATTATGAAATGTTGGAAGTAACCGTTACTATTTGGTAGGAGATCATCATGAACACATTATCAAACGATTATGAATGAATGAATAAGCGAATGCCATGACATATACTGTGAAAGTCACGCCTTCCCTGAGTGCACCAATAATAGTGTGAATTGTTTTCTAACACTGTTCCAAAATATTCACTTGCGTTTGGCAGCAAGTCAGATGAAGACAGCTAATTAATTTAATGCATGTCACGTGAAGAATATTCAAATGTTTCAATCACTTCGATATTTTTTGGTAATTAGAACATAATTCCATTCGATTGTAGAGTTCACAGCAATTCAACGAAATCGGGTGAATATAAAGTTCATTCAGGATTGTTGATGTTCTTTATTGATTTGTTCGCTGCTATATTTTTTAGATCAGCTGATACCTGTATTTCCTTAGAATTACTATATGGCTGAGAGCAGTTATAGCAAGCGACTTGCTGAAGAAAAGTATCAACGAGCTGCAACAACGATATAGAAATCATGAATCAGGAAGAAAGAAACAATCAAGAAGACTCGACTTCTGAGGGTTGACGTTCGTCAGCTGGTTAACGAAAACCAATAATGTAAAGAAAATTCCATTATTTTATTTCCAAATTGATATAAATAAAACTCTAATCTTTATGAAGAATATCAAGCAATCATAATCATAATCATTCATCATAATGATGAATAGGTCGAATGACACACAAAAAAGAGCGGTTTTCCAACTGCTACTCTTTGACTTACCAAGCATAATATCGAAGCCATTTTCAATTTTTTCAGTTGTGTGATCACCAAACCCTTGTATTGAACAAATTTTACTTGGTCTCTCAAAGTTGAATTTTGTGGGCGTAGTGGTCCTTTCCAGCACACAAATACGACTGAAATTTCTAAATTGAGTGTACATGTATGCCCGGGTCTCCCTTTTACTCGTAGCATGATACCTAGTTTGTGTATGCGCATCTCAGAGACAGTGTAATTGGGAGAGCTGTATTCGGCATGAAAATGTATTGTTTAAATGGACTTTTTTAGAATTCAGACGAGTATGGTGCAAAAGCCATTCGAATTCTTTGCAGATAGCAAAGTCAACAGTTCTTGCCGCATTTACCCTATCGACACATCGATATATGTTCTGAGTGAGTCCATGCAGTAATAACAAGTCGGAGCTTTCAAAAATCAACTCGATTAGATGAATATAAATGTTTAAAACCTTGTCTTTCCCATTTCGACTGGATATATCACCTCTACATGAAATCCAATGTAGCTAAATCACCTGACCTCATCGAGAATCCACTGATTACGACATATTGCTTAAAAAATTGTACAAGGCATTTTAAAACATTCCAAATGATGATTTCATTGCTAAATATCTCAAGACTCAACATTCCATTCTTGAAATCTTTCGATTTTTCTCATCACTAATCAGGTAGGATAACTGTTAACTTAGAACTATTATGTTCAAGAAAAGTTCAGATCAGAGTTTTTAATATAAAAATATAATCATCAAAATTATTCCTGAGTTGAAGAGTCATACCAATTTGAGGCTTTTGTTAGCATAAAATCGCTTCTATTGTATTATTTTTTGTTAATGAGTACATTCTCTCAGTGTATATTGTTGGTTTATATTGTCAGATTTCTCAGTGTCAATGGAAATGCAAAAGTTCGATCAAGGTCTCATATTTTTGGGACAAAATTGTTTCAGGCTACCGTTTCGCTTCTGTATAGTAGTCAATTATTCTGTGGTTTATGTTGATAGTATTCGATATATAATGGGCAAGAAAGTGAGCTCTTGTCTATTATCAGTGTGACTGACTGACTATCTGAATTTGAAAAAAAAAATGTTGGATTTGAGATGGAGTATTACTTTCAGAGGGGGTTGACATTTTATGTTCTGGTACTACATAGTCCTCAATAAAAGAATATTGATGGAGAGATAGGCTATACCTTGTTTTTCGACTTCTTTTCAGGAGGAAAACTCTCTTCATAACTTTTCAATGTATAAAATTACCCCTGTGAGAAAATACTTCAGGGAGAGATGCATTGCCAGTCCAGCACAACAATAATCTTCGAAGCGTTCATCGGCCATTTTTCTCCTAGGATTTTTCAGGCAAGCATTTCAAGTTGACGCGATTTCGCTCCTTCTATTATTTTTGGCAGCAAGCCAGTAATGGAAATTTTGTCCTCGTCATCTGGGCGTTGAAAGCAAAACGCGATTCCATGAATATAGAAAAGGGAATCCACAGTTCCTTGAACAGTGGAGGAAATGAACAATTGATCGTGACTACGCCTGGAAATGAATAATAATATGCTAGCGAGGAAGAGGAAATGGAGAAATACTGGTCAAGCCTACTGATCATTGGGAAAATGAAATATATTGTCAGATTCATCTGAAACTGAACTTTATAACGTTATGTACATACAGGGTGTAACTGGATGATATATAAAGAAACTTCATTGGAGCATCCCTTGTTAAGATACATCCCCTGAAAGGGGGTACATAAAATTTGTATAGCAATTTTTTCCAGAAGCACTGAAAAAGTTACAATTTTGAAATTAACCTGACGTTTTGTACTACCAAAAAACACTTGACCAGTAATTTATTTGCTCTACCCCATGGTTGTAAGGTGTGGAAAACGCAACGACTAAAATTTATTACCAATGTAACTTTTTTGCTAATTATTTGTCCACCATTTACTTCCTATAGCCTGTTTTATTCTGAACAAAAAATGTCTCTTGGGGTTTCCGCCCAAAATAAACCAGTTCGCAGCAAAAAATTATTTTACGAGCAACAACAGAGATACATCGTCATAAATGTGAAAATACGAAACTACTCTAGTAGGTCGCTATTGGAGATAGTGACAATTAAATTGGTATGACGCTGTCAGCTTGTGAATTCTCGAAATTCAATTAATACTAATTGTGTGTTGTTGTTCTGTTCTTAATTTGTTACAAAAATTTTATGTACTCCCTGTAAGGGGCTGTATCTTAACAAGGGATGATCCAATGAAGTTTCATTAGTCTTCTTGTTTTCGATGAGGAAACACCTCCTCAATTGTTTTACACTTATTCAGTTACACCCTGTTTATTCTGAATCAAGGGTGGAATGTTCAGTGAAAGACAGGAAAGACGAAAAAAAGTGAGTTGTTCACAGGCAATTCGAACCGGTATTGCTTGGGTTGATGACAGCGCTGCCAGAGGTTCGATAATTATCGTATTTATACGATAATTTTGCCTTGTGTACGACATACAATAGTGCGGGTACGATAATCGATAATTTTATCCTTTCTTGATATGTTTATATTGGCATATAATGCGTAACCAACGTAAACTTGAAACAGCTTAAACCAGTGAAATGAATTAATCGTGGGCACACGAGCTCTGAACGAACCAACGCAACCAACTCCCAGTGTAGGTCATAGACTGCTATTTGCACCGGTTACACATGAGAGTTACACATACCTAAGTGTTATCCGGAATCAAACGAAATCCGATAAATTAAGTCAAACTTAGTATCAAGATCACCCGTAGTTGTAGCGGTGCAAATAGTCGAGAGTATCTATCTGCGGTTATGGTATTATACAACAATTGGACATCTAGATACTTATCATCATCTTTCCAATCGATGAAATGAACCAATACGGTGAAATCTGCCCCTCAGAAACTTTCGTTTGTTTTTTTTCAAAAGAGAGTAATTTCCATGGTGAAACTAGTATTTTCCCCCAGACAACACGTGATCTGGAATGACTGATTTTATGTCTCCTTTATAAGTCAGTATTTTATTTTGAATCATTGGTACGATAATTGAACTCTCTTGATTTGGCAGCACTGGTGAGATGTCCTAACCTCCTAGATAAGAAAATTTTCACTGGTAATACCATAGTGCTTGAAAAACTTCCAAGGATAATTCAACTACGCATGGTATTCGGTAAGAAAATTTCACAACGTACTTGCCCACCTTTCGCAGTTTTTTGTTGGTACGTACGTTGGTAACTATACATGGCTACCTCCCGCCGCCTGTGACCGGTTATTCTTGTCAAAAATTTCAATAAATATATTCATCAAAAAGAGATCCAATCTGAACAAAGAATTGAATCTCATCACAAATGACGACTTGGACATCTGGAAAGTCAGTTAGGAAATGACAACTCAAAATAATCATAGTAGTAATCTCGATTCCACCTAGAGTAAATCTAACCCCGAATTTTCATTCATTTCAGGTTCACGCGATTCAAAAAATAACAAATTTTTCACAAATATTGAAGAAAATAAGTATCACGGGAAGACTTTGTAAGAAAAGTTGATTGGACTAGGTATTTTGGGTTGCTATTGCTGACAAATGCAGCAAGAATACCCAGTTTGGAATATGTAACTTGTATTGGGATTTTTAGATTATAGGCAAACAAAAACGATCCATTTTTACTATAAAGGTGCTATAACCTGGCGTGAACCGTCTAATTATCATGATAATTGTTATTTCTGTGTTCTGCTATAAGAGCTGATTGAAGGGGGAGGAAATTTTTGGGAAATAGAAAGTCTGATGACAACATTCAGCAAATTTTCTGAAGATTACAGTGTAAGATATTGTTTTGAAATCATTTTCTTCCCCTAAGGCGAATGGTCTGGTGATCGTTGGTTCAGCTAATGCATCCAGACGATGTAAAAAAAAAATTCAGTTTCAATTTTATTGAAGCAGGAAAAAATGTTTAGATGTGATAAGAAATATCAGCTCGTGACAAAACGATTGAGGCTTTCGCAGCGGTTTTTAAGTATCACTATTTTGGTTCGGGTTTGAAGGCCGTCGTTTTTTGGAATTTCTTCCTGACGTTTCGCTTCTTCAGAGGCTCATACAACTCAAGTTGAGTCATCGGAGTCTAACTCAAGATGTATGAGCCTCTGTTAAAGCTAGCCACTCGCGTCAGCAAAACGTCAGGAAGATATTCTGAAAAAGAACGGCCTTCGAACACGAACCAAAGGAGTGATATTGATTACCTCGTGAATGAATCAACTCATTCAGAACCATAAAAAATATGAAAAAACTTACATTGTTCTAGAAGTGCCGTGTTCATGTGTGCAATGTGCAGTGTACTAAGAGTCATTAACTGCACTTACCTGAAACAAAAATATAAGTTGTTGAATCGAATGATGAAATCGATTATAGGTTGAATGTAGATGGAATTCCTTTTGAATTACTAATAACAGTCTTCCAAAAAATACCAGAAGTTGGAAAAGAAACGAACAATTCGAATCTAATACTTTATTCTTGAAGTTGAAATCAGGCATCACAAAACTAGTTGCCCATAAATGATCCAATTTACGAATATAACTTTGATCGAAACAAGCGAATGAATGTCTGAATTAGAAAATTATATATTATTTAGAGTCTAAATGATATATCTATTTTCATTATAATTCTATTTTTATAAATACTGAGATTTTAGAATATAAAATAATTCAATTAGCAAAATCATTTTTCACTCCGTAGCGGAAAAAATAATTGAGCGAATTAATTTCATCAGTTCATCTATTCATCCCACTTCAAGTGTAGAAAGAGTTCTGTTTTGAATTCAACTATAATTGATTGCCTGAAAATATATTATCTGAGAATATTCTGACAGTTTCTTTTGGCTTTTTTGGGTTCTCAACCTACCATAATCTGAAATAATAGGTATTAATATAAGAATCTATACAAGTGTAGACGGGCATATTTTGAATCTACACCGGAAAGTTGCTGCGATAATTCGAAATTAGTTCCTTCTGAATGGCCCATATTCAATCAGACAAAATGGTTAAGGCTTTCGCGGCCGAGGTTATTAGTATAACTACTTCTCTTCGGGCTTGAAGGCCGTCGTTCTTTGGAATTTCTTCCTAACGTTTCGCTTCTTGGTCGGCATCCAACAAGGCCTCAGGTCGGCTAGAGACAAAAGAGACCCACTGTCAGCGGCAGGGGTTTATCGCATACCGTGCACCTGTGGGAAGGTTTACATCGGTAACACGAAAAGATCAATGGGTACAAGGCTCGAAGAGCATCAAAGGAACTGCAGGCTGGGGCAAACCGACAAATCGGCGGTGGCGGAACACGCATTGAGTGAGGGCGACCACAAGATTCTGTTCGAAAATGCAACACTGATTGCCCCCAACCAGGGTTACCATAGCCGACTGGTACGGGAGGCAATAGAGATCCAAGAACATGCGGACAATTTTAACAGAAAAGAAGAAGCGTTGACTCTAAACAGAATTGTTCAGTCATCGGAGATGAAGAAGCCTCTGAAGAAGCTGGCCACTCGCGCTAGCGAAACGTCAGGAAGGAATTCGGAAGAACGACGGCCTTCAAGCCCGAAGAGGAGTAGTTATACATATTCAATCAGTCAGCAACTTTTTGTATGTCTAAAATTTGCCTATCAAAAAATACAAGAACTAATATTTATCAAAATACTTATCGTTGACATTTCGGAAACCAAATCTGATTCCGTTTTCGAAACTTTCATAAATATTCTCTTCTAGTTTAGTTTTTGTGTTTGCTTCTCTTAAATACCCTCCTACACTTGCATAGATCCTTATATTAATTCCCATTTCTTCAGATTTTGGTAGGTTGAGAACCCAAAAAACCTATAAGAAAGAATCCATCCACCACAAAATAATGACACTCAAATGATATTCTAATAGTAAATGAAGAAGCTGAAAAAGTATTCGAATAATGGAATCAGCTCGATATAAAAACCGATCTCGAAGTATTTCCATCGAACTCCAAGCTATGGAGAGTACTGAATTATTTCACGAACTCATAGACTGAACAGGAAAATGCCTTGAAACATGATTTATATAGATTCTTCATTTACTAGATTCAGAACGAAAAAAGCATAGAACGTTTCTGTACAGGAATCAACTTTCCAGAAGCCAACAAACACTTGAAATGATAGAAAAATATACCTGTATGACAAAAATCACTGCATGCTCCGAAAGTACATGGAAACCCTACCAGAGCGTTATTCATATTTTTTCTATAACCGCCATGTATCTAAGTCGCCTGACCCAATTTTTCTTTTTTTACATTCATATTCTCCTTTGCTGAACAATCTTACGAGTGCGCCCAGAAAGCAGAGTCTTTTACGGGCAAGGGTCGGCTAATCATTTTGGGTGCCTAAGCGCTCTGGGGCATCTTACCGATTTCCTCAGTAGCTCATTTACTATCTCAATTGTAAGGAAACCCAGAAAAACCCATAGTGCTACCGGGTCGGTTGGTGATTTCAATCCAAATATCCCACCTGTCAGCATTGGTATCTAGGCAACTAACAATAATTGCTTATAGCATCGAGTCGGGCAGAAAAATTATGCCCCGATCGTGAATCGAACCAGCAGGTTGAGAGACAAATTGAATATAGGGACCTCGCCTCAGACCGCTTGGCCACACCGACCGGCAAAAACCGTATTATTGAATAGTATCAATTGCTGAGCACCAATTAACTCAATTCAAAGAATTTTCGAATTATTCTAGATAATTCAGAAGTAAATACATCACAACTTCTAGGTTTTTTTCATGAGTCTGTTTTTGGTGATTCCAGTTTGGAACTATATTGTATAATATTATTTTTGGTTGTTTCAGTTTGTTACTGCTACAGTTTCTCCTGTTTTTCAAAACTAACAGAGGTGCTGGACCATGAAGTGTGCAAAATATGGAAATTTTTGTTACTTGTATAATTGAAATAAAGATACTGTCAAAAGTAAGTGCATGTTCGATATAGATTGGTTTCTGGTCAAGAGGTATACAGGGCGAGACAATTTTTTTTTGCTGAATTTGGCCAAGAATAAAGTAACCCCAGCCTGAGAAATGAAATGTAATTTCATAAGGAAAGGTTTTTTAGAAATGGAAGTTTTGCCAAATATGAAGTCTCAGCTTGAAACCTTCACTTCAATTTTATCCACGTATGTAAAATCAAAATTCTGATTAGTACATACTAAAAGTAGCTATATTCAAATCACAAATTTTATAGTAGATCATTGCTTTGTTAGAAAGGTTAAATGCAAAATTCAAGAGTTGGATTGAATTTGGTTGCATTTTATGAAGTGGAGAGTTGTCAAAAAAACAAATAAATAAACGGAAAGCATGTGATTATCAAGAATGTGCTTCAATTCGAGGAAAATTATTCGAAAGTGATCTGATTTGATTATAGCTATTTTTGGTACGTACTGATTAGAATGTTGATTTATGCATTTCTCGAGAACTTTTCTCATGAATTCGTCCAATATTATTCGAAATGGAGAACATTTATTCTTGAACAAATCTTATATTCATTGTCCTGCCCTGTATACAATTGGACCAGAATGTTTACAGTCTCTAAATTTTGGTTGTAGAAGTATAAAAAATATCCCATTTTTTGCATACTTCATCGACTCCACTGTATATTACTCAGCTATTGATATAATATACGAAAGCAAGCTTTCGGTTTCGGAACTATGACAAATTTCTAGTTCCAATTTATCGAAAGTTCTTGCTTGACGTGCACGACAAAGGCAATTCAGACAGCCTTCATAATTTCCATGTATTACGGCCTTTTCACTCAACCTACATTATAGTGGAAAATAAACGTTTTCATGAGCACGCCAGAAAAGTCACTGATTACAGGTTGATGGAGTGCCCGAGCTTAACTTATAAAACGAAATGCGAGTACTGTTTCCAGTGAAACTGGTTGTTAGTTACATGGAAAGGGAGTTGAGAAATGAAATTTAATTCCATGGCATTGGGGCCAAATTACCGAGGAAATAATGGAAACACTTTGCGCCTACCTTGTGGGATTCATTGGTCAGATTTTGACCGGTTCAACATTCATTTTTCTATCTATACAGAGGTAAAGAGAAATCAAGAATTGTATGATGGCTTGAATTCATCATTGATTCTTTCCAATTTTTAATGATTTTTTTTTGTTCTCTCACACAGAGACTGGAATTTTTTCCAGGCGGTAACATTACTATTATAAATATTAGCGGGCCTTTGATAATCTCAATAATAACCCACATTATTAATGAATGTATAAGCTGGCATTACTTTCCTCCTGCCTGGAAATGTGCAAAAGTAATTCCATTACCTAAAACCAAGTATCCTGAAAATTATAATGACTTGAGATCAATAAGTATCCTTCCAACATGCTCGAAGATCATAGAAAAAATAATGTAAAAACAAAATTAGACATATTATTGAGCAAAATAATATTTTACCAGGCAATCAGTCTGGATTTCGGAGTGGTTACAGCTGTACAACAGCATTACTGGAAATTGTGGACATTATCAATGCTATGGACAAGAATGAAGCGACCGTATTAATTCTTTTAGACTACTCGAAAGCATTTGATAATATAGATCACAAGATATTTCGTTCTCTTTTGCATTTTTTCGGATTCAGTGATGCAGCAAAATCTTTTATATCATCGTACCTAAACCAGAGATTGCAGAATAGGCCAAGGCCAGAGCAAAAAAGGTAGGTTCATAATGCAATCTTCTACAGAATTGATTTTCTTGTTGGAAAATGTTTGGGGGTGTCCCCTGAATATAAATTCAAGTTGACGGGACAGGGGGAGGTTGAGCTTCAGCCGCCATCTTGGAAAACACGTTTTATCAAATTCTCAGCTAAGATTTAAAGAACATGTCACTTCCAAACTGAAATCCGCTTATTCATCTTTAAAATTGATAAACCCCCAAAGGAGGTTTCTAAATATAGAAGTTGAGAAAATGTTATGTGATTCTTCAGTTTTATCTCATTTCAATCACTGTGATGTGGTATATCACACTTGTTTGGATTATAACGAAAAACGTCACATACAAAAAGTACAAAATTCATGCATAAAATTAATATTCGGGATCAAAAAAAAGATCCAGTACTTCACATAAACTTGAAGATCTAAATTGGCACAATATGTATAATCGTAGATCTTTGCATTCAGCATGTTTGTTTTTCAAAATCATCAAACATCAAACACCCCCCTACTTGCATAGACATCTATCATATAGAACAGATGTTCATAACTTCAATTTACGTAAGAAATTGGTATTAAGTATACCCCCTCACAAAAAAGAAATATTCAAGAGATCGTTTTCTTACAATGTAGCATCTTCCAATGAGTTGAAAGATGACTGTTTTAATTTATCTGTTGGCGCATTCAAGATTATGTTCACACAGCATCTACCCTCTGTTCAGCACGGCGGTCCGCAACAAGAAGCTTTGTAGACTAAGTGCCTAACTAATAAGGTGGCATTTTCTCTTTCTTCTCTCCTTTTCTTCCATTCCTCTACTCTTTACCTCATTCATTTGTATCCAACATTAGCCCTGTAAGCTAAACATATCTTCATGATCTGAACCAAAAGCCATTTGGTCATCACATGTTGAGATATGAATTTATTTTTGTTTTGTCAAACTATTGGGATGCTCAATAAATGTATTATTATTATTATATTTTGTGGGGGAAGTGAGAGCTACCAGGCTTTTCAAGACATAATTTTCCAGAATTATTCGTTTCCGTTGATCATCTGTCTCTCTCAAACGAACGAAATCGCTAGAAAGTACAGTCCACGACATCTTCAAATCTTATGATATTTGCGAAAATCTCGATTGGACATGACATAATACTTGACTCATGACTCATTCATAAACTGCTCTTGAAGGTCAAAATCCAGTAAGATGGTGGTTCGATTCCATTCCTGAGCTCTTTTCAAATATGTTTCGACAGAGCAATTACCTAAATATCGAAATGATTTCACTCGAACTTGACGCGAGGTTTTAATATTACTGGTCATAGAAGTTGAGTTTGATTGTGTTTCTGTGGGAAATGGGTTGAATCCTCAAAAATAAACGGTTGAGAGAGGAATTCAGAAATTGTCACAACCCAATTTTATATTAATTTTTTTTTAATTATTAATTAACACGCTTTTATTAGCTTGGGTTGTAACTATGTATGTAACGGAATCTTTGAGCATAATTTTCACCAATTTCCAGAAGTCTGATTAATTTGAAACTTTGCATACGTATCAAGGACCGATGACAATGCAATAATTTGATCATAGTTTTCCATTATAATAATAATAATAATAATCTTTATTTTCCAGTTGAAAATTACACACAATATACAATAACTGAAAATGACGTCGGAATAAAAAAAGAAAATGAGAAAAAAACAAAAATCATTGTTCTAAACACTATAGAAAACTAGCTACAATGAAATAAAAATAACAAATTTGCTCGTATTGGTTTCAAGAAATACATACTCGATATATTCACTAAAAGAGCTTTGTCCGATTATCCTTATGAGGACCACCAGGATTAATAATTTTTTTTTTAGACCCTCTGTAGTAGAGTAAAAAAGATGGAGCTAGCGCGCGTTCTGCGCATGCCTGCAGTTTCGAACTAATGGTCGGTTCATACACCACACTTTTACTTTTACTTTATCTTTTACTTTTACTTTGAGAAAGTTGTCACAATGTAAATCAATCGAGGCGTTCATACACGGCACTTTTACTTTTACTTTAAGGATGAGAACTTTTACTTTAGAATGAGATAATTTTGGGGACTGCGCATGCGTGCATGTGAAGTCATCACAGCAAGCAGTGCCACCAAAATTATAAGGAAACGTAGCCCTGTTCTTCTTCTGAATATTTTACAGAAATGATATAAAATGGGTGTTCTGTGAATTCAGATATAAACAAAATAGCAAATTGCAAATCAAAACAATGACGTTACCCGTAACAATGACGATTACTTCTTCTTCGTTTGTTTTTGATCACTGCGCATGCGTCCTGTTTACTTTAATACTGGTGTATGAACGGTCCAATTCCATTCTTGAGGTAAAAGTAGAAGTAAAAGATGAAGTAAAAGTGTGGTGTATGAACCGACCATTACTCTTTCGTTCTTTCGTTCGGGCACTCGGCACAGCACAACGGAGGCAGAAACGTTTTCAGGGTAGTTGCGTTCTCACAATGTTCATTCCATATCTTACATGCGTAGGTGTACATGAGTCTGATACATGCAAATTACTGTATATGATATTTATGTAACATATAATATAGTTCCCAGCGAAATACAGCCACGGAACTGCTGAAAGACGAATGTTGCCAATAATCCTGAGTTGGGCTTCGACCGTTCACAAGAAGCAAGGTTGTACAGTTGATCATGCAGTAATTTATCTAGGCTCGCGATTGTTTGCTGCTGGACAAGCCTATGTATCACTTAGTCGTGTAAGATCTTTAGACGATATTCGGATTGATGAACTCGATTGCTCTAAGTTAACAGGAAGTACCCCATACAATAGTGAAAAGCTTTAAATGAAATGATGATATTGCGGAATGATTCGTAAGAAATATCACATTTCCACTGGAAACTAATTGATGAATTGAACTAAAAAATGAAAAATAAATAATAGTTTATGAAACTAAAAAAACACGCTTTTATAGCTAACCGAACTAAAAAATAGAAAATAATTTTTAATTACAAAGAGTTACGGTAGTGGAAGGCTAAACAATCATTCATAGTCAATCAGCTCAAAATAAAATTATAATAAAATTTGAGTAATTAACTGAATAAAGTAATTCAGAGTAAAAAGCGTGGGGTGCATTTTACTACATTTCATAAGTCTCCTCTCAAAGATAATTACCGATAGAATGATTGTAATATATAATATATCAAGCACCCCACGATTTTACTCTGAATTACTTTATTCTGTTAATTACTTGAATTTTATTATAATTTTATTTTGAGCTGATTGACTATGAATGATTGTTTAGCCTTCTACTACCGTAATACAAACTCTTTGTAATTAAAAATTATTTTCTATTTTTAAGTTCGGTTAGCTATAAAAGCGTGTTTTTTTAGTTTTATAAACTATTATTCATTCTATCTTTTCTCATCCACGATGATAATTTTTCCGTGTCTATATGTATCACGAAATTTTTTTAATTCCATTCTCAATAACCTTTTTTTTTGTCAGAATTTAAGAGTTCCACCAAAATTGCATTTCAATATCGAATGTCACCCTAACAAATCTGTGTTGAAGCAAGAGAGGTGAGATAATGTGTTTGAATTACAACAGGTACTCGATGAAATGTCAATTTTCTTTCACTGTTTGGTGAGAATGAAATGTAGCTGATGGAAGTAGAGCAAGAAATACAAAATATCAACTCCAATATTGAAATGTCAACTACGAAATATCCTACATGACGTTTGAATGAAAATAGGTTTTTGGGACTATCAAATGTACATTTATTATAATCAGAAAGTTATCGAAATACCTTTTCGAAATTGATCAGAGAGGTGTATGATAAAATATTTCTAGATGTATTTCAGAGTATGAAAGTAGCTAAATCTACGTAGTACGTATGAATAGTGACAAAGAACGGTTTCACACCTTTCAATTTCACGAGTTCATTCGACCAATTACAAGAAAATGTAGAACACGATCGACAAGTGTGTGATTTTATCATTTCTCGATACGGAATTGTATGATTCACTAGCAGTAAACGGTACGAAGATTTTTGCTATCACATGTAGCAAACCAAATGAATAGAAATGTTTTTCAGACTTGACCTGCCTTTGCTTCATCTATTATATTTAGGATCAGTTTTTCAATGCAAGATATCTTTTAGGTGAAAGTTTTCATCCTTGTCACTGCCAAACATTAGTCACGCGCACCCTCTTATTTCTTCCATCTGTCTAACAGATAACTCAATTATTCTTGTATTGGAAAACTGGCCCTTATACTGATAATGTTTCAGATTGACTTTCAATGGCACGATTTTAGTATTATCAAATGTAATGTTCATACTCAACGCTAATGTAGCCAACACAAATTTAACGCAACAATCCGACATAATCTGAACTGCTAAAACCCTTTGATGTATTGGAAAAACCGCCACCAGAGTTCCCATTCAACGTCAATAACAATGCCACATACCAATCAAGGTGTTGAAATATTGGCCGTATTCATGCAATGTCATAGTAAACTCCTTTATTGACGGATGAGGAAGCAGGTGAAACAGGATCATGAAATCCACTAGGCTACGCTGTAGTCAATGTCAATCATTCTAACAATAACTGTCAATGGTGCCATGAAGGTTATGGTCCGGAACAAACGGATGTCTTGGTTATGCGTTGTTGAAATAATTTCTTTTGTCATGTTGATAATAAATTGGTATCAATCAAAACTTGATTTCTTGAACTGTGTTTTATGAACTCGTTATCACAATTTTCTGTTGATAATAAATTGTTTTCATCATCATCATAATAAATAAGTAACACGCAAATTTTTCATTGATCACATCTAGAATCAAGATGTATCGAGAACCTGGTGGTTTCACTTCTGTGAAACACTCGACAACAGTTTTTTTTACCCAGCAGGATTTTAAATTCTAATTTGGAGATATGGCGATATATTACCATTGTGAATAGTAAAACTGGTGCAGATGGTGTAAACCTCCGAGGGGCAACGCCATCTGCTGGGCGATGACCAAAGTCTCAAACTTCTACTGCACTAAGCAGAGGAGACCTCTTACAGCAGGCCATCGTACGGCGAAGCCGCAACAAATAGCCCGCCGCGATAAAGAATCGACTTCGGTCAACATGCTGCAACCCTTTACAGAAATAAGAATTTCAGAAATGTTTGTGTTCACAGTCTCCTCTGCTTAGTGCAGTAGGAGTTTGAGAGTCTGGTAGTCACCCAGCAGATGGCGTTGCTCCTTGGTGGTTTACACCATCTGCACCAGTTTCAGAGATTTGTGAATCTGAGATTGGATTTGTGAATGCAATCAATTCGAACATGGAAATTCTGATAATTGTGAACAGTATCGAATTCATTGAGAAATCTTATCTGATACAGTAAGGCAATGGCTGTGTCTAACAGCTTAGGTACAGCGCTCGAGGCCGTTGCACAAAACTTGAGAGTTTTCCATTGTGAAATGTCAAATTTTGTGAAGCGAGTTCAAGCGCTGTGAGCTGTTAGACGCGGCCGTTGTCTTATCATCGTGACAGGTGTCAAATTTCAAAAATTCAGAAACATTGGACTGATAGTAGGTACGACAGTGATGCCACTGATTCAGATTTGTTATATTTTCTGTACAAAACTCTGCCCCCAGATTCGATTTCACGAATTCGATTGTCGAGTAGCTCAGACTGTGACTGTAGAATACGCTGTACCGAAAATATACGCATATTCTAAACAATTCGATAATCGAATTCGTGAAATAGAATCTGGGCTCTTGCCTATTTTCCACTTGAGCACCATCTTCCGACTAATAAAAAAGCTTTAATCTTCGTGGAATTACAGTGTTTTCGATCTAGAGAACGGGGCAATTTTCATATTGTCACATTGAAATACTCATGGAATGGAAATACTCATGGAATGGTGATGCTATTCAAAAAATAGTGTACGTCGTTCACATTGATCAGATCATTTCAACAAAATTACCGAAAAGATATGCATGAAAGAGAGCTCTAACTGCGCGAAATCATCTTATCATTTCTACGAGAGGGTTCGACCCCGAAAGAGAAGCAAAAATACAACAAATACAGTTCCTGGAAACAACATACTCGATAGAATAATTATCTCGGAGAATTCGGTACACGAGTGTAGTTTTGTAGAATGTTTCCAGAATTGAAATATGTTCACATATTCGATTTTGTTACCTACAAATATACAGAAAAAAATTCATCTGAAACGACGCATTCATCACTCAAAACACTTATACCGTGTGTCACAGACTCTGGGTACACACCTGTTTTCTCCTTTGCTTCTTTAGCTATATTTCTGAAATTTGGAACATTGAATATGCTCACTGAGTAGCATTTCTCGACATATCTGAAAGAAAAAAACAACTTTCAATTCTTCCGGAAATGGCATCAACTTTCGATTCTTGAATGGGACACCCTGTATATTGTTACATGATCGATTAGGGATGATCATGAGGAATCCAACGATACCAGGTTTGATGATGTTATCTCCAATGACTGCGGAGATATCGCCATTTATTTTATTCATAAGCTCAATGAGTGGGAGAGAGAATTCGATTGACCCGCCAGAAAAAGTTTCTCTCTCCTACTCGTTGAGCTTATGGATAAAATAAATGGCGATATCTCCGCAGTCATTGGAGATAACATCATCAAACCTGGTATCGTTGGATTCCTCATGATCATCGCTAGCCGATCATGTAACAATATACAGGGTGTCCCATTCAAGAATCGAAAGTTGATGTCATTTCCGGAAAAATTGGATGTTATTTTTTTCTTTCAGATATGTCGAGAAATGCTGTTCAGTGAGTATATTCAATGTTCCGAATTTCAAAAATATATCTAGAAAAACAAAGGAGAAAACGGGGGTGTACTATGAGTCTGTGACACACGGTATACACTTCTTTCATTGAAAACGAAGTGATGACATGCAATTTTCAAGGATATCTCTCGACAATATACTTTTCGAACTTCTACAAAGCAATTATTATAGTTGAGAGTTCACGAAAACTGTACGCTTCTCATTAATCATTCTTGGCAGGTGGAGTGAATATCCGAGAGTAATAATTATGCATAAAAGCGTGTTGTTTTCTTGTGTTTATGCATCTTTCACTGAAATTAATGAGTTTTCAGAGATTTCTTTGATGAAAAACTCAATTACAAAGTTGGAAGATGACTGCAGTTTTGAATCGCGGCGATTACCACTCAACAATTCCATAGCAAGGTAGGGGAATTTCCAATCGAATCGGATCGTCGCCATATCAATAGGTCTGAATGCGAGCATTCAACAGATTGAAATTCACAGATAGATAATTTTCGGTTATAATTGCACGAGTGCATAAAAATTACCGATAATTTCGCAAGAAAGCGTGATATCTAAAAATTGCAAGTTTATTTTCATATTTTGGCGAAAGTGCCCGAGTCCGAAGGACGGGGGCTATTTTACAAAAAATGAAAATAACCGAATGCAATTTGTATAAGATATCACGCTTGAATGCAAAATCATCTGGTTATTTTTATGCATGAATGTAATTCATTGGAATATTTCACGAATAAAGAAATTCTCAACGAAATGTTATTTTTTGTTCATTCATACTTATAGATTGTATGGAGTACTCACCTAAAATGTGTTGTTACGGTGACTTGATACAATGCAATTACCGCTGTAAGTTTTCGATACAGTGCTATTACCGCTGTGAGTTTTCGATTGCTCTAATGGGACATTTTACATATGAGTGAAATATTCAGTAAAATGCTAGTCTGATTGTTCAAAAAAATCATTTCGAAACAACCAATTCCACTAGATTTCTTCGTGGGTAAATACTGTCGGTTTGAACTCCATAGCGAAAAAAATTTTCAATTCACTTACCTCAGTTGAGAACATACTATATTCCTTTTTTCGGTCGGTATCGATGATCACATTACAATTGAATTCGAGAAGATGGATAGATGAAGCATATTTCTGAATATTCATGTAATATTTCCAGCATTGTTATTATTTCGAATGGAATGTTTTTTTGTGATTTCATGAAGAAGAAATGAATTGATATATATTCGGCTTTTTTTTAATGCATGAGTAGTGGGAATATTTCTTGAACACAAATATTAACCATGCAGGTTTTAAAAAATTGCTTTGCTTTTGTACCATTATTGAAACACAAAAAATACATGCCCTAATTTTCAAAAATCACTTTACTACAATGACATATTGTAAAACATCTTGTTCAATACATAGTTTTGCGGACGACAGTACTCTTTATACCAGTTTCTCTTCCAGAATCCCCATACCAGCTGGAGAAAGAAAAATTCAAAGAAACATTCACGTCAATAAAATTAACGATGACTTGACAAGAATAATAGAATGGAGTAACATGAACACGGTAGAATTTAATGCTAAGAAAACCCAGGCATGCCTCTTCTCAAGAAAAGCCGATCTATCATCATCAAATATTCAGATGTCAGGAGTAACTATTCCTACAAAATCAAGTATCTCGATGCTAGGAATTACGATCAGTGATAACTCTCATAAGGAAAACTATGTGAGATCAATCGCTAAAAGTGCTTCCCGGAAACTTGGATTTCTATTTCGTGCGAAGAAATACTTCACTTCTCGTCAGCTTCTAAAGATCTACAAGGCTCAGATACGACCTGTCATGGAATACAGTTCTCATGTGTGGAGTTCGGCACCACAACATTCATTCTATTCAGAGAAAGGCAATTCGTCTTGTTGGTGATTCTTCGAACAGAGACTCGCTCACTTCATTGGAACATCCTAGAAGGGTCGGAGACTTGTCTCTTTTCTATAGATACTTTCACGGTCGATACTCTTCCGGATTTCTATCAATCGTTCCACCCTTGGCAATATCTACACGGATGACTCGACGAGTAGAGAATTCCCACCCCTTTGTTGTGAATTTGGAACCCTGTCGAACCCCTCTTGCTCAGAGATCTTTTTTCAATAGAACAGCTGAGCTTTGGAACTCCTTGCCAAAAATGGTTTTTCCTGCGGCTAACAAACTTCAGAATTTCAAAGTAAATGTTAATTCGTATTTCCTGTCTCTTGATTCACACATTACAGGGCTTCCCTTTCGTGTGAATCTGAAAAAAAACGTGTGTAGAATACGAGTATGTATTTGGAAGAAGAACGATGGAGACTTTCCCATATCACTCAAAAGAAAATGAAACAACAAAAAAATCATATCATTTTGAAAACAAACAAATATGACTGTGCGAATTTCTAACAACCATCAAAATATCCGAGAGATAGCGGGTGACATTTCAACATAAATGTAATGTCGTCTTTCCCAGACAAAATATATCTTTTCAACTCTAATTGAAAATAAACCTGCCATGCGTCAGGTTGCGGGAAAAATATAAAAACAACCCTAACTCATATCTCTGGATGAAACACTCTTAGAAGTTTTTATGAGTGTCTTGAAAGACTGTCGCATCCTCGTCCATTTGACTGACATATTGAGGTGACATCGCACGTGGTTATAGCCTCTTCGCTACATTTTTATTAATACTAATGCTTTCGACCTTTCTCCCTTTTACGTCTTCATCTATGACATTTTCGTGCTATAACCGTTATGGGGTATACTGCACTACATGTATTTCTCTCCTACATTCGTTCCGTTTTTGATAGATACATCGCTGACCTATTTGGCGAAATATTTCAGGATGCTTTGCGTATTTTCCGTTTGTATTTCAGTTGATCTCTCGGAATGATATCAAAATTATTAAATGAATGAGTGGATAAGTGAACATTTAAAAAAAATGTAGTGGAAAAATTACCTAACTACCTGCAATATTCATATCAGGTTAGTATTGGCGGACTATCCCAGCATTTTTTACTATTTCTGAATCTTTTCTGTGGGGTAATATGTGAGGTTATACTCTGTAAACGATATAATTTGAAAATCACTTCAAGTCCCGTTCTACTTAGGAGTGAATATAGAGCTATTTTGCATTTTCCTTGAACGATAATCAAAAGCTAGTCAATGTATCAGAAGTGATGACGTCATTCGTAACTGAAAACAGACCACTGAATTGAATGTGATCGAACCTCTGTCTCCTTTCATGGTACTGCAAGTGGCTTATTCCATTACTCTGAATATATTGAGAAGCCATTGCCATGTACATTTCTGGCCAGTTCAAGACTTTGCAGCAAAAAAATTTTCCAATACAGGCGGGTGTGACATAATGCTATTCATACCGACTGTGACTAATGTATTTTTGGTTGGAGGCCTCGCCATTTTGAAGAGGATTGAGTTCACATTTGAAACGGAATATTGGAAATATATATACATATATATATATATATATATATATATATATATATATATATATATATATATATATATATATATATATATATATATATATATATATTTGATCGGCTAGGCTTCCGCGGTCAGAAATGTGCTGGCTGGAACTTCCGGTTGATCCGCGTCTGGAAAGATTTACTTGTCTACGTTTCGACTCCCATTTCGGAGCCATTTTCAAGACTTAGTGACCTTGCGTCTAGGTCTGAGTTGTCTCACTAGCTGGCTATCATCACTGGAGATCGAGGATAGAAGGTTGGTGGGATTCAAGGGTTCATTAGTAGTTATGGCAGGACCAGGTATCGGACGGTCGATGGGAGGTTCGAACGGATTGGTTCCCAAGTCGGAGTGAATAGAAGTATGTCGGACCAAAAGTGGTTTCCAGGTATTGGGGAGTCTTTGAGAATCGTCGCGTTTATTGAGACAGTTGGGACGTTTTTCGATTTCAATGGCTTCACGGGTAATTCTGGTTTGGAGGGTTTTGGCTGTGGCAACGGTTTTGGTGTTTTTGAAATCTATTTTGTGGCCTGTTTCTAGATGATGTTGGAATAATGCTGAGTTTGTGTCAGAATTACGGACTGCTAGTTCGTGTTCATATGCTCTACAGGACACTCGTCGGTTGGTCTGGCCGATGTATGTTCTGGGACAGTTAGAGCATGGTATTTCATATATTCCTTGGGTTTCATTGGGGATTGTGTCTTTGGGTGTTCGAAGGTAGGTGGATATTTGGTTGTTAGCTGTGAAAATGGTTTTAATGTCATGTCGTGTCAGAATTCGACTTATTTTATCCGTAACACCATGAATATATGGAAGGAAAGCTTTTTGTCGTTCAGGTTCGTCCTTCGGGGGTCTAGGGTGAAGATCTCGGGTTTGCTGGAGTTTAATAGACTTGTGGATTTGGGAATCGGAAAAATCGTTCTGGGTAAGTGCGGATTTGAGCTTTTCCATTTCATTGGATCTATTGTGGTTATCGGTGAGTTTGAAGGACCTATGTATGAGAGAATTCAGAACCGAATTCAATTGTGCTGGGTGATGATGAGACTTGGCATTGAGGTACCGGTTTGTATGGGTTGGTTTGCGGTAGACGGTGTGAGTGAAAGAATTGTTGGACTTCCTGATGAAAACATCCAAGAATGGGAGGGAGTCGTCCTTTTCTATTTCCATAGTGAATTGTATGTTGGGGTGAATGGTGTTAAGGTGGGTCAGGAATGTTGGTAGGGTTTCAAACCCATGAGGCCAAATGGCAAAGATGTCATCTACGTATCTGAGCCAGCAACCGGAAGTTCCAGCCAGCATATATATATATATATATATATATATATATATATATATATATATAAAATGAGTGAGACATATAAAAAAATAGTTATTTATGATATAAGTGGTAAAAGTGATATTTTATTTCGTTATTCTGGGAGTTTATATATATATATATATATATATATATATATATATATATATATATATATATATATATATATATACATAATATACATATATATATTTATATATATATATATATATATATATATATATATATATATATATATATATATATAAAATGAGTGAGACATATAAAAAAATAGTTATTTATGATATAAGTGATATTTTATTTCGTGAGAAGGGGAGTTTGAGACACTACGCCGAAGGCGGAGTGTCTATATATATATATATATATATATATATATATATATATATATATATAGACACTCCGCCTTCGGCGTCGTGTCTCAAACTCCCCTTCTCACGAAATAAAATATCACTTCTACCACTTATATCATAAATAACTGTTTTTTATATTCCGTTTAGACGAGTAGTAAGTGAAACTTCAGTGGAAATATATCACGCATGGAACCCATAATTAATTGAACTTCTAAATAGTTACCTACAACTTCGATTTTCTTCGAAGGAGTCATTGACTTTAATGAATTTTCAAATGGAATAAAAATAAAAATAAATTGTTTCAAGCTTGTTATAATAAGAGTATCTGAATTTTAAATAGGTTAATTTGTAGTACAAGTCTTTCAGTTACTGCTGAGTATCTTTCATTACTATTATTGTTGAAATATCATGAAAGATTGTTGAATAGCTACCGAGCTCAATAAAGTTATTCCATTCCACTCAATATTCACAATATTGAGTCTCAGTTTCAGCAACTACGGCTCTTCTCATTTGAATAAAGTTAGAGCTCCTTCGTGAAGAACCCCATATTTGATTCTTGCAAATTTCACAACTAATGAAAGCTCCTGAAACTTGCCAAATTCGCAGGTTTTGAGCAACACTTGGATACGCTGTCTACCCGACGTATTCGCAGTATTTCCCGCTTCATCATTTACATTCAGGGCATGACTACATTCAGTCTTTCGAAGCCGACTCTTCATAGATTTTCCGCATCTGTATGCGGACCATCGGCTCTCCTTTGTGTTGAGTTTTGTCACAATTATGTGCATCGTTTCACATCTCGGTGTGTTCGAATGTTTACCATGCTGGTATTCATCGACCCAACAGGCGATTGAAATTCCATTGGGCGATTAGGTTTCCCTCCAGCCTTGTGTGAAGAGAAAATGGTGGAACATGGAGACGAAAGAAGATAATGGAATACTATATTGTACAAGTGAGAAAAAAGAGATATTTCTCACGAGCACAGAAGTTTGTTGCAAATCAAGCGAGTGAGAAATATGTCATTTTCTAACACATTGTACACTGTATTTCTTTTACGGTTGCGTTGTTTTCAAGTACTGAAAATTAAAATACATATATGAAAATACTTGTATGTCATTCACTCATTTTTATATTTCATCTTAACTAGTATTTAAAAGTTATAGTTGAAAAATTTTGTGAAGTGATTCCTGGTAGGTTGTTTTGTTTCTACATGTTCTCGGCAATTGAAATATTAGCTGCGGTCGAAGTTGATGGGGAAACGTATTGAGCTTTCACAGCATTGTTGTGTTCAGTTTCTAACGACGCTGGAGGCTGAATGGATTTTTTTATACTTTTTGAAATTTCATTTTGTTAGCTATGGAGTTTTCGATATAAGATTCAGCAAGATTGTTGGATTTACAACCCCTATGGCGTTTTAGAGTTAAAAGATCTGCCCCTGTATTAACTAAAATAGTCGCAGATGACCTTCGAAAACAGTGGCCAGTGTATAATTCAAATTTATTCATACCCACAGGCTGTTTCGTACATTTGCTATTTTTGTAATTTAAGGAAAAAAACGTGTTTCATTTGTGCACGGTCGAAGCTTCACATATTTTTCATGAATTTGGAGAATTCTCCCGTGACTGTGAAATATCTAGGAACCTTGGTTTTAGTATCGGGTAATTTTATCAAAACGGCCCAATTAAGATCTTCCATGTCATCAATTTTCAGTTGTCGAAGTTCATCACAACGGCATGCCCCTGTAAGGCCAATAGCTGAAGCATCCTGATATCAAAACCATACATTCATTTTTATAACAATTTGGGAAATTTCCAATTCATACCTGTTTGAGCAAATACTTTTCATAAGGTGCAATTTTCAATTATTATTGAATTTCCTCAGAAGTTGATGTTTTCGACTGTTTTGGAGCATATTTTTCAGATTTGCGTTTGAAAAATGCACGTACTTAACGTATTTTGATAAATCAACACAGTTTTCTAATAATTAAGATACTCCTCAGCATCGAGTACCGAGACCATAATGTTGATGATTTCAATCTTCTTGACAACTCTTCAAAATGAACTAACAAGTTATTATCGGAAAAAGAATTCACCTTGACTTTCATTTTCCAGTCCATAAACTTTCTGTGAGCGATTTCATAATTTTCCCTTGATGTGTTGGTAGCAAATTATTGCAAACATCCATTACTTTCTGAACAATTTCTGGAGGTGTATTTTCAAATTACTTCTTATTCGAGGGAGACGGAAAAATCGCGTTGGGTGGTAAACTTCACCCTCGTGAGAAAAAAAAGCTCTTTGCTCCCCTGTTATACAAATAGGAATTGTGATGCAATTATACTGAGTAGTTCCTGCTGCAATTGTAAAACTGAACTAGTTGATACAATTGTTCGGTGAAGCAGACTGGGAAAATGTGGAAAACTATTCTTTATTAATATATAAAACGTGACACACAGTCGAGAAAATCTCAATCTTGACAATACTTCAAAAAACAAAAAACAAAAGCTTATCATAATCAAAATTATACGAAGTGATTTCTAACATTCTTCCACCCAGGATTGGAAATATCGGTGATATTTTAGTCTCAAAGATTGAGTTTCGAAGGAGGAATTACTTTTCGGCCATATCTAGTAAACATCATCCTATTGTCTGAAGTAGAAGCGTTTGATTTCTGTACGGTGTCCTCATAGCATTGTCGTAAACCACCATCAGACTCATGCATTTCCAGTGGATATATCTTCTGGAGAGGTCGTAACATTGAACCTGTTGGAGTTCTCAAGCGAATCAATCCAGCTTTGCCATCTTTACCTACAACTAATTGTTCCACTCTTGCTAATGGCCATTCTATTCTCTTCGAATCTTCTTTTTCAACCATTACTATTTCTCCAATTTGAGGACTATGTTGATTACTCTTCTTTCTCTGTTGAACCAACTGTCCCAGATACTCTTTTCGGAACCTTCTTCTCAAATCGTCTCTAATTGTCTGTCGATATCGATGTCTTCTTCGTAGTGAATCAGCATCCACCATATCAATGTCAGCAACTCCAGTGTTCACCAGATCTCTCAAAAACATCGCAGGTGTTAATGTGGCTAAATCTTGTTGATCTTCAGAAATATAAGTCAAAGGTCCATCGTTAACTACAGACTCACAGTCACACAAAACGGTTGAAAGTTCTTCATACGTCAAACATGCTCTTCTCAGAATTTTGACCAATAACTGTTTGACTAATCGAATCAAACGTTCCCACCATCCGCCCCACCATGCTGCAAAAGGTGGATTGAACTTCCAAGTTATTCTTTCGGTAGTTTGATGCTGTGAAATTTCGGTCCAGTTCAGAGATGAAAATGCATTTTGAGCTCCCACAAAAGCACCACCATTATCTGAATAAACTGTAGTAGGTCTTCCTCTTCGTGAAATAAACCGTCTAAAGGCTTCAAGGAAGGCATCAGTTGATAGAGATAAAACCAATTCTAGATGCACCGCTCTATAGATAGCGCATGTGAAGAGACACACCCATACTTTCTGCTTGTTTCGTAAAAACAAATGTCCAAAAAAATCAATTCCTGTAATTTCGAAAACATACCCATCTCGAACTCGCTCTTTAGGTAATGCTACATCAGTGGTTTCAAAATTGTTGGTCTGAAATCTTCTACAGATGAAACATTTTGAGACGATTGATTTCAGAGTTTTTCTTCCTCCAATTATCCGAAATTTATAGAAAGAAGTCCTTGTACTCCAACATGGCACGACTGAACATGAGTATCGTGAATCAGTCTAGAAACTACCGGATAATTCGTAGGTAATAAAATTGGATACCGAAATTCTTCCAAATCTTCCCTTTCGGTGATTTTAGTTTTCAAGCGAAAGAGCCCAAAATCGTATCGAAACACCGACAAAGAACCAATTCTTTCTTCTACCCCACTGAAACTTTCTATTTGGACACATCTCAGAAGAGTTTTTTCACTTTCCTCTTTCTCGATCGCAGTCAGCGAACCTTGTCGTCGATTGATAGGATGCCTCAAATTGAAAATGGATCTCTTCACCCAAGCCATCATATTCACAATTTTCCTGTATCTCGAAAAATAACGGTAGAAGCAGGAGAAATCGATTTTATTCTGACAAAACAGAGAACTAACACCTTTCCTTTTTTCTTCTATCACTATCTCTTCGTCAATTTCGAATACTTGAGAAGGCCATTCATTTCTATTTTTATACAGCCACGGGGGTCCTTCCCACCATCTTGATTGGAGAATATTCGAAACTGTGCAACCCCTTGAAGGTAAATCGGCTGGGTTTAGAATACCAGGGACGTGAAACCAATTGTCTTCGTCAGTAAGTTGCTTAATATCTTGGATTCTATTCCAAACAAATGGTTTCCACATATCTTTTCTTCTGATCCAAGACAGAACCGTTGAAGAATCGGTTCAAAAAAACTTCAGGAAATTATTAGTATCGAAGCTATCCATAATTGAAACATGTAACCTCGCAGCAATCGTAGCGGCCAGAAGTTCAAGACGTGGTATAGACATTTTCTTTATTGGTGAAACTCTGGATTTTGCTTGAACTAACTGAACGAAAACACCATTTTTAGTCTCAGTTCTAAAAAAAAAATTGCTGTAGCATATGCATTCTGACTGGCATCACAAAAAGTATGCAGACTTATCTGTCTTGGACATTCAGAATCTTGCATTATCCATCTGGGGATTTTTAAATTTGTCAATATGCTTAGTTCCCTCAACCAACTGAGGAATTCGTTTTTCATATCGATCGGTACTTCGGAGTTCCATCCTATTTTCATATTCCATGCCTTTTGAAGGAGTAACTTGGGATGAATCAAAACTGGAGATGTAAAACCTATCGGATCGTATATTCTGTTAACAATAGAAAGAATAACCCTTTTCGTTAATGATTCCATGTTCAAATCTTTGAAATTTTCCAAACATATCCTCAAAGTATCGGTTCTTCTTTCCCAGGTTAAACCAAGTACAGGAGAATTCAACTCTTCAGCGCTTTCTTCTAAGTCTTGGAAAGTTGTATACTCCCAACCTCTGAGATCGAACTTAGCATCATTCATTACTTCTTGAGATTCTTTGATGAATTGGCATAGCTCTTCTTCAGTTTCGACACTTGTAACGCAGTTGTCGATGTAAAAACTTTTCGATAGTTTGGAAATTGTACTGGACGAAGGTGAAGTTGAAAATGCTTGTTGCAGATGATAGTTGATGACCGCTCCAAATAGAAATGGGCTACATGTGATCCCAAAAACTACCCTAGCATGTCGAAATATTTTCAGGGTTTTATCTTTGTCATACCAAAGAAATCGTACGAAGTTTCGTTCTCTTTCATTCAAAATAATTTGCAAAAAAGCTTTTTTTATGTCTGAAATAACACCTATTTTGAATAGACGAAAATTCAACAAAACAGCAGGGATGAGACTGATCAAGTTAACACCTGTTTCCAGACATTGATTCAGTGAGGGGCTATCTTTCTGTTTGGCTGAAGCATCAAACACAGGTCTCAGCTTCGTGGTAGAACTGTTAAGTTTCAGTACATGTCGATGAGGAAGGTAATGGGCTTCGACGTCGATATTTTCAACAGGTATCTTTTCGATTATTCCCTCTGATAACCATTCTAGAAAAACGTTATGGTATTCTTCATAATAGTTATACTTTTCCAACTTCTTCATGAGTGAATCTAACCTATTTTTCACCAGCAGAAAATTATTTGGAAGTGGAGGATGTCCTTCAATCCAGGGCATATCAACTTGATATCTGCCATCGTTAGTTCTAGTAACGGTGGACAAAAAATGTTCCATGATAGTTGCTTCATGCTGTTTTCTTGTTTTCTGTTCGTTTGGATCTGCAATACCCAAAATCTCTAGGCTCCAAAAATCTTTAATACTGTGAGATCTACTTTATAACGTAGCTGATAACAGAGAATTCGGTTGGGCAGCAATCGTTGAAGGATTTTTTGACTTTCCCATCAACGTCCTCCCAAGAGAAGTTTTCATTGCTACCAATCCAGATTTCAGAACATGACGAGCTCCAGAGAATAATCTGCCAGCAACATCAGCACCTATCAGAATGTCTATAGGACCTTCTTTAAAGTCAGTTATTTGGATACCTAGTGCGGTCAGCTCTTTTATCCATGGATTTTCGGGTACTGCTCTCACACTGTTACAAATTATTGGTTGATCCAGTACTTCCAAACTCCAGGAATATTGTTTGTCCAAACTTTCCAGTATCACTCTATAACAATGATGGTTGCTTCAGATTTTATTCCACCAAATAAGGCATGAATCATTTCTTCCGTTTTAATCGGTTCGAATTCCATTTCAAGGGCGGTATATTTGTTTATAGGATCTCTCTGAACCAGTGTCAATAATTACTCGAACTAATCGTGATTTTGATTTTCCTTGTAATCGAACAACTAAAGTCTGTAGGAATACTTCATTAAACGTGTGATTCGACAGATTTTCAGTGGGAATGATAACTCCCTCGGCTTCGGGTAAAGATTTGGGGCACATTATTGTTGAATGTTTTTCTGCACATTTATGACATTTGAGATAGGCGGCAGATCTACATTTACGTGCTATGTGACCAAATTTCAGGCATAAATGACAACAACCACTTTTAGATAAGATCTTTTTACGTTCATCAAGGCCTAGATTTTTGGTTTCAGTACAATCAGCACTCTTATGATCTTTTCTGCAGAAAATGCACTCAACTATCTTAGCATTCATCAAACCTGACGCTGTAAAAATTGGTGTAGAATCTTCTTTTTTCTTGAATCGTTGAGTTCCGAAACTAGATGCAAGTTTTATTCGTTCTTCGTTTTCAACTTCATTGCGCAGAAACATCATCAAAATATCTAGACGTTTTTTCAGGATGTCATTGTTGGAAAAATTGACACCCCTTTGCCAAACGCGAAGAATTTCTTCAGGAAGACAGGATTCAATTAAAGGATATAACATTGCGGCACATTTATCCGATGTGACTCCTAAGGTATCAAGGGCCCGCAACTGGGTTTCTAACTTATCGTAAAGATAACTCAACTTAGCTTTTCCATGGAAGTTATTCATTATGAGTTTCAGAAGTTCTCGTACGTAGACCTCTACTAACAAATCGTCACGACCAAATCGGGATTTGAGGCTATCTATCGCTTTTGGGTAATTTTCACCTGACGGAGGATAGCTTTCTGTAACTTGTTGAGCACGTGATTTCGGAATCATAGTTTGCCGAAGGTATTGAAACTTCTCTTCATTAGTTAAGTGTTGATCTTCATGAATAGTTTTGAATTGAGCCCAAAAACTCAACCAATCTTGTATATCTCCTCCAAATTTCTTCAATTGGATGGAGGGTAACTTTACCTTTTTTGATTCCGAATTGGTGTTTCGTTCAGAATTTGAAGATACATTAGTGGTAGATAAATTCATTCGACTTTGGACTCTCAACTTCAAGTTATTGTAACACATCACATAATGATCAGCCTTTTTCATTTCTTCGTCAATATCTATGATATCATCAGAGTTATCATCAAGTATTGCATCGATTAGTTTCTTGTCAAGTTCAACAAGAATGCCAATTTTCTGTTGTAGGATCTGGAGTTTTCCTTGAACATCAATAAGATCCGTTTCTGAGGATTGCAAATCATTGATAGCAGCATCATGAATTCTTGTGAACGAAGTTCTGTGTAGATCTAACGTTTTCAGTAGTTTTTCCATGATGAACCCTAGTCCTGTCACGGTCGCCAAATTGTTGCAATTGTAAAACTGAACTAGTTGATACAATTGTTCGGTGAAGCAGACTGGGAAAATGTGGAAAACTATTCTTTATTAATATATAAAACGTGACACACAGTCGAGAAAATCTCAATATTGACAATACTTCAAAAAACAAAAAACAAAAGCTCATCATAATCAAAATTATACGAAGTGATTTCTAACAGTTCCTAGTATTGAGTTTCATCATGTTCATCTCAAGGCTCTGCCTTCTGTACATACTGGAAAAAGTTTTTGATAGAAGTCGAAAATGTTATGAACTGCTTTTTTCACCTTGTTAGACGATTAGTTTCAATAAAATACGAACTCGTCTCCGATCTACTCTGTTGAAAATGTAGATTGGACCTAGGAATTTCATGTTCCCATTCAACGACTTGACTTACACATGCTATTTCTTACTGAATATTTCTTTCGATTTCAGGAAATATAGCCCCCATTACTCCTGAATAGGGTAGCTTTCTGTTAACGATAGACTTTTCATGATCGGATCAGTATTTCCGAAGACTCTTACAAACAAAGTTACAAACCAACCTCTATAATATTAGTTTAGAAGTATAGATATAGATTATGAAACAACCGTAGTGGGTTTGTGGAAGTCTTGTGAGAATAACAAAAAGGACGACGTCAAAAAAAGAATTGGAAAAAACTATTTTTCACTTACGTTTTCAGATATTTTCATGTTCCTGCCAATTTCATGAGTTATTTCATGATTTTTTATTCTACGTGAGAGATATGCAATCAGCATTTTTGGAAAATCTTCAGAATTATAAGTAATTGGAACTCCTCATGCCAAGTTTGATAACATAATTCTCACTTTCAATATTTTGATTTCCTCTATAGACTATTTTTTAATCTGAAAATAAGTGAGTCATGAAAAGTAATAATATTGCAACATTGTTAGTTGAGTCCAATATTTCAGTGGAAAAGTAGAATTTTTATCTCGATGTCTCTAACGCAAAGCAAAATATGGAAAATCGACTCTGTTTGTGAATTCGTGGTAGGTCGAGTTTGAAGTACATATTTCGGTACCTTGATAGAACTATAAACTTGTGGATCTGTTCATAATCCACATTGATATCCCATTTAAAAATTGAAATTCAAGGGTATCTACATTTCGAGAGCAGGACAATGATAAAGGGCAACGCAGAAAACCACTAAGGTCACAAAAATTACGAAAAAGATATTCTATAAAAACTTGTGCGAGCTGTGGTTAACGTAGCTCCCCTTCAAACACGTAATCCTTAATTTGGGTGAATATAAGGAGTAAAAGTATGTTCGAGTAAAACTGGTTACCCATCCAGATCAAAGACCTTATAAACGACCTCCGTCAAGTGAAGGAAGTTACGTTATAGGAATGAACACAGTGGTCATCTCTCTTCATGTATCAATTTTATGTCTATCATGGCAATGTGAAAGAAATTGTATTTACGTTTATAATGCATGATATAACATATCTATGACTTCTTCGGGAGATTTTTATATGCCCATTATTATTGGTGGATCATTTGCCTTGTTGAAAATGGTAAGTTGCGAAATTCTAGAGTTATATTGGATATCATTGTGGAGATGAAGTTAGGAATTACCGAAAACAAAGAAAGAAAGGAAAATCATGTAAATTTTGAGATTTCACTCATCAGAACATTCATTTATAATACAGGGATGATTGAAAGAAAAACAAATGTTTTATCGAGTTTCTGGCTTAGAGTTCATATTTCGGTAGAACTTCCATTCCCCAACAACAATTTCCTATGAAATCATCCTATATGTTTCAAAATGAGGATACTCTATTTTTGAACGGATTCAATATTTATTGTTCTGCCCTCTGTAAACTGTTTGATCCAAAGCCAATATAAATGCATCTAATTCGGTTATCGACAATGTATCAACATTTGTCAGTACCTAAATTGGAGTTTTACAACAATAAAATTATCAAATAGTCCTATCTGTTGCACAATTTATGGCCTCACTATATGATATGAGAATGAATGTCTCCACTAAAGGTTGAAGTTATTTGGGATGAGCTTTTCTCGACTAGAATTGATTTTGAAATGTTCAAATGATATTTGTGACAACTTAAGGGTGGCTTCTTGATCTTGTGGGGACAAATTATCGTGACCTTAATTCGAAGCTTGGCTTCGAAAATAACATTTTTGGGCGGTATATCAAATTTTCGGTTGCTATACGTTTCAAGTGATCCCACAAATGTGTGTTATTGACATGATAAAAGATGAAAACACACCATCAAATCATAAAAATTCAAATCCGAAAAAACAGTTGGATAATACAAAGCACTGACTGCATTCGATATTTCCAAATGAAAACGAGCCAACTTCAATCACCTATCAGCTTATTGATGGCTCACAAAGTTCATTTGAATGTATGAAAATATTGTTGAATATTATGCATTAGCCAAAGGTTTTGTTATTTGAATTTTGAGTTGAATTAAATTCGTATATTTGGATTTTTCATTCCACTATGCAGTTTCTGATAGGACACAAACAATAAAACCCAAAATAGGGTCATCATTGGAGTCCACAAGAATTTGCTTGCATAAAAAATCGAACAGTACAAGCTAGAATGATATGTGACGCTTTTCAGATTTCAGCTGGTTGAATTTTCCTGCGTTAATGTCGATGCTCGCCTAAGTGAAAAACCTCATTATTTTCTATGGAAACTTTTTTGGAGACAAAACAGTCTCGAGCATCCATTAACAGCCATCCGCACAGATGGCGTGACGTTTTTTTTATACGCTTCTCTTCTATTGTACGTTCTCGTTTTTCAAAAAGTAGTTGTGAATAAAAATAGGGATAAGCTTCAACTATGAATCCATTTATTGATATCTCAATAACACGAGTGGATGTGCCAAAAAACAAATACAAGCAAATAATATACAGTTGCCTGTAAGATATTCACATATTAGGGTTTACTAAACCGCGACACGCAGTTCGCTAAACAATAGCTTCCCCAAACAGGAACTTTGAACAGTTCGAAGTTTCTGCTTGAGGAAGCTATTGTATAGCCAAACAAGTGTCGCGGTTTAGTAAACCCTAATATTTGAAGATCTTACTGGCAACTTTATATCATTTCTTTAATATAGATTTTCATCGAGTAACGGCTTCTTCCATTCAGTTAACAAATAGAAGCATTTTCTCAACCTATCACAATCTGAAAAAATCAGTATTAATAATGGAATCTATACAACTGTAGTAGGGTAGACTTCTTTGTACCCCGAAAAATGCTGCATGAATTAAAAAGAGTTCCTTTCGGATGGAACGAGTCCAATTAATCATCAACTTCTCGTATAATCGAATTTTGACTATCAAAAATTCACAAGAACAATCACCATAGAAACTGGTATTTATAGTAATTCTACTCAATTATTATTCGACTAGATCCAATATTATTGTTGATTATATCATTAACCTCTCTCTAAGGTTGTATCCTGCCCGTCCAGGTATTATGTAGAAATCGATGTTTCCACGGATCATTAATATTACCGCTCCTGCTAGGTGCTAGCAACAACCAGAATAACAATTTCGCGTATATATACGTACATATACATATATATATATATATATATATATATATATATATATATATATATATATATATATATATGTATATACGTATGCGATGTGCGAATTCCTTTTCTTATTGACAATTTTCTTCATTGATATTTGTCGAAAAATTTCCCCAGACAGCATGATGAGGGCAGATTCTTTTGATTTCCGTTTTCTGGCATTACTCTCTTTTGGCATCATTTTTTCAGATTGTGGTAGGTCAAAAACCCAGAAAACTACGTAGAAAATATTCATTTGATTTCTGACGTCTGCGTCAGCTATATTTGATCTAGTACTAAAGAAAGTACTATATACAGAGTAGTTGAACAAAAAGTATGGATCTCACATGGTTTTCCCTTGAGTTATTATTACCGATCGTAATTTCCAACATCGAGATATATTACTTAGTACAAATAGTTATTCCTGACTTAATATATTGGATGATGATAGATCGGAATTATTTGAGGAGAGACATTATCGTTAATACTATTGGCGCTGATGCCTCTCTGTATTTTTGTTTCTCATGGTGACATGGAGACTCTGAAAGATAAAATAGTATGAAGGGTACAACTCCTATAAACTGCCAAAATTTTTGCCCAAAAAATCATTGATATGAATCAGAAACGAAGTGGTCACCAAAACTGAACCGTGTGGAACAGCACTACAAACTACCTGAATCCATATGAATATGCTTTACGAAGTCGTAATACTCTTTCATCGGAGTCAATCTCAAGATGTATTAGCCTCTGATGCAGCTAGCCACTCGTGCCAGCGAAACGCCACGAAGAAATTCCGAACATCAACGGCCTTCAAACCCGAACAAAAGTATTGATACCAGAGACCCCGATGTTAAACTCGATCAAATGCTTTTGAAATGTTTGTTTTCCTAATTTTTCGATGGAACGCTAACAAATATGTGAAACACACGTCAATTAGTCACTGGTTGATCTTTGATGGCAAAAAACGTGTTCTCGATTATTGATCATTTTTGATTTCTCCAGTTATTTGATAAGCTTCATTTTTCCGTAAGTATGGGAATGCTAGAAAGCAATGCAGTTGGTCTATAATTAAAAGGTTGAGTTTTTTTTTTCTAGGGACCGGCTGAAGTCTGTTGAACAATTTGCGAAGGACTGGCGTCAATTCGGGGCACTCACTTTAAGAACAGTTGCTGGGATTTTATCAGATCCGCAAGCATTGTTCATATTCAGGTTCATTAAAATATTTCGTTGGTGAATAATCATTTCAGGCATATATCTTTCGACAGTCGTGATATTCAGGGGTTCTTTTCCCGACGAGTCCAAAGTACAATATTCAGCAAACATATTAGCAAATTTATTCACTTCCTGTTGGGCACTGGTGGCTTGTGATCCACTCTGTATAGCAAATGACCGAAGAAGTTAAAAAGTATGTGTAAAATATGCCTCCTTCAAATGCAAAATATACGTGTCCGAGACTTTATGCTCAAAATTCAAAAGAAAGGGGAAAACCTAGGTGCATACTTTTGGACCGACCACTCTCTATTTCCTAGCATATGAGGTCCACTCTCT
Source organism: Zygogramma bicolorata (assembly GCA_032362365.1). NCBI lineage: Eukaryota > Metazoa > Arthropoda > Insecta > Coleoptera > Chrysomelidae > Zygogramma > Zygogramma bicolorata. The sequence continues at coordinate 846,190 of JAVJAQ010000825.1, forward strand.
CTATTATAGCTCACTCGGATTTTTGCGCGAAAACTACTCCTTAATGAAAATTCGAAGAATATATAGAAAAAAGAAATCGAGGAGAGTCGAAGATAATAGGATAACTAGATTACCGTTCGAGCACAAATATGATATGAAATCGTAACGCAAAGCAAACATTTCTTTTGCCAGAGTCTATCAACAAGTGAAACATCTCCCGAATGAAATCCGATCACGAATAGCTTGGTGAGAATTGATCCTCATGAAACACCGCCGATTGAACAGGTGGGCATGAGTATCCATGTGGAAAAAGTAAGGCTAGAGTGTTGTCGGACATTATGAAGGACAGGGAAGTAAGTACGCAATCTAGGAACGAAGATATATTTTGTACCATGATGGGATATAACTGTTCATATGTGAATTATCCTATTATCGTATCAACAACTGGTGCATTGATAATAGTCCTGAGAATATCAAAAAATGCAACTGAAAAAAAAACAATGATTGACTTTCGGTACATTATAGAGATAATTGGGCTTCTGAGGTACGATACCATTAAAGACTCAGGAGTGATATTCGTCAATAAATTCACTTTTTCTGATCACATCGAGGATAAAATATCAGAAAGTCTTAGAATGTATGGATTCATTATCAGAAATTGTAAAAATTCTGACATTATTGCAGCTCTCAAACCGTTATTCAACTCGCTGATAGTCTCTAAACTTGCATAATATGCAAACTTGATTTGGTATCCCTTTGGGGTGTAATCAAATAAAAGATTGAAAATTCTAGAATTGAAAAGGAATATAACATCATTGTCTTTGTATAAGTTGTTGAATGGATATATCCACTGTGCCGATATATTGTATCAAATCAATAATGATATTATCCGTATGACATCCAGAAAGAGTATAGTATTTCGATGATCGAAGGCAAAAACAAACATTCTGATGGAATCGCTCGTGTATGTAGGTATGTATATGTGTAATGATTACAATGAAATCTGTAAGCGATGCGATATTTTTTCCTGTACTCTGTATGAACTCATCAAAATTGCTTGTATTCATTTAGAGTAGTTTTCCTCGTACCAAGTTATTTTCACGTATTTTTCTTAAGATTGTCCTGTAAATGGAGAATTGTTGGACAATAAAGATATTATTATTTTTTTAATTTTTGTTCAAACAAACCGAGATGTTCTGTACTACCCTCTACTCCGACCCAGTGGGCGAACGCGCTGGTACCATTAACCAATGACCTCTCCCTGCTTCGCAGGGTATATGTTCCGAGATATAATGGCTCCGAGAATCGTGAATCCTGAGCAGACGCTGGTATGGTCTTTAGTTCCGAGAGAAAAATCGGAATATTATTTCTCAATATATCAGAATCTATGAATGATATTCAGGCACTAGAGTCCAAGTTGAGATTTTTATTTTTCACTTGAGATGAATTTCACTGATAATGATTTCACTCTTCTTTATATACTTTTGATGCTCCTGAAGGACAAATTCTATATTCGATCCCAATATGATCAGCTATATCATAACATCCAGAACTCAGTGTTTGAATTCATCACTCTTCAGAAAAAGAAACAAAAATAGGCAGTGAACAGAAAGAACCTTATTGCTTATGGATCTGATTTATTTCTGTACTTTTCTTCAAACTTTCACTATCGAAAGTATCTATTTTGTGCTAGAAGATTAGTCAAACAATGAATCTGTTTTCTGGGTGGACCTGTAGATACAATCCTGCTCGATATTTAACTCAATTTTGTATTAGGTACTCACCAATGTTTAGAAAGCAAATATTACTTTATTTCATGTCTGGATGAAGGTAAATAGCATTCGCTTTGTTACATCCCTTATTAAATTGGGTTTTCCACCAAAGGGTTAACTCAATATTGAAATATTTTCTTCCGTAATGAAATTATTTTCTGTGATGGAAATATAATGGAAACCATCTAATTCTCAGTATATAAGCGTTCACAGGATTCCTTGTTCAGAACTATCGAGCGTTTGAACATTGGAAATAACTGTTACAGGGTCGCTCAAGCAATATCATGGCGGGCACAAAATGAAATGATAATGCTATTTGGAAACATTCGTTCATATCTGTGGAAAGGGTGTGGAGTTTCAGGGTAGTACATTTCTGGCCTTTACTTTTTCGAAAACACAAGGAATACTAAATTTTTATAAAAAAGTGAAATGAACATTCCATTTGAGAAAAAATGTAAATAATTTTTTGAAATTTTTGAATTTTCATTGAGTTTCTGACGGATTGTTGAAGGGGCATGTTGTAGAGATCAACTACCCTAACACCAAACTGATGCGGGTTTCGATAACAAGGTTCTTCAGAAGAAAATTGATACTGTATTTAAATGCGCGTCGAGTGCAAATAGTATCAGTTTGGTGTTAGGGTAATTGATCTCTACAAGAAGTTTCAACTTTTACACCAAAAGTTTAAACTTTTTGTTCAAAAGGGCATATTTTATGGAAATTCGTGCTAATTAATAGGGGCAGAATTACGGCATCAGTTCCAACTGAATGCAATAAATTCACCACTTAATTATTGGCAATATTCGAATCAACCGAATTGAGTCAATCCAAACGAATTTACTTCTCCTGTGACTTGGGAAACTATATCATTTCTGAGTTCTAGAATACATTTTTTCGATTTGAAAGAAAAACAGTATTTTCGAAAGTGCCTGTGACGTCATTCTGCCTAGACATCACCCCTATTCTGAATCACGTTGAAAAATGTATGATATGAGAAGCACAAATATGAAGGTATATGAGCCGTTACCTTTGAATAAGTACTACTGACCCCAGTAAATATTGAACAAAGTACCTCGTATAGAGAAAGTTTCTTAATTTTGGGAAAACCATGAATTCTACTTCAAGAACTATATACTTACCAGTGGCGTGTTTAGAATTCTGTTTTGAGGGGGGGCCGAAGCATAAATGAAAAATATTGCCAAAAATTGTGTTCGTGGTTCACCTCGTCATAATAAAAAAAGAACGAAAAATTAAGCGAAACAACAGAATGACTAGTCTTTTTAATGTTTTTCATTCAACCATCTGACCCTGACCAATCTTTGAGGTTCATTCGTCTAATAATAATAATAATAACGATTTATTTCCCAAGAAACATATACATGCTTATTTTAGGGAAAATTAAACTGATGCCATACAATGAAACTAGAATAGAATACAAAAAATGAGTAATCGAATCAGATCTTAATATGGCAATAAAAAGAAAAAAAAATTATGATATCAAATGTTATTTTAAATTATTTTTGAAACGAAATTTTTTATATTTCTTCAATGAATTCGGTAGACCGTTGTATAGTTTTATTCTGTTGTGGTAAACAGATTTCTGTCCTATATTTTTTTCAATTTTCATCAATGCCAAATTTTCTGAAAACCTTGTTGAGTGATTGTGTTGATCACTATTCATTTTGAACATCAAATTTGAATGCTTGAATTTATTTTTGAGCAGGTGAATAAATGTGCAAATTTCAAACGTGTATAATGAAGGAATGTCTAAGAGTTTTCTTTGTTTGTATAAATTAGCTGTAGTTTCTTTTCGATCAAGTTTGTATATACACTTTAAAGTTTTATTTTGTAATGTTTTCAATGGTTTCATTACGGTTTTTGGAGCTGCCCCCTAATCGAAATCACGTATTGAATTTTGGAATATACTAAAGAATAATAAATTGATTTCAGACATAATAAAGGTAACATATTTCGAATTTTAAAAATTATACCAATAATTGGTGAAATTTGTTTTCTTAATAATTCAATATGTTTGTTCCAAACTAAATGTTCATCAATTAAAATTCCTAAAAATTTCACTACAGGAGAATACATAATATTTTCATTATGGGATCTTTCGAATGGATGGAGGTGGATTTTCTTGAGATAAACATAAACGAGGATTTTTCAATATTCAATGTTAGCTTAAGATTCATCAGCAATGATGATATTTCATGGAGGTCATTGAGCATAAAAGTTTTGATTTCTAGAAAACTGTTTCCGGTGTATACTATTGTAGTACCATCAGCAAACATTTTGATTTTACCATTCAACTTCAAATTAGACAGGTAATTTATATATATGAGGAAAAGCAATGGACCTAGAACAGATCCCTGAGGAACACCGCATATAACTGTTTCTAGTGAACTATTTTTGCAGCAAATCTATATATTAAATTTTCGATATCAATATCAATTTCTTCATGAATGTTGAGTAAAGTTAAACCATTCAAACGCTCTTCTGCCATGGTTGACCTCAAATGGGTTTTCAGACGCTTAATAGTTGAAAAGCTTCTTTCCGCTGTTGCCATTGATACTGGCAGGGTCGCAAATATCTGTATAAAATCTTTATTGTGGGAAACAAACTCCAAAAACAAAGTGGTTTTAAACGATTCGTGGTTATTACCGATTACAAACGAACATGTTGAGATGAAAATACGACCAATAATATGCTTTTCCACTAGTCATGTATCCGCCGCAAATATGACTAAAGGTCCCAACCAACGGGTTTCTCATCAAATTATATATTCATACGTACATATACATACGTGTACTAAGAAAAAAATATCATATATCAATTAATTATCAGTAATTTCATTAAGCATCAATTCAGAGTGGATGGATGGAGATTTTCGTTTTTTTCCTTTGAGCGACACGAGCTGCTTTGGGGGGGGGGGGGCGGGCCCCTCTGCCCCCCCCCTTAGACACGCCACTGATACTTACCGGAGTTGAGAGAACCAAGGATATCGAGAGTGCCTGTGACGTCAATGACAAAATTTTACAATGTATTCTACATGAAAATGCCAGGGAATCACATCTGAATGGGCTTTAAATACTTCTGGAATCCATACAAATTCAGTTTCCATCATATTTTTTATATCACTAACCCATCGAAATTCATAAATGTTATGAAAAAACTAAAGAGAAACATGATTGTCTGCAAAATGATATCCAATGAACTGAACTATAGATGCATTTATCAGTGGATGATTTTTCCATTCACTTGTTAGAATTGAATACTCTAAATGGTTTCCAATGGATTAGGTGCTAATCGAACTCCAATAGGTAGCCATGTTCGGAATATAAAGTAAGTCATGCATCAACCTCCTCAACAGGTAAGGAAAACTTGTTATCTACCTCTTCCTCGAATATGAAGACAGGAACAGTCGACAAGCATGGTGAACCGACAGATTCGTTATGTCTTTGACGAAAATGAGCAATACACTTATTGATTGGTGTTCAATATCCAACAATATCTGGAATGTAACTGATTCTCAACGTCATTCGTCTAGATTTATTCAGGTACTTACAATAGCTTTCCTGTAAAAACACTGCGTGACTAAAATTACGAAATATCACTTACATCTGAGAAGTATGACCTACCTATATATAATAATTATGAACATGAACATTGACAAAATGTCAAATAAATTTCTCATGTTTGGTTGTCATAATGAATATTAACATATACTTCTCATATCGGGCTCATTCTAATATCAGCTCGAAGGTTTCATCAACGGTGGGGTTTCCAACTAGAGGTGATATTTTATAATACCATATAGAGGTTCATGAGTTCTGTTAACTGTCATGATGAAAGTATTCGGTGGATGAGTACATACTACAATATAAGTTGAAAGTGAGTTCACCTGCCAAATGAAATATCAGAAAACCTGTAATTGGTCATTGTTACTGATCACTAACGAAATACCTCATGAAATACTCCAGATCTTCAGTGCATGCCACCAATTTCTACATTCGAAGTGAGGTGAGATTGCGTTGGTGGACGAACTGTGTCTCTCTAACTGGTATTCAGTAGCTTCGATGCTCATTATTACACATGACAACAGTATTCTCAGACAGGTTGGATCAGTGCCTTTCAGATCATCTGGAGACGATTGGATGAGAGCATTCAAGGAATCCTTCGACTTTCAAGGAACTATTACATTATTTACAGACGACACCCTCCTTCTTTGGCGTTAATGGTGTTATTCAAATTCATTGTGCTTCAATTTTTCGGAAACAAACCTTTTCACGTTCAAATTTGACCATCCTGACTTTTATCTTGACACAGATCTTATCCATAATGAAACCTCCTGCAATTTCCTTGTACTGCATCTCGACAATAAACTGAGGTTTCCGGAAGATGTGACTGCCTCAACAAAAAACTTGCCTCTGGATGTTATGTGATTAGAACTGTTGGTAGATAACTGAACTTCAGGATAGTAAAAATGGCTGAATTTTCTTGAAAAGAATTTCATCTTTGGTATGGATACCATTCTGGGGATTTTCCGGTTAGCAGCTGTCAAATTGTGTCTTCACTCTTCAAAAGAGAGCAATGAGGTACATGCAAGACAAAGTCGAGGGACCATTGCAAGCCCCTATTAATCAACAAAAAAATATCAACATTAGCTAGCCTGTTCAATTTGGAGACTATTTGTCTTATCCATAAAGTTGACCTGAACGCATTTAATCCAATTCGCTTCCAATCTCGGGTCATCTCTGACGAAACATTCAGTAGTTTAGTAGAGCAAAAAAATATCCAATCATTCACCTGCTCAAATAAAAACGACTAAGGTAAATTTTTGCTGCGAAAAGGCCTTCTATAACTTGAAGGAATATTATGATGATGAATTGTTGTGAGCAGTCATAGCATTGGTCATGTAGCATGCATTTCGTTCATGATTCATTTGAGTTTTTACATTTGAATCTCTTAGTATTTTTCAACCTGTGGCTTCAATGTTAGCTTCATTAAATATACTATTCATGATTTATTATTCAACATTTCAATCTCTTTTTAGCATTTATCAACCTGTGGCTGTAATTCATGTCATATTATTTGATATTAAATTGTACTTATCGTGGTTTTCCTTTATGTTTTTGTTTTGTAATCTTTTACTATGCTCTGTGTATGAGATTTTGGATTCTGTATCTTTGACAATAAAGTATACTTGATACAATCTTGGTACATTTGCTCAGTTTATGAGAGACATTTCGCTCAACTGAATATTTTCTTCATATCTCCTCGTCAATCTCACCCACGAGTGTGCTTGAAAGGTTGAGCTTCGTGCAAGCAAGAAATATCTTCTATTCTTGGGAGCAATTTCACAACAGTGTATTTCCTTTGTGAACCGTGGCTGAAACTGGAGAACTAACAGTAATAGAGCCCCACTCTGCAACAGTGGGGACCACATACAGGCTATGAGCGCAACAGCTTCGCATATACATACATACAAACTTCGTTGAAATATAGTTTCTAGTCTCAATTTATCATCGGACAGAAACATATTTACCTTCAACTCAAATTGAATGAGGCAAGCGTTCAGCACTGTATACAAGAGAAATAAACGTTTAGGTCGCCAGTGGATGTTTCGAAAAAAAAATTATTGCTCGTTATTCATTCTGTAGCCTCCCAAACAACCAATGAGCTCGATGCCAGTTATCTTTTTTATATTCATGACATACATGAAACACGAAAGATTGACTAACTCGCAAGTTACTGATCTATAAGTTTGATGAACATACTTCGAACAATTGATAAAATTATGTCAGATCCAATTGCTTTTTTATTGGTTAATATCTACCATGCTTCTCGTGAATTGGCATAAAAATCTGTTATCCTGATCAACTCCTTCTGTAGGGATACTCATACACAAGATAACAATAAAAGATCCCGATATCATCAAATGAATATTCTCTCGAACCCATCCATCAAACTCATATCTACCTCCAATTCATCTTGATTTGATATGATTCAGGAAACATATATATTATACTGTACTCTAGTCGATGAACAGAATGAATATTACATCAATATACTCAAACACAGCCGTTCACATACAACATACATATGTATATTTCCATTCCTGTTACAAATTGGTTCATCATATATTCAAATCGAATAAGCTCGAAATATACCGGAATATTTGTACCCCACCAGAAATGTTCTGACGAATATTAGTATGAGTTAACTACGTTGTCACCAGAAAGTATCTCGGACTTGTAAAAACCCATCAAGAAATTAACATCTTGAAGGTAGATTTGTTTGGAAACAACTAATTACTAGACTCATACTCATCCCCAAACCCACATTTCCTACTATGGTGCACAGTTTTTTAATATGCTCCGGACGAAAATAGAAAAAAATTGAAAAGGAACATCATTCCAAACAAGCAGTAGAGAATCTCACTTGAAAACTTGAAATTCTATGATCTAATTTGATATCCCTTTTCAATTTAAAATAAGTCCGAATCAGTGGTCTCTGTCTCCCCCTCCACTTCTCCATTTGAGCATTTGCTTGATTAATTATTATCATTATTTCCCGCATGCTTCAACATATTTCTATGTTCACCCTAGAATAATTGAAGTTTTACTTATCACTCCCTATAATGTAAAACTTGTGCAGTTGAGATGGGTGCGAATATTTCAGCACAAACATATCACATGTTCAGGTGAGTTCCACCCCTCTCGACTGGGAATCAAATGATCCTAAAATCACTTATTGTACCATATAATGCACTGAAAATGAGAATGAAAAATCTGAAATTTGACATATGACAGTATCTAGTGTAAAGTTATTCAGAATTGAAATCATATGCGAGATTTCTCTGAGTGAGCAAGGTTTCGAAATAGCTGCTCCCAGTCAGTTGGAGAGGAATAAAGAAAAATAACAGCTCGAAGGTCATCTGTTGTCATTCTATATCAAATGATTAACTGTCATTCATTGATCGTTGAAAAATTACAAATAGTCATGAAGTAGAAACTCTAATACAAGGTATATTACAATAATAGAAATACATGACACCTACAAACTATCGAATGATAGTTTGTAGGGTTAGAAATTTGATATTTCAAATAGGATATATTTTATTAGGGTTGATTTTTTCAAATAGTACAATCATTTCGGGTTTGATCGGATGTCGACCCGACATTTGAAGTTTGGTTTGTCTGTTTTCTGGACCATTCCATAGAACATGGAACTGTATAACACCAATGTAAATTTCTATCTGAAATGGCTCGTAGGGGCTATTTTTCCGAAATTCGATATGACGGCAGTATGTAATCGAAGACACAAGTGGATAAAGGTGTCATGTCGCAAATTAATTTTTCGAGATAATCAACTTTAAACGTTTTTCATTGGAACTCTCTTAGTTGATTGAATTGAAAATGTTAGTTTCGATATTTCGTTAAGCATTATAATATACAACTTTGAATTATATCCAAACTTTCGGTGAAAACTCATATTAATGAAAAAATGAAGTTTGAATGTACATGACACTTTCATCCGTTGAAGATGAAATGAATATTATTATCTATTAAAAAGTAAAAAGGCGTTATGTATAGAAACATGTATTTTATTAAGTTAACAACTACAAAAAAATGACGAAAATATTCCCATTTCAATATTATTTGGTTTTTCTCTTTTTCTTAGGATTTTGTTCGTTTTTTTTCCAATATACGTTCATAAAACCATTTATATTCTTCTTTAATAAACACCAGTTGTTCACGCAAGTTCGACAATTTTTCAGATGTGAGTCCACCTCTTTTTGCGTAATTCTTTGAACTTTAATATTATCTGCTCTAGTCACCATCCTTCTTCCTTTCTTCAATAGGTCAACTTTGTGAAAATGTGACATTTCGTCAAGATGTTCTTTGTACATGTAACTTCCAAACTCATCAACTCTGACCCATTTAACATTATCTCTAAAATGAACTTTTTCATTCAATGCATTGTGTTTTTTATTCCAAATATGCAACTTTGTAGGTAGGTCCTCGAAGGCAAAAAAGTAGTTTTCCATATTACTACATACAGATATTTTGGCACTTGCAGCCTTAATAATATCACTGTATTGTTCTGGCACGTAGATATTTTCATACTTCCTGAGTTTTTTCTCTATTCGCCCAAAATTTCGATCCGAATCTAAGTAGCTGTGACCCACTTCTGCAGATTTGTTTCGAAACAACTCCTTACTAGGCTCATACTCATACGCAAATAATCCACGTTTCCTACTATGGTGCACAGTTTTATAATATGCTCCGGATGAAAATAGAAAAAAATTGAAAAGAAACATCATTCCAAACAAGCAGTAGAGAATTTCACTTGAAATTCGATGATCTAATTTGATATCCCTTCTCCATTTAAAATAAGTCCGAATCAGTGGTCTCTGTCTCCCCCTCCTTCTCCATTTAAGCATTTGCTTGATTTATTATTATCATTATTTTCCGCATGCTTCAACATATTTTTATGTTCACCCTAGAATAATTGAAGTTTTACTTCTCACTCCCTATAATATAAAACTTGTGCAGTCCACGATGAGATGGGTGCGAATATTTCAGCACATACATCACATGTTCAGGTGAGTTCCACCCCTCTCGACTGGGAATCAAATGATCCTAAAATCACTTATCCTACCATATAATGCACTGAAAATGAGAATGAAAAATCTAAAATTTGAAAGTATCTAGTGTAAAGTTATTCAGAATTGAAATCATATGCGAGATTTCTCTGAGTGAGCAAATTTTCGAAATAGCTGTTCGCAGTCAGTTGGAGAGGAATAAAGAAAAATAACAGCCCGAAGGTCATCTGTTGACATTCTATGTCAAATGATTAACTGTCATTCATTGATGGTTGAAAAATTACAAATAGTCATGAAGTAGAAACTCTAATACAAGGTATATTACAATAATAGAAATACATGACACCTACAAACTATCGAATGATAGTTTGTAGGGTTAGAAATTTGATATTTCAAATAGGATATATTTTATTAGGGTTGATTTTTTCAAATAGTACAAGCATTTCGGGTTCGATCGGATGTCGACCCGACACCAATATTTCAATTTGAAGTTTGGTTTGTCTGTTTTCTGGACCATTCCATAGAACATGGACTTTCGTTATCAACTGCATAACACCAATGGAAATTTCTATCCGAAATGGCTTGTAGGGGCTATTTTTCCGGAATTCGATATGACGGCAGTATGAAATCATTTAGACACTTTTTCCAAACAACTTGCTAAAGTTGGAAATGAAAAATGAGTTTTGTTAGGTTCTTGGCTGAAAACTCTGAGAACTTGAATTATTTACCAATTAACACACTTTACTTTTTTGTGAAATGTCAATTTTCTTGAAAGTTTTGATAGGAACAAGTATGTCTTTAATTTTCCTCTTGATGGTAAGTGCCCATTACAATACACTTTTAATATTTTTGCTCCAATAGGAAAAAAAATGTTTTGAGCTCGAAATGAAATCCTTCCTATCGAGACTTCCAGATATAACAATTCGATTCCCGCATTATTAATGGAAGGCAGAAATGTTTTTTAGTGCCTGATAGACGATGAAATATTGCAAGTCGCAATATTATCTCGCCAAAATTTAATATTTATATGTAAAATGAAGTATCAAATCCAAAAATGTATGAATCATTTGACATTCCTAAAAAGGTACGTGTGATTCTCGTGGAACTTTAAGTGCCATTGTAAGTTTTTGGGCCAGAATAATTCAAATTCTGATGTCATATTATGTTCCACCAAACATTCATATTCAAAATACTAGAGACAAAGGTGTTTTAGCCTGAATTGGTTCACACCCTGTATACGCATACTCTGAGGTTTAAGTTCGAAATGAACTTCTTTCTATTGGGACTTTTTTTGAAAACAAAAATTCTAGAAAAAAAAATGAACGTGGTTTAATTTTTCAAGAATTCGAATCTTATTAGTTTTCGTCAGTAACTGAACAGATGTCTTCTTTTTCTTCCTCTCCAAGTTTTCGGCAATAGTGTCAGAAGTAACGTCGAAGGGTCACCATTTTAAATTCAAGAAAAATTGCTCCTACACCGCCATTTCGAATAGTGATGGCCACTTGTATTATATCTTTTAGAAGATAATGTTATATTCTATCGAATGTTGTGACAAAATATATAGGACAGGAAGTCATGTGAGATTATTCCGTTGTTGAAAATCAAATGCTTTAGATTCTAGATGAACAATTTGTTCAGGCCAGCCTCAACTCACCTACACTGTAGGTTGACGGACTAACACCTATCAGAAAACAACTACTGCCCTGGCTAATACCGTTAAATCGAATAAATTTTTCATTCAGAATATTGTATTAAAAGCCAGTCTTCAAGCGTACCCGTGAATATTTTTGATACTGTTGAAATTACCGACCTCAATGAACTATATTCCCTTGCCGATTAACAAACTTCCATTCCTCTCAACTCTAAACGAACTGATTAGATGATCGTGTACAACGGTTCCATTGTCACCCGGTATAGCATCACACGAAACATACCTGACAATTTTGAATATTCTAGGGAATCGCCCGTCTTTGCGTACTAAAAATTCATCTAATTTTTTGCCCAACCTGTTGTCTGAGTGCTTCGAACTGAAAAATTGACAAACTGACTTGAACTTTGCTGGTTTCCATAATGATAAAGTCCTGAATAATGGCTGTTTTCTCCACGACACAAGCATTCGAGAACTCATTTCATTGTTTTTTCTTCTGATGAAACAACGATCGTGACATCAAAGGGATTCAAAGCACACTCTCGAGTTACAAAACATCAAAGTGACTATCAAAGAGGAATCGTAACATGATTTTGATACGGAGTTATCGCAGAGCGACACTACTTTCAAGGGGGTCAAATTGGTAAATACGGTCTGAAAATGGCATGATTTGGCAATCTGCCTACTCCTTAGATCGAACTGAGGTATCGAGGGATGTTGGGTAGGATTTATAGCAGCGGGTGCTACTGAAGGACCGTCGGATGTCTTGGTGGGGACTGGGCATCTGGAAATTAGGGGTTTCCATGCAGTTGGAAGTCTCTGGCCGTCGTCACGTTTATTTAAGCAGGAAGGTCGCTTCTCGATTTCGATGGCTTCGCGAATTATACGAGCTTGTAGTGTTTTTGCTGTGGCGATGGTCTTAGTGTTCGCAAAGTCTATATTGTGTCCTGTCTCTTGATGATGTTTGGACAGAGCTGAAGATGGGTCTGATTTTCGGACAGCAAGTTGATGTTCGTATACTCTACTTGTCACACGTCTGTTGGTCTGGCCTACATATGTTCTATGGCAATCAGAACATGGTATTTCATATATACCCTGTGATTCGTTGACAATTTTGTCCTTGGGGGAACGGAGGAATGTGGAGATTTTGTTGCTGGCTGTAAATATCGTTTTTATGTCCTGTTTTTTGAGAATTCGGCTGATTTTGTCAGTAACACCTTTAATGTAGGGAAGAAAAGCTTTGTGGGGAACATTGTTGTCTGTTGGGTCTCTGGGAATGGAATGAGAAGTTTGATGGCGGCGGATGGATCTGTCAATTTGATGGTCTGTGAATCCATTTTGAAGAAGGGCTGATTTGAGTTGGGCTAGTTCCTGTGGTTTGTTATGGAGGTCTGTGAGGTTGATGGATCTGTGGATGAGGGAATTCACAACGGAATTGGTTTGTGCTGGATGATGGTGGGAGTTTGCGTTAAGGTATCGGTTTGTGTGTGTTGGTTTCCTGTAGACCGTGTGGGTGAAGGAGTCATTGGTTTTTGTGATGAGGACATCTAAGAATGGAAGGGAGTTATTGCTTTCGATTTCCATTGTGAACTTTATATTTGGGTGGCGGTCGTTAAGGTGATCAAGGAAATTATGGAGAGTTTCGGAGCCGTGAGGCCATATGACGAAAACGTCATCTACGTATCTGAACCAGCAAGAGGGTTTGTGGTCGAACGTGTCAATGGCTTTAGTTTCGAAGTCTTCCATGAAAAGGTTTGCAAGGACTGGTGAGAGGGGAGAACCCATGGGGGCGCCTTTCACTTGTTTGTAAAAGTTACCTTGGAATAGGAAGTATGTACTGGACATACAGTGACTGATGAGGTTGAGGGTGCCTTTGGAAATTTGGTGTTTGGTTTCGAGAATGTTCAATGTATCTGATAAAGGGATATTTGTGAATAAGGACACTACGTCGAAACTCACAAGGATGTCGGTCTGTTGGATATTGAGGTTTTTGAGGATTTCAATGAAGTGGAAAGAATTTCGTACATATGACGAGGACTGTTCTGCAAGGGGTTGGAGAGTATTTGCAAGGTGTTTAGCAAGATTTTGTGTTGGAGAACCGAAAGCACTGACAATGGGGCGAAGAGGAACGTTGGGTTTGTGTATTTTTGGGAGACCATATATGCGAGGTGTGCGTGAGGATTTTTCCCGGGGGATGAGAGCTTTCTTGGTTTCGGTAGGGATATTGGAGTTGTTGATGAGGGTCCTGGTTTTCTTCTCAAGATAGGTCGTTGGGTCTCTGTCGGTGGGTTGATATTCAGGTGAATCGAGTAGTTTACTCATTTTATCAACATAGTCAGACGTGTTGAGGATAACTGTGGCGTTGCCCTTGTCTGCTGGGAGGATGATCAGGTCTGGGTTGTTGTGGAGACTTTTCAGAGAATGTCTCTCTGCCGGTGTGATATTGGATTTAGAAAGTTTTGCCCTCCTAAATCCAATATCACACCGGCAGAGAGACATTCTCTGAAAAGTCTCCACAACAACCCAGACCTGATCATCCTCCCAGCAGACAAGGGCAACGCCACAGTTATCCTCAACACGTCTGACTATGTTGATAAAATGAGTAAACTACTCGATTCACCTGAATATCAACCCACCGACAGAGACCCAACGACCTATCTTGAGAAGAAAACCAGGACCCTCATCAACAACTCCAATATCCCTACCGAAACCAAGAAAGCTCTCATCCCCCGGGAAAAATCCTCACGCACACCTCGCATATATGGTCTCCCAAAGATACACAAACCCAACGTTCCTCTTCGCCCCATTGTCAGTGCTTTCGGTTCTCCAACACAAAATCTTGCTAAACACCTTGCAAATACTCTCCAACCCCTTGCAGAACAGTCCTCGTCATATGTACGAAATTCTTTCCACTTCATTGAAATCCTCAAAAACCTCAATATCCAACAGACCGACATCCTTGTGAGTTTCGACGTAGTGTCCTTATTCACAAATATCCCTTTATCAGATACATTGAACATTCTCGAAACCAAACACCAAATTTCCAAAGGCACCCTCAACCTCATCAGTCACTGTATGTCCAGTACATACTTCCTATTCCAAGGTAACTTTTACAAACAAGTGAAAGGCGCCCCCATGGGTTCTCCCCTCTCACCAGTCCTTGCAAACCTTTTCATGGAAGACTTCGAAACTAAAGCCATTGACACGTTCGACCACAAACCCTCTTGCTGGTTCAGATACGTAGATGACGTTTTCGTCATATGGCCTCACGGCTCCGAAACTCTCCATAATTTCCTTGATCACCTTAACGACCGCCACCCAAATATAAAGTTCACAATGGAAATCGAAAGCAATAACTCCCTTCCATTCTTAGATGTCCTCATCACAAAAACCAATGACTCCTTCACCCACACGGTCTACAGGAAACCAACACACACAAACCGATACCTTAACGCAAACTCCCACCATCATCCAGCACAAACCAATTCCGTTGTGAATTCCCTCATCCACAGATCCATCAACCTCACAGACCTCCATAACAAACCACAGGAACTAGCCCAACTCAAATCAGCCCTTCTTCAAAATGGATTCACAGACCATCAAATTGACAGATCCATCCGCCGCCATCAAACTTCTCATTCCATTCCCAGAGACCCAACAGACAACAACGTTCCCCACAAAGCTTTTCTTCCCTACATTAAAGGTGTTACTGACAAAATCAGCCGAATTCTCAAAAAACAGGACATAAAAACGATATTTACAGCCAGCAACAAAATCTCCACATTCCTCCGTTCCCCCAAGGACAAAATTGTCAACGAATCACAGGGTATATATGAAATACCATGTTCTGATTGCCATAGAACATATGTAGGCCAGACCAACAGACGTGTGACAAGTAGAGTATACGAACATCAACTTGCTGTCCGAAAATCAGACCCATCTTCAGCTCTGTCCAAACATCATCAAGAGACAGGACACAATATAGACTTTGCGAACACTAAGACCATCGCCACAGCAAAAACACTACAAGCTCGTATAATTCGCGAAGCCATCGAAATCGAGAAGCGACCTTCCTGCTTAAATAAACGTGACGACGGCCAGAGACTTCCAACTGCATGGAAACCCCTAATTTCCAGATGCCCAGTCCCCACCAAGACATCCGACGGTCCTTTAGTAGCACCCGCTGCTATAAATCCTACCCAACATCCCTCGATACCTCAGTTCGATCTAAGGAGTAGGCAGATTGAGACCTTAGAAAGAACTCGTGACGAGACCTGGGGAGTAGGCAGATTGAGGCCCCGGCGTCAAGTCACAAACCCTTGCCCCCTGTGACAACACCTGAGGAGTAGGCAGATTGAGACCTCAGCGTGAAGTCACATTCACCTCTTGAAAATGGCTCCAAAATCGGAGCCGAAACGTCGAGAACAAAACTCCAGACGCGGTTCAACCCGAACTCAACAACACACAACTGACCGCGGAAACCTATCCGAACACATATATATATATATATATATATATATATATATATATATATATATATATATATATATATATATATATATATATATCTATATATCACGGTGTGTTGACTAAACGGTTCAGTATAGACGAACATACCGGTCACCAATTACGTTGAATATTTCCATCGTATGTTAGAAATCCCATATGAAGCGGGACATTTTCGGGCTGATAAATACCCGGTAGGTATCGAAAAATACCCGCTCGGTCCGTGCATCTATAGTAACGATTGTTGAAATGTACATTTGTCATCTTGACAGGCATAAGTAATAAATTTTAAACGACGTTGTTTTAACTCCGGAAATATTCTACCGAATTACACTCGTGCATCAAAATAAACCTGATAATTTTCCATTCAAGCATGTTGTCAGTAAAAAAAACTGCATTCGGTTATTTTCATATTTTGCTAAGAAAGCTCCTCCTCTTTCAACAAAATATGAAAATGAACTCATGCAGTTTTTGACAACATGCTTTCATGGAAAATTATCGGTAATTTTGAAGCACTTGTGTAATCACTCCCGAATATTTCCATCGTATGTTAAAAATCCCATATGAAGCGGGACATTTTTGATCAATTACAGCGATAAATTTCCGGCGGGACATTTTCGGGCTGGTAAATACCCGGTAGGTATCGAAACATACCGGCTCGGTCCATGCATCTATAGTAACGATTGTTAAAATGTACATTTGTCATCTTGACAGGCATAAGTACTAAATTTTAAACGTCGTTGTTTTAACTCTGGAAATATTCTACCGAATTACACTCGTGCATCAAAATGAACCTGATAATTTTCCATTCAAGCATGTTGTCAATAAAAAACACTGCATTCGGTTATTTTTATATTTTGCTAAAAGAGCCCTTCTCTTTCGGAGTCTGGCTCTTTCGACAAAATATAAAAATAAACTCATGCAGTTTTTGAAAACATGCTTTCATGGAAAATTATCGGTAATTTTGAAGCACTTGTGTAATCACTCCCGAATATTTCCATCGTATGTTGAAAATCCCATATGAAGCGGGACATTTTTGATCAATTACAGCGATAAATTCCCGGCGGGACATTTTCGGGCTGGTAAATACCCGGTAGGTATCGAAACATACCCGCTCGGTCCGTGTATCTATAGTAACGATTGTTAAAATGTACATTTGTCATCTTGACAGGCATAAGTACTAAATTTTAAACGTCGTTGTTTTAACTCTGGAAATATTCTACCGAATTACACTCGTGCATCAAAATGAACCTGATAATTTTCCATTCAAGAATGTTGTCAATAAAAAACACTGCATTCGGTTATTTTTATATTTTGCTAAAAGAGCCCTTCTCCTTCGGAGTCTGGCTCTTTCGACAAAATATAAAAATAAACTCATGCAGTTTTTGAAAACATGCTTTCATGGAAAATTATCGGTAATTTTGAAGCACTTGTGTAATCACTCCCGAATATTTCCATCGTATGTTGAAAATCCCATATGAAGCGGGACATTTTTGATCAATTACAGCGATAAATTCCCGGCGGTACATTTTCGGGCTGGTAAATACCCGGTAGGTATCGAAACATACCCGCTCGGTCCGTGTATCTATAGTAACGATTGTTAAAATGTACATTTGTCATCTTGACAGGCATAAGTACTAAATTTTAAACGTCGTTGTTTTAACTCCGGAAATATTCTACCGAATTACACTCGTGCATCAAAATAAACCTGAGAATTTTCCATTCAAGCATGTTGTCAGTAAAAAAACTGCATTCGGTTATTTTCATATTTGGCTAAAAGAGCCCTCCTCCTTCCTCCCGATTATTTCTCCAAAAATGTCTGTGGTACTATATAGCTAGCTTTCATATTCGAAACACTACAATGGTTTTTTGTTAATCTATATAATATAAAATGCTCTGTCCTGAACAAATGAGAATCTGTATGGTGATGACAATTATGTATCATAATGAGCTCATTATGATACCGATTTTTCATGGCGATACAGATTTTTGATCAATTCGAAATCCACATCAGTGGCGGGAGGTTATATTGAGAAGTCGGTTCAGAATAAAATCAGCTATTACAATAAAATATTCAACTCTATTGAGACTAGCGATAATGAAATAAATGTGAACATTCCTTCCACTTTCAGATCAGTGGGACCCAGAATACCAATATAAATATATATTTATAGTTTATCATCTATCGGATGTAGAAAAAATAGCGTATGCAACTCGCATGTAATCATCATTGATACACTCAACAACCATGCGAAACTCACCTTCGGCTCGTTTCGTATCCCGGTTAATGCTCGCCATCATCATTAATAATAATAATAATCACTTCATTCCATAATACTTTACAGTGTGGAACGAATATGTATAAATAAATAAAAAAAAATCAATTATAAAAATATGAAACAATAAAATGCTTTCTCTGATAAATACTGCTTGAATTTCAGTTTGAATTGGTTTTTTGGCAGTTTTCTGAATTCTTTGGAAACATTGTTCAAAATTTTTGAAACTTGATTAACAACATTTTTCTAGACTTGGGCATATCTTGTTTGTTGTGATTTAAGTTTTGTATATCTGGTGAAAGATACTTCTACTTCTTATTACATGATCGTTGCATAATAAACTATCAACAGAAAAAGAGGGCTTAATAATATGATCGACTTAGTATAGTATGAATGTCATTATTTTGAGGTGGATAAATAATTGTTCCGTAATTTTCAATTACAAAGATTGTCAACAAAAATATTTGCATTTGAACAGGTATTCGCATATAAGTTTTGAGAACGGATGCGAATTTAGTTTCCGAAACGTTAATTTCAATAGACGCAGCAATTTTCCATTGTAGAATAAAAGTGAAGATTCCAATATTACTTCTCAATTTTTCAGATTGTGGTAGGTTAGAAACTCCGGAAAAATGTTCGACTTCTATCAAATACTCTTTCCAGTGATCTCAGAAGGCAGAGCCTCGTGATGAACCTGATAAAATTCAGTAGTTGGAACTGCTCGATATAAATGCATCACACAAAGATATTCAACGCTCAAGGAAGTGGCTGGTATAATATAAAGAGAAACTGTCAGTTTTACTCTGTACCCCTGATTATGCTTTTAGATTAGAGACAGGAAGAGTAGTATGCTTACAATATTTTGAAAATGACTCTGAATGGCTGGCTAAGTTACTTTCAATGGAAGAGAACCGTTACCCGAGACTATGTTTAACCAGCAGCTACGTCTGGATCATTGTGATGAGAGATATAACTGGTCACTTCAGGTAAAAAAACTATTCAGTAAAATTGATGCTATGCATATTTGGCAAAACATTTCTTATAATTCACTAATAAGCAACAAAAAACTCCCACTAAAAAACTTCTCACTAAATACTTAAACAAAACTGTTCGAGTCAGATGAAGAATTGATAAATCACTGCTCTGCTCTCCCATTCTATCCTTGTTTTTTATTGTCCAGAGAACCAAAAAATCACTTACTACTCAAATTGCCCATGCAGGTCACCCGCCCAATTGCGTTTGTGTAATAAATTCAAACTTAAGTTCACTTTGAATCGTTCTTTCCATATTATAGACCCTACTGAATTATGCACTATGTGTAACTCACAAGAGCCTGAAAACATCACCATATGCTATTTGAATGCCCAATATTCAGTCATACTTCACCTGTTGTTGAGTGCTTAACGAATCTGAAATCTTTACTGTCAGCCCTTGATAACTTGGACCAGTATACTGCAAAATCAATTTCGTGTTACGTGTGGAATATTTTGAAATTGAGATCTTTCGTTCTGAATGAATAACATATCTGATTTTTGCCGCACTGTGTGCAGAATTGTTTCTCAAACATGCCATTATATTTTTTTTTTTTTCATGTTATTGTCCTTCTGAGGGTTGACATTCGTGAGCTGATTAACGGAAAGAACAATTTTAGAACAATTAGGAAATTGCTGATATTGTTGAACTATTGAATTATGTTCTGCTGTAGGCTACAGGCCAAACCTCTTGCTAAACATTTTTTTAGAAGCATTAAATCAATATTATTATTATTATCAAAATAAAGACAAACATTTCGAATCATCTTTCGAACAATTCGTTCGAGCCAGTCTCAACTAACAACACAGTAGGTTTCTGGACTGAAACCTGTCAGGAATCAACTATCTCCCTGGCTAATACCACGAAGGGCATTGTATTGTATCCAACTGGTGGTAGTGCAGGTTTTTCACAGTAGGAAATCCCGGATATGCTTCTGGTGAAAATGAAACCAATTTCAGTTCAGAAGTCAACTAATTTTGAAGAAATAAGACTTCATTACGAATTAGCAATGTTTTCAAAATCATACTGTGAATTGAAATGCGAAAGCTATTTGTTAACCTGAATTTGAGATACGAATTCTTTTTAGAAAATGAAATGTGTGGAGAGTCTCTTCTGAACTTCTGAATTATGGACATATTTGATAGGAAACTATTCGAATAATGTTCGCTAACCGACAGAATCTCTGCCTGAAAAATTCTCGAACTCAATGAAAAATTACATAATTACGAGCACCATTTCCTACACCATTTTGCAGCACGGAAAAACGTGATATATCTAGATAAAGTAATTACTGCTCGGCGCGTGACACGAAAACTCTAATACGAATAAGCTTGATTCCAGGAGCTTAAACTCTGGTCGATATCCTCCACCAGTCAGGCACTCGTTCACGGAATAGTTTTTCTATAGCTACAACACAAAATCCGCTCTCTCTTAAATGTTCTCGATAGAACAATGAGGGACATTGTATGTCTTCATTTCCTTCCTGATAACACAATAACTTCATTGTGTTACAGTTGTAGTTATTATTACACAATTAATCAAGTCTCTCATGGAATATCAAAGTTCAAGTAATGACAGCTTTAGTCATTCAATCGTACCAAAATGAAAACTTTGAATGACTTAAATTAGAAGTTAATGTTTGATAAATCATTTCTCTGTAATCTGTTATAGCCGTAGAAAAAGTAAAGTGTATAACTCGCATGAAATACTATTTTCCCACTCGTTTGGTGGGGCAGAATTATCAATCCTTGCTCGTTGAGCAATATAATATTAGAGCTCTATTTATTCACGGTGGAGGCTCTCATATTTTTATATTTTTCACAATGAAGAGAGTCAAATGGTAGTGCTAGCTAGAAGGATCCCATTGTAGTGGGTACACCGTACAATTTGCAGGCTCGGGCTCAGATCGAGTAATTTTTTTTTCTCGCCATTTCTGAGCACGATAGACAAAAGAGCAATATTTGATGTCTTAGCACTATGATAGATGAGGGTGTGTGAATTGAACACAACAATGGACTAACAAGTACTGTGGGTTTTTCTGGTATTCCTATGGTTGTGATAGAAAATGCACTACCAAAAAATCGGTTAGGTGTTCCAGGTGACACTAAGTAAGGAACAGTCGTCTTTTGTCCACACATGTCTCACCCTTCTGAACGTACTCGTTTCGAAAACCGCTGCAGAATCATCTTCTGATTCGTGAATGCCACAGATAGGTACTTTTATTTGTCAGACGAATAACATAAATGCTGACTAATTTTGCGTCTTCCTCATACAGAAAGAACATTTATCAACGTAGGAAATGTTAGGGGTTGCGTGGAACTGTGCGCGCAAGCCTGAATACATTCCAAATTCTTTGTATTTTCAATTGTGCAAGATATTGTCACGAAAATGAAAAGGAAGTGTAGTGTTTCTTTGAAAATGGTTGAGTGAATTAAGTGCAATTATGGAAAAATGAGTCAAAAACATGATGAAAATCTTCCATTCGAATGGACGTGACTTTTAAAGGGATTTTTGAAGAAAACCGCTCTTCCAAGTGAGGACAATCAAACAACGAGAAATATGGAACTTTTAGCTTGGCTGCGAGAGGTGATTTTAATTGTGTATTCGAAGTATACCCTGGTAAAGTGAAAAATGAGAGAAAATTAAATTTTACTTAGTTAATTGAAAACAAAAGAAATAGACAAAAAACATGATCACAGTGAATGAATGAAAAACTACTTGAAATAATTACCCGCCATTAATAAAATGAATCAGGTTGAAACACTGCAGTTGGGATTCAATAGAAATGTAAGTACTCACATTATTATTCCAAGGCAGGAGAGATGTGCTTTCTTCATTCTTGATAAAATGGCGGCGACTACTTTGAATATTAGTTTGGTTCGTCAAACTGATCAAAGATTCAAAAAACAAAAATCCCGATTCCGAAGGCAGTCTTCCAATTTATATAAAAATAATCCTGTCGTCATGAACTATTCCGCTGACAATTGCTAAATTCGCAATTCTCAGCGTTCATTTATGATTATCGACGACCAGTGATATAACTTGAAACCTGTTGTCTGAAACGACGTTGAACTTGGAAATTCGCAGGATATAAATGTTACTATTACAGCTGAATAATATAACATGCGTGAATGATTTATTTGGAATGAAATATTGAATAGAAAAATTATGAATTATATTAATAATGACTCGATTTCCAAATTCATTTTCTGGTTGATAATTTTTAAAATGTGAAGATAAATCTTTATATAAGACCTTTTATTTTCAATATATGACAATATTAATACCCAAGAAGCTACAAAAAGCATCCATTTACCACAGAAACTGACTTCCGAAGAATATTAGTTTGTATTTGAATTCATTGTATGAATTGCCATCAAAGATGGACTTGTACCAGTCAGAGCTGACGAAAAGAATCAACGTCATCATCACGTTGATACCATATATTCACGAATGGTTATCGACTTAGATTGTCATTTCATTTTTCATATGCCATATTACGGGGGTATAACTTGACGTGAATAAGCTTCCTCTTATTCAATTATTTTAATGATAGCTACTGAAGAAACTACATTGCTCAAAATCCGACAATCAGACAGATGACAAGTTATTCGCCCAGACATAATTTCTGGTTTATAGTTGGATTCCATCCAAACTTATGCATCTCTCTTTGTCAACGTAGTTTTGCATCGCATCAAAATTACGCGACATAAGGCAAGAACATCAAATGAAATTGCGCCAGTTAGGCCGTATCATCTTTGATAATGAGGCCACTTTCCTATAGCCTCTCCGCTAGATTGCTCACTCAGAAAACCGGATTATCTTCATGTCTGGTTCTGATTTGCTGGAGTTGTATTTCGTCTTTTTTGTCACGAAATATTTGTTGGTGTAACTGGGTCTTTTTTAATATTCAGGTGAATCTGTGAAAATGTAGTTAAGAAAGAAATAATGTATTTTCAGGAATATTAAACTAGAAATTATCTTTCTGGGCAATGAGAAATAGCATGTATGAATCTCGATAAAAACATTTCTTAAGATGATAGTTTCTTTCATCTTCCATCAGGAATGGTTTGACAGAATCGGGAAGAAATTATTGAAACATTGTTGACAGATAGGTGTAAAGCATTGCGTTCATACAAAATATAAAAATTGTTACGACTTTCATTTTTACCCAGTATTGCAGTATTCATAAGCCTATTGGCATTCGAGGCAATTTCAAGATTCGTTATCTTGGAATCTTCTTAGGAATTGCACGACAGTATCCAAACTCGACTTTGAGGCTGCTTCTACGCGCTCAAAATAAATATCTGACGTTATATTACAAATTCATCTTGTTACACTTTATTTACTAGCCATCAAGTGAGCAGAGATTCATCATTATCTAGTTCTCTTTTGAAAACACCAATTTAAGATCCCAACAACTCTTGGAAGGGCTCCTTGAACTGTTTTGGCATATTTACGAAAAGATTGAGACGGATTCTTACTGCAGATGATCGAAACACACAGTCTTCGATCAGAGTATCTAATTTTCAAAAAGCGTAAACGCAGAACTGTCGAAGGACAATTGTCAATTGATAGGATAACAAATTTCAAATGAAGTACGGTAACATCGAAACTGCTGCCAGAGAATAACAGGCGTAAAATTTAAAAATCAATGCAAATGTTCCAACCTATATCCATCGATGGATTGGTGCCACTGCGTTGATTTTTACTCCAGTCTATGACGGTGAAAAAAGTGTAAACTGTGTATTTATCCCATACAGCACCGATTCGTATGAAAATTTGGATCTAGGTTCTACTTACCCTCTTTTCCAAAATCTACCCCATGCCGAGGGTTGCTTTCTCCCTGGGGGTGGATGCCACCACTTCTTGGGGGTGAAAATTTTTTTATTGGAAATAAGTGCGGAAATCAATAGATTGACTGATTCTAAGCAGTTTTCGTTCAATGGAGTTTTTTCTGAAAAGCAATACTTTTCGACTTATTCGCGAGTGAATCTGTCGGTTTTCAGTAAAAAAAAACACATTTTCAGATCATTTTTCGCGAATAACTGGAAAATAATGCATCTGATCGAAAAACATGCGGAAAGCAAAATTATAGCTTTTGAAAAAACAAAGGCGATTATTTATTTCTGATGTATGCAAACCCACTATAAACTGAATAATTGCTTGTTGAAAGTTGATTGGTATTTTCAAACGCCAAAATGGAAAGTTTCTACGTGCAATAACCAAAAACCAATGCATTTGTCGGGAATAACTAATTGAACTTTTTCTGAAGTCCTTCAAGAATCCTTTATTATTGTTATTCATGAAAGTTTCTAGAATCAAAACAGACCGAGGTATGAAGGAAATAATGTTGAATCCTATTTTTTAGTTGAAAAAAAATTGTGAATAACTCATCCTCTCTTCTCCCCCCTTCGAAAAAACTCGTTGTTACTCCATAATTCACTTCATTCATGTTCTTTCGATGAGTTCTGAGTTTTTCATCAATTGAAAGTACGAAGTTTTGGAAAAAATTGAGATTGAAGAGAAAAAAATCATATACGTAATTCAGCGAAAAATCATAATTTCTTCGAAATAACTCAAAAAGTATTGATACATGCAAAATTTTCTAGAGAACAAAATTGAAGGCTATTCTTCTCTGAAAATTTCGGTGTTTCATTTTTTGCTGCAGGATGAAAATAGAGTAAGATATGGTCAGTGAAATATTGTGAGGGTTCGCGCAAAGTACCTTTTTTGAGCCCTTTTAGCATGAACCTTCTCAAAAATTCAATCTGAAACAAAAAATAATGTGGATGAGCTTATAGCTCTTGAAAAAAGCTACAAAATACTTTTTTGGTGGATTCAATTGCTTGAAGACTAAGCGAGTTATGGGAAAAAAACCAAAACAATTTTTGTAGAAATTAGAGTATGTACATTAGTATATTGAATAACACACATAGTAACTATATTTTAGGCCTAGTGAAACTCTATGTATATTGAATATGTATATATATATATATATATATATATATAAAGTTCCACTAGGCAACGATTTTTTCCAAAGGGGGGGGGGAAGCAAGGATGAGTTATTCCCAATTTTTTTTTTCAAGGAAAAAATAGGATTGAACATTTTTCCTTCATACCTCGGTCAGATTCAATGCTAGAATCTTTTATAAATAACAAAAATAAAGGATTTTTGAAGGACTTCAGAAAAGGTTAAATTTTTTTCCCGAAAAATACATTGGTTTTCGGTTATTGTACGTAGAAACTTTCCATTTTGGCGTTTGAAAATACTAATCAACTTTCAACAAGCAATTATTCAGTTTGTAGTGGGTTTGCATACATCACAAATAAACAATCGCCTTTGTTTTTTCAAAAGCTATAATTTTGCTCTCTGCAGGTTTTTCGATTAGATGCATTATTTTCCAGTTATTCACGAAAAAAGATCTGAAAATGTGTTTTTTTTGACTGAAAACCGACAATTTCACTCGCGAATAAGTCGAAAAGTATTGCTTTTCAGAAAAAACTCCAATCAAAAAGTGCTTAGAATTAGTCAATCTATTGATTTCCGCACTTATTTCCAATAAAAAAAAAATTCACCCCCAAGAAGGGGTGTCATCCACCCCTAGGGAGGAAGCAACCCTCGCCTCAGGGTAGATTCTGAAAAAAAGTGTATGTAGATCCTGAATACAAATTTTCATAGGAATCGGTGCTGTATGGGATAAATACACGGGAAAATGGTCATAGACTGGACTATTTATATCGTCATCAATGATGTGCAAGAGTTTATAAATCTTTTACAATATTGTATCTCTCCAGACGAAATAGTCTCGGTGGATATATGGAAACTGATGAAGAATTGGGTTACCGATATTTATAATGAAGTTCATAATGTTGAACAGTGATTGTTCTGAAATGGAATTTAATTATCATTTTACCAGATTTTTTCTGGTTTTGAGTATCTGTTTCCATATAACTACCAGTTCGAGTACCACCACGATCTATTATTTTTTCTAAAGAAATAAGTGTGAACATTCGATCATTCCAAACGAATATACAGGGTGTTATTTGTACGTGGCCAAACTTGAAAGGGTACTTCTTTGAGTAATTCTAAGATGGAAAGTTTGCATGAACATGGAACCGGTAATGCTTCGTTTTCAAGATACAGGGTGTTAACCATTGAGGATGTTTTTTTTCTCAAATATATAAATAATCCTTTAACCAATTCTGCTGAAACTTGGCAGTGTCATTGGGAATAGTGAGGGGCTAATTCATAACAATATTGAAATCATCTTGACCAGTAGCGTCCCAGAAGTCACATTAACCAATATTGTTGACCAACAATGTACGAGAATCATTTTTTTGTATCTTATTTCGCGTTGAGCAACTTGAACTACAGGAAAAAAAATTGAGAAATCACTAGCGGTCAAAGATAATGGTTGTTATGTACAGACCACCTATGCTACGAGAATAGATGAGAGCCAGCCTCAGAGTTCATTCGCATCAGGTGTCACAATTCAACGAACGCTGCATTTTCATTCAGATTTGTCTTATATTATAAATACAAGTTCATCTCATCTTTATTCAGTAATAATTGTACTTTCGGCTTTTACACTGCCAACGAAATATAGTTATGATTCATTTTGAGTAATTTTCGAAATTTAATTAAAAAAAACGGTTTTCGAGAGCTCCCAAACTCAATTTGGTGAAAGTGTCTTCCGAAACGCCACTGAGCATTACGACTTCGATCTAGTGAGAGAATGATTAGCCTTCCACTACCTCAAAAAACACAACGGAAGTTTAACATAATCGGTACAAGGATTATTGAAAATGAGTTCCATTCACAAATGTTGACCATTTTCATGCAAACAAAGCATTACCGGACCTGGGACAACAAAAAAGTTGAAGTACCAAACCATCGCGAAATTAAGCTGTATTTTTCGATTTTACCATATCAATAGTTTATCCCAATCTCAAATTCTGTTTTCAGGGATGCATGCGTTAGAATACATTATTGATTATTGAAAATATCTTAATTCACTGAATTTAAATGGCCGATAGTTCATGAACATCCATATTTACGAAAACAGAATGGTTTTCCTGCATAATTCTCACCGAAAATGGGTTTACAAAACCGCGACACGTGTTCCTGTATACAATGGCTTCCTCGAGCAGGAGAAATTATTATCCTATAATATGCTAGTTAAATCTGCTTATGCCCCTGTAATAAAAGGTACAACGATCTCTGTTACTATGATCCGATATGGGTTTTCCCGTAATTAATTGATCTCAGTAATGTTTGAAATACCAATAACTGGTCAATTACGTGAGATGATTATTTTTAGGAATGGGCTAGATGTATCAATTCAATGATGTTATCGGTTATAATTGCACGAGTGCATAAAAATTACCGATAATTTTGCAAGAAAGCGTTATATCTAAATATTGCAAGAGTTTATTTTCATATTTTGGCGAAAGTGCAAAGGACGAGGGCTCTTTCACAAAATATGAAAATAACCGAATGCAATAATTTGTATAAGATATCACGCTTGAATGCAAAATTATCTGGTCATTTTTATGCACGGACGTAATTAATTGGAATATTTCACGAATAAAGAAATTCTCAAGGAAATGTTATTTTTTGTTCATTTATACTTTTCTCTATAGATTGTATGGAGCACTCACCAAAACGCGAAATGTTTTTCTATTTTCGAAGTCTATCTGACATTTATTTGTGTTGTTTACTGACGTCTAGCGATACGGTTTCAAATGTGTTGTTATGGTGACTTGATACAATGCAATTACCGCTGTAAGTTGTTTTCGATAATTGCATTGCTCTAATGGGACATTTTATATATGAGGAAAATATTCCTTCTGATAAGATTCCCAGCTATCCGAACTGAGTAAATCTGAATTTTTTTCCAGAATCAAGAAAGCCCTTACTTCTGATTTGAATGCAGAGTGCGCTCTCCACATACATAGTATTATCTTTCCAATATGCTCCGAGATAAATCATAAAAAGGAAACGACTGACCTAAAAACTCCGAAGAGCTTTTATTTCTTTATCATTGTGAGAGTTTCTGTTAACTCTGACTACATTATCTGAATACATCACACGAGGAAATCGAATAATGGCTTTCAGGAAAGTTTTCCCAAACTATACGACTCCAATTCACCAAAAAAAGCTATTTTATCCAAATAGATATGGACATATCTGTCATTTATACTTCGGAAATTGCCATTGTGCTGAAAATTTTCTCTAGAAAGTTTTGAAGTCGCGAAGAACTCGTTATGCTATCAAGACGACTATGAACAGATAATATCGAGTGTGGAAAAACAAAACTTCTCTAGAATGGAAGTTTTGGATGCGATCGAAACAGAAGATTCAAAGGAACTTTGATGAACATTCATCTCGTTTAAAAGAACTGTGTTGTGATCTTGAGTGATGATGTACAGGTTGGGTTAATGGAAACTAAAGAAAAACCGACTTGTCGATTATCGTGTTGAAGGACAAAGCAATGAAAATACAAGATTACCTTTCAAACGAGATACAGCTTGACCCTTGACCTCATTCAGGATTCAGGGAATGGAACTCATCCCGCCAAGAAGTTGAGAACGACAAGATTGAGAATATGTTTAAAATATTTTCCCCTTCCCCAACAATGAAATTTTTTTCCATACCCCAATTATGATAAATCGGCTTTGTTTCATTTCCATTAGCACACCTAGCTTCGTAATGAATTCAATTTCCATCTGATATTTCTCTCAGAACAAGGTTCATTGAAACTGAGTTGAATGATGAAAATTATCCATTGGATTTGAATATTGTACCCAACACCTATGATTCAGGAACATATTTTCACAATTAATTTTCGAGACTGGAATGCAACAGTGAAAGTCCAGATGGTCTCCACTATATATGGCATTATGAGTGAGCAAAATGAGTTCATCAAACCATAAGAATTGACTTTGAAAGGGAATTTTTAGGGAAAACCACCCTTCCAAATGAGGAAAATCGAACAATGGACATGGACTCTGGTTTATTCATTAGTTTATCGATGAAAAATTGTGCCAAAATACATAAATTGTGCACTGTTTACCAATGGAAAAAAATATATCAAGTGAAAATCAATATTCATTGATTCACGAAGGTGGGAAGATGTGTTGTCTTTTTGTTGAAACTTCAATGACTTGTTGAAAATTCATTCGAGTCTCAGATCACGTTGGTCAAACTGATCACCGGATGGTAGAAAACGAAAAAGCTTGAATCGATAGAAAGTTTTTCAATTTATATAACAAATCATTTCGCAGGAAATTCCTAATTCGGTGATTCTTGGCGTTTATTCATGAATACCACAACCTCCCGTGATGAAACCTGATTCTTCTAAAGGTGTTGAACTCGGAAATAGCAGGAAATAATACTATCACTGCAGCTGAATTCTGTAACATTGTTGAAATCCCTACCTGAAGAATGTGTAATTGTTTATGACAACTTGATTTGCAAATTCATTTTCCAAGTAAATGAAAATAATAAAATAAATTTCAATATAAGAACTTTTTTGTTTTGTCAAACTTCCGTTAACTTTTATCAGCTTTTCCAGGACAACTAGAATAAAAATAAAAAATATTATAAATTCAACCTACTCAACGAGTAGTTAATGAAAGATTAGCATCAGATAAATACAGAAAATAAATTCGAAAGTTCTCGAATGTTTTCGAAATTGAATATTGTCAAAAATTCTTTGATTTGTGTATTTTGTTTGAGTTGAAAATGATATGAGCTGCGTGAATCAGCATTACTATCTGTTTTGAATATTATAACCGATTCGACTAATTATGAGTGAATTTGACTCGAAATACTCGAATCTGTTTTTGTATTCATTGGTTTCTCTAATTCATTGATGTAGTCATTTCAAAGAAAGCACGTTCGAACATATTGCCTTCAATCACTGATATACTGACATGATAATATATCCTATGATAGAACCTATTAATAAGTTCAGATAATGCGCATGATTACAGATTCATTTAAAGACTTTCGTGAAATTTTATTCTAACCTTCAGGAGTCTTGAGGTCTGACAGATGTACACTTCTTCGGGTCTTTTCTTGTAACTGCAATAGTGCATACACACCAGTGGGGACTTGAGAACTACATGAATGTTGATGGGCAAAAAGACGTTTCGAATAAAAGAAGAAAAAGAAGTCGGCGAAGTATTCTGCTGGCCTCGTCTTCTTCTAAGTGAATATTTGATCACTTTCCAACTTGAAAGTTGATGAGAAATAGGCTCATTTCGAATGAGTGCGAATATAATCTTCCCCATCCTAACGTGAGATGTGATAAATCGTTATGAAATTTCCCAAAGTGATATTTAAGATTTCTGCACTTCGTCGATTGAAGTCAGCCAAGGATGTTTCTCATGGGAACAATCATACCATGTGAAACTCTGAGCTGAATACATATAGGGATACTGGAGTTCACACAATCTGGTAGGAATAACATTTTTTTTGCGTGTTCCGTTATAAACCAGTCGTGTGAAATGGAAATACAAAACCTGGCGAAAAAAGCATGAGTTCGAAAAATAAAAAATCTACAACGCAGACATACAATGTTTCCCCTTTTTACCGCCGTAGGAAAACATTCATTGATTGGTTAATCCAAATGGTACATCATTTCCTGCTTTTTCATTCACGCGGGAGGAATTGCTCAAAGCCATTCACGAAATAAAAGCATTCCGAGTTACTATGGCTGCACACATTGTACCCTGCGGTGGTGTCAAGTACATTTCCACTGCAGTTCTGTTTCATTTTCCAGAAAAAGTTGGAATGAGTATTGCATAGCCACTATTTTCTATACTATACTGTAACTACTCTAGTGGATATTCCACAGAAAACTCTATTCTCTTCTTTTTTTGGGGGCAACGAGTTCGATGTATTCTACAACAAAAATAATTATTCTTTCCACTGGTTAACGAAAATCAATGTTTTGAATTCACAAATTTGTTTCTGATTTTGAACAAACCTCTGTTTCAATCTGGCAAGATGGTCGAAACATGATTCAATAGCACATAAAAATACCAATCATCATTTAATAAACCACCATTGAAATCAAACGATATCAAATATTGAATTGTATGAAAAACTATTTGTTCTGTAGTTTTCTGGGTTTGTAACCTACCACAATCTGAAAAAATAAGAATTAATATTGAAATCTATACAAGTGTAGAAGGGTAGATTTTTAATCTACCCTGAAAAGTTGCTGCCTACGTTTATTGAGAAACAGTTCTTTCTTATACATACATCTACACCTACAAAATTTAAATCATTATAAAACAGTTGTAAAACATTAAGAAAGTGTACTTACTAACGTGAGGTTAATGTTTTACAACTGTTTTATAATGATTAAAGTTTTGTAGATGTCTCGATAAAGGGAATAAACATTCTCGAAAGCTCGACCAGATAACAAAGAGTATTCTTTAAAAAACAGCCCAGTAATTTGACTGCATCCCCAACAACATTCCGTATTTCTCCTTAACTAGTCAGTCAAGACTACCCTTCGCTTTATATATATATATATATATATATATATATATATATATATATATATATATATATATATATATATATATATATATATCGGCGGCGGAATTCGAACCAACACCTACAAGCCTATTATTTATTTATTTATTTATCTCATACACTATTCTAAAGGATGAACCCAATTACAGAATAGAAGAATGAGCGATGTGGAATCATGAACATGCCTCTATCATGATATTTGTCCAACACATGACAGTTATGACTGTCATTATTAATAACTGTCATTTGCTGGATAAAACTGAGATGCCTTGAAACCCTGATGATTACACTAATTAGATTTTGTTTTTTGTGGCGAAAAAACAATCGACGCTTGCGGAGATTTTCTCTATTTTTTCGAAAGGTGGCGTTATGTTTCCATTTTTCAGAGTCGATGTCAAATGTCAAATCAATCTCACTTCGACATTTTGTCTTCAATATGTAACGATGTTTTTATCGTGTTTAATTATTGATTTCGTTACTTTTAAACATTGAAACGTTTTTACAGGTTTTCTACTGGTATTTGATTGGCCACCCATTATCCTTTATGTTGCGATCTCTACTCACTAGCCAATCAAATAAAAGTGGAAAAACCCGACTGAACATTTTCACTTAGTGCAAATTGTGTTTCAGATAAGTCTGACAAGAGCGTGTGGGCGACATTTCCTTGATGACGTACCGTGATGTCACTTTTACTTTCCCTCTCCAGGGGAGAAAAGTACTCCCTTCCCAAGGAGGAAACCTACGACTTTTCCCCCTAGAATGAGGCCAGGAAATGAATATTGTCACGAATTATTTTACTGACATAGAGCTCCCTGAGGGGGATTCAACTGTGAGTTCCCTTCATAGTGATGGTAATTCGGAAATCATAGACGAGATTACAAAAATAAAACATTTATAAAAGAAGTTACACACTATACTTACACTAAAATATAAAACATCTCGGGGCTGCTGGGAAAGTGTCAGTTCGATGTTCTTCGCTAGGAGTGTCACGATCAACTTCCTTATTTTCCGTTTTCCAATTCAATTCTAAAGGTAAACCTATCGAACGCCCCGCTCCGCAGGTCATCGGTATTTTCTGATTTTAGTCAGCATTATTACTTGTTACCGATGGGTAATGCATTGATGAAATTCTACGCCTTACTTTCTGTCAGACTCGCAATGCATTTGATATACAGGACGTACATTTATTGAATGCCAGAATTGTAGAACTGACAAGAACTAAGGGATTTTCTAGACATTGGGAGCGGGTTACTTTTATTCCTTCATGACAAGATTTTGGATAGAGGGAGGCAGACAAATATTTTTTCTTCCTAGAATGAGGCCAGGAAATTAATATTTTGGATAGAGGGAGGCAGAAAAATATTTTTGTTGGTCCTTCGTTGAAAATAATTTTTCAGCTCCGTTCTGAAAGTTATGAGTTATTATAGACTGACCCAACAACGGCTTCTCATTGAAATTGCTCTACTCTATGAATAGACCTGAACGCACGTTGAAAAGATACATCTCAGCATGTTCATATCGAAGGGAACATCACAACCAAAAATGATAAAAACTGCAAATGAATCGATACCCGTATACTATCCATCTAAAATTAAATGTTTCAATATTGAATGTTTCACTGTAGAGGTTGATGAATCACTGTCAAGATATAGTCAGATCCCTGTCATGGAAGTGAAAGCAGTATCTATAGAAGTATTGAGTTGCTTTTTCAATTTGAACCAGAAATGGTAGACAAGTGAAAACAATATTCCACTGTGACTCACTTATAGCGACATCACCAATGCCGTTAGTACTTTCAGCAGGTAATCAGTGGAACATACTACCCCGGGTACATACCACGCAGGACATCAAACGTCATCACCCTTAAAGTAATTTTACCGGAATAAGCCTGGAAACCAGGATTCTATAGAGATCGATAATGTTGATGCATGATGTGCTGTAGTATTCTAACCATATCAAATACAAAGAAAATATTTGTTATCCTCTGAACAACATATATTCCATAGAAATCATCAGGCAAAACAAATACTATAATATTTCAAAGTACAAGCATGAAACAATAATCAAAAGAAATCAATTACGAAGATTGCCAACAAGAGATATTTGCATTTGAACAGGATTTTTCGTATAAGTTTTGAGAACGGAAGCGGATTTAGGTTCCGAAACGTTAACGATGAGTATTTTCATAAATATATTAGTTCTTACTATTTTTCTGATAGGCAAAAGCTGAGTTATACAAGAAGTTGAATTGGACTTGTTCAATTCAGAAAAAACTGTTTTTCAATAGACGCAGCAACTTTTCGGGGTAGATCAAAAATCTGCCCTACTACACTTGTATATATTCCAATATTAATTCTGATTTTTCCAGATTGTGGTAGGTTACAAACCCAGCAAACTACGGAACAAATCTCAATTCTCAATCCATATATGACTTTTCAGAGTTGAAAATTGATGTAATCCGAATATACAGTCATTGGATCCAATCTCTAGAATTGATATGGTGCTCCTATGTTTAGTCACCATATGAAATAGTCACATACTGCCTCGTATTTTTCAAGAAAGTTTCCATCCAGTCCAGTAGATCAGTTTTCCCATACTTTGTTGATTCAAGTCTATGATATTATTTTCCTGCAAAAATGTATTCGAAAAGGTATACTCAAATAGTTTGGACTACCTCTTGCTCGAATTTTTTTTCTACATTTGCGAATTTATTAAAAAAAAACAATTTTGATATGTGAAAACGAAGATAAGTTAACAGAATGTTCAATATAACGTTGAGTCAGCCGAAAATCACAGTCGATCAGATGAAAATTATAGATTTGGTTGAGACGGACTACCTATAAATTATTCGACTATTTTGGATCATTCAAGTCCGCAGGCAACTGCCTGCTTTTAATGTACCAGTTGTTTGCGGTAAAAAGTAATGGTGGTGGCACGGCGATTCCATTGAATAGTTGATTTTCCGTCACGACTAAATCCTTTAATTGAAACCTGGTCGACTAGTGCCTCATTCACACGGCATCAATTTTGCATGACTCGATAATTGTCTTCCACATCTGTGTAAAATATCAAATAGATTTGTAATACTATAAAAACAGTCAAAGAATCCTTGGCAACAATTTGCACAACTAGTTTTCAATACTACATGAATACACAACACTATTAAGTGAGCTGTCATCTCGATCACCACACTGCTTCACACTCTATTGACGTATTGACACATTGAAATCTGTCAATGGCGTATTGGCAGATTAAATCTGTCATTGACAGATTAAAATCTGTCAACAGCATATTGACTGATTTTTATCTGTCATCGATAGATTTCAATCTGCCATTGACAAATTATAATCGACCATTGACAAATTGAATTATGTCAATGGAGATATTTTTTATTTTTACAGTGACCCTAATATGCCGTCGTCCGAAAGGAATTCTTATGCAGGTATATCTACCATATATCGTTAAATAAAAACAAACAACTTCAGTCACACCAAATGCTATAACTCAGATGGATACTAGTTTAGCCAATCGCCTTTTTATAATTTCAGGTCACTGAAGTTGGCAGAAATATATTTTGCATTATTCGCAGGTATATAAACATTATTCGAGGGTTGTAGATCAATGTGGTAATTCTATACCTCATATGTTAAATTTTAAAGCATGTTAAAATTTTACTCCATAACATTTTACGTATGTTCAAAATTTTGACGTGCTTTCAAATTTAACATGGCCATACAGAATCACCCCTCATATGTTTATTCTTTGAAATGTCAAAAAATTTCCATTCAAATATCGTGGCGCCTCGAAAAAATTTCCGAAAACCATTTTAGATGCCATGGTAACTAGTCAAAATGGAGGCATCTTACTAGTTAAAAAGTAGAGGTGTGAAATTTCCATGTGAAATCAGACGTGGTGAGTCTATATAGAATGGCCTCACTCAATAAGCTGCCAAACAGTGTTTTTTCTCGAATTCAATAATTGGCCTGTGGTTTTTACTAAACTGGTCGCAGCGCTACATTCGAGAAAATTCCAACTATTCTCTACCACTTTGACAACTGTTGCTAATTAAAGACATCAACGTTTTTTGAAAAGTCCAAACAGTGGAATTGCGTGAGCAACTATTTAAGTTTCCAGTGTTTTTTCCACTTATCATGTGAACGTTAACCATGAATTGTGCTTGATGAATATTCGTATTAATTTTAATGATATTCTAACATTTCAAAATGATATCGTAAACCCACTTTGATCAAGACTCCAACCAATAAGCACCACTATGATAAGACATTTTTTTTAAACTTTTGACCAGAGGGCGTATCTCTCATCTTGAAATCCCAATAGGTATCATAGTTTTGTTTTCAAAGGGACATAGGTCGTTACGATGATTATCCCAATTTACCAAAAACTTGCGTTTATTATCAATTATAGTTCAAATCAATGAATGCCACTTATAGCCTGAAATAAGTAATTGTCATTCAATATGTAGCACGAAAAGTGAGAACTTCATTACTCATACTCAACACACTGTACGAGTAGACTTCTTTCAGAGAAAGCTCCGAGATTCTTTTCGTGAAACCCTATATTAAGCATAACAACAGTAGATGAAGGAATTGACGATAGAATGGAATCCTCTCTTCAACGATATTGGTGTGAGTCGCTCTCCCCGGTAACTGATTTTTTACGGAATCTCTTAGTCGAAAGAAACTTTCACGGTGGAGTTGCTCCTTTCAGACACCGGAATCCGTAGAGGCATGCGGAATTCAAGATTGCGCGATCACGCATAACCGATAGCTGAGCTATTTCTGATTTAGAATTGAAAACTTTTGTATTCTCCCCCGATGGCTTGCGTTCATTGAATGCCAAAACGACGAGACCGCCTGATCCTTTCGATTCAGTCGAAAAAATCCGGAACACATTCATTTAACTGAATTTATAAAATCTGTTGTTACGCAAAATGGTAACGTCGATCGAACTTATTCAGGTCGACGTTGAGGTGGGAAAATTCAGAAAACACCATGCGAAACAAGGCGGAGGAAAAAAGGACCCCTATTATTTTGATATTTCCAAGGTTGTGAGCTTCGAGGGATAAGACCCGTCGCAAGACCATCCACAGTACGGCATTCCTCAGAGACAATATCATCACCCAATAGTATATTGTTTATAATTCAACCATGTTTCCACAAATCGTTTGAAATTCGACAGATATTGATTTATTTTGAGATAATCAAAGGTAATACCACGAGTCCTTCAAATTTAATGGATGAATTTTCATTTTCCACAAAAACTTTTTTATTCGGTTTGTTTGAATGCTTTTGCCTCAGAATGAAAAAGTTTGAGTGTTTCGAAAATGAAAATTTATCCTATTAAATTTGAAGAACGAGTTTTATTTGGAGAGATTATTTTTTGAACAAATAGAAGGAAGAACAATTCAATTGATCAGTATTTCATTTACATGGGAAGGAACGGAGAATAGGTGAAAATTTCACAAATTTGAAATGTCAAACAACGATGTATGCCTTCTATGATCCAGAAGAGATATGATGCTTACACAGTGCATATGATAATGCTTGCTGACGATACCAAGAGATGGCGTCACACCTCTCACTGTACAAGGTTGATAATTGAAAATTACTTATGAAATGAAAATCGCGCCAGAAGGAACATAAAGTCATTCGTTATGTCGTTGTATCAAAATCTTTATACAACGGTTTCTTCTCATACCACAAAAAATGAATTGTATTTAATAAAAACTAATTGTACGCCATCTTCATTTGAGTTCAGGAAACCTTAAATATCTGAATCGGTCGTTCGCTATATATGTCATAAAGTTGGGGTTATGAGCTATTTACGTGTTTGAGTGTTCATTGAAATGTGTTGTTTGTGTTGTTATTATGCTGAAAAAGTTAAAAGTGAATGACTATTAATAATAATGTAACTCTTCATTCATGATAATTTATATAAATATATGAGCCAGTTCAATAGATTCGACGCGATATACCGTATAATTTTGACCGTTCAAAAGTAAACAACGTTTTATCAAAAGGACCAGTCAGTTTTATCAAAGGTAATACCACGAGTCCTTCAAATTTAATCGATAAATTTTCATTTTCCACAAAAACTTTTTTATTTGCCAAAAGTATGAAAACAAACCGATTGATAAAATCACGAGTCCGTACGACGAGTGATTTCATCTATTTCGGTTTGTTTGAATGCTTTTGCCTCAAAATAAAAAAAACTTTGTGTTTCGAAAATTAAAATTTATCTTATTGAATTTGAAGAACGAGTTGTATTTGGAGAGATTATTTTTTGAACAAATAGAAGGAAAAACAATTCAATCGATCAGTATTCCATTTGCATAAGAAAAAACGGAGGATAGGTGAAAATTTCACAAATTTGAAATGTCAAACAACGATGTATGCCCTCTATGATCCAGAAGAGATATAACGCTCACAGTTTATTCTCATACAACAAAAAATGAATTATATTTAATAAAAACTAATTGTACGCCATCTTCATTTGAGTTAAGGAAACCTTAAATATTTGAATCGGTCGTTCGCTATATCTGTCATGAAGATGGGGTTATGAGTTATTTACGTGTTTGAGTGTTCATTGAAATGTGTTATGTTATTATTATGCTGAAAAAGTAAAAAGTAAATGACTATTAGTAATAAGGCAACTCTTCATTCATGATAATTTATATAAATATGAGCCAGTTCAATAGAATCGACGGGGTAAACCGATAGTTTTGACAGTTCAAAGGTAAACAACGTTTTATCGAAATGACCAGGCAGTTTTATCAGTATAATACCCAATGATTGGCTAGAATAACCATAGAATAACGCGCTACTATTGGTTGAAATGCCAAAAACGTCACATTTTGACAAGTGAAAAAAATTATCGGTATAATACCCAATGATTGGCTAGAATAACCATAGAATAACCCGCTACTATTGACATCACATTTTGACAAGTGAAAAAAATAATCGCAAATAATTTTATTCATAAATAAATGGTGGTTTGAAATTGGTAATAAAATTGATTGGGTTAGTATGGAATGTTCTCAAAGGTGTTATAATGAACACTTATAAAAAAACCTTCCCAAGAGTTTATGGGGGAACAGGGAAATGATGTTGAATTCACTGCTGAGGCGACTTTTTTGTTGAGTGGTGTAAATCGGACTTGTAACATTGGGGAGAGGAGCTTTCAAAGAGTGCGTGCCGTTCACGTGA
This sequence comes from Zygogramma bicolorata, assembly GCA_032362365.1. Lineage (NCBI taxonomy): Eukaryota > Metazoa > Arthropoda > Insecta > Coleoptera > Chrysomelidae > Zygogramma > Zygogramma bicolorata. The sequence goes on from JAVJAQ010000825.1 coordinate 885,796, forward strand.
TCATTCTATCTTTTCAGCGGCTACACTATAGTGAGAAATAGTATATTGTTTACCAGGTAGAAGAAGCCCAATATTCCTGGATGACTGTGAAGATTGCTAGCAACGGTCCAGGAGTGTGGCTTTTCCTACGAGTTGAGCATGATCTTTTTTCGCAAATCGTTAAGAATTCGACAGATATTGATTAGTTATATAAACATCGCAACTAATTGCATTCAAAAATAAATGGTGCCTCGAAATTCGTAATGAAGTTACTTGGGTTACTTGGGGAACTGTTTTCATTCATCTATGTAGAACACTGACAACAGTAAGGAAATCTTGACTTTCCTTCAAGACGTTTTGACAGTGGTGTCAAAATTTCCTAGCGATTTGCGAAAAATCAACGTTCATATATAGTTCAGGAAGTGAAGCATTTTGGCTCGCAATTTTTTCGTCTAGCATGGATTTATTTGAAATTTTCACAAAAGGTAAGGAATAGCTCAAGGATCATTTTCTATATCATGCCTCTGTACGCTAGAGACTTGGGGGTGGTTGCCACCCCATCTCGGGAGTGAAATTTCTTTAATACATTTCAACTGTAGGAATCGACGGGAGAAGTAATTCTAAGAAAAAAAATGTTACATAGGTTTTTTTCGTAAAAGTTATATTTTTTGAGTTATTCGAAGTTGAAAGAAACAGTTTTTGACGAAAAAATCGACTTTTTCAAGTGGTTTTTGCGAATAACTCTAAAAATGTGCATTTTATCAAAAAAGTGGAGGGAGCTAAATTGTAGCTTCTAAAAAACCAGAAACAATGGGTTTTTTATCATTTTTCTACGACGAATACGAACTGAGATACATCAAATTAATGCTTAGCATTTTTCGTCAAATGTATAAATTGAAAGATTCAAAGCGAAAGAACGAGGAAAATTTGCATTTTACGAATAGGGCTCATAGAAACTTAAAAAATCTTGAGTATTCAATTAGAGCTTTCAAACAAAATGTCTCTAGCATGAAAATTGACCGACTTATGATCAAAATAAGATCGGTAACCGCCCTAATTAAAATTGATCGCCACCCTTCTGTGATTTTCTTCATATATGTATCAGTAATACACCCACGAAGTTTGACCAATTTAAAATGCCTGATTTTAGAAAAAGTGGAGTTTAAAGAGAAAACGATTTTTTTCAATTTCGTGTTTTTAACCCTTTTCTTAAAAGTATCTCCCAAAATACTGAAGATACGAAATAAACGATAGAGTACTTATTTGTAGCTCCTTTAATGACGAGAAGTTTTCTGTATACAGATTTCTTGTGCACTGAATATTCGGCGAGATATAGCCGTTCAATACCTACATTTACGAAGGAAAATCACCTTATTCAAGCGCTTTAAACTCTTCCCATTTGAAAACTAAAGGATCTCAAGTAATTTAATTCACATAGTCTTATAGGTCTTAAGAAGCCCTACAAAATGGTTCCTGAAAATTTTTTCTATCGCCTGAAATGAAGGAGCTATGCCACTTTTTCCATTCATATTGGAAGACAGAGAAGAAGAAACATCTGCTCACGTGTATGCTTGTGTGAGTGTATATTTCATTGACATGCTCTGACAATTATTTCATAATTATTGAAGTGCTTTTCGTTGTATTCGTACATTATTGTGGATATATATGCCAAAGATGTCTTCAAAATCATCTCAGTTATTTTTAAAAAACTGATTATTTTTGAAAACTTTGCCATCCTGTATCTCAAAAGTTAAGGCGTTTAGGACATACGTCCATAGGAAGTTTTTTTCCTGAAATGGGTCTGAGAATTACTTCCTTAAATATTAGCATGTGTTTAAGGAACACCCTGTATAATAAAAATTCCAATGTTTTTAAGGGTAGTGTCTAACGAGGGTATGTTGAAAGATCATGAAATTTTATCCCAAAGCATGAAACATTCATTATTTTACTAGTTTTACCCATATTTAGATTTTTGATGTTATTTTATAATTTTTGACAATAAGGGGTAGTTTTCACTACTAAAAAACAAAAAGCGTACAGCGGCACAATGTAGAAAATGAACTAGAGGGTGAAATAGGCCTAATCTCAAATTTTTGTACAATTCGGTGCTGGACCAAAAAATTGCGAAGTTTTACCATTTTTTCAGCTTCAATTTTTGAACTAATATAGGAAACTTACGAAATGTCACGAGTTTATTGGCGAACGGGTACCTGAGGCTAGGGGCAGGGTTCGGGGAAATCGAGGTTGGCAATTCTGGGGTATATTGGATAAATTCAAAATCTCTATAGGTGGCATAACCCCATAGAACCAAAGATAAACAGAAAAAGTTCAAAGAAATTGTCACAGAACACACAAACATATGTTTCATGGGGCTGATTACTGATTTTCTCTGGTCTCTTGGTGTCTTTGTGGTGAAAGTAAAAGATTCGTTGCGTTGTCACAGACCACAGCATGCCTGCGTTTGTTTTTGTGGAGTTTAGGGAATCATTTTTCAAGTATTTCAAGTCGTTTGTTCAATTTTCATTGGTGTAAGGAGTTTCTTGAAGTAATATTTTACTAACTTCAGAGTGTTTCTATTAGGATGAGCTGTTGGTGATTTTCTTGGGTTCTTGTTCGTTTTAGTTTTGTTGCATAAAAAACTTTTTGATCAGTTTTTATACCAGGAAACAAGTGCTGTATAACGGTCTGTTTGAACACTCGGGGAACGCTATTAGGCTCCAGTAGAGCCTTACTTTTCGAAACAAATGATTATGTTTGTGTAGTGTCAACATATATTGAATATATCACAAACTGACAACTAACACATGATTTATGTAGCAGTGGGCAAACTACTTCTTGCTGCATGAGGAACAGTCCCACTTTTTCAAAAACAAAGGTATTCCTTTCGGATTTTCACCAACCATACACATTCATCAAGTTTTCATTTGCTTTCGTTTTCAATTTTCACATATATCGAGATCGAGTTGAATTATCGGTTATAATTGCACGAGTGCATAAAAATTACCAATAATTTTGCAAGAAAGCGTGATATCTAAAAATTGCAAGTTAATTTTCATATTTTGGCGAAAGTGCCCGAGTACGAAGGACGAGGGCTCTTTTACAAAATATAAAAATAACCGAATGCAATTTGTAAAAGGTATCAAGCTTGAATGCAAAATCATCTGGTCATTTTTATGCACGAATGTAATTCATTGGAATATTTCACGAATGAAGAAACTCTCAAGGAAATGTTATTTTTTGTTAATTTATTCTTTCCTCTATAGATTGTATGGAGTACTCACCTAAACGCGAAATGTTTTTCTATTTTTGAAGTCTATCTGACATTTATTTGTGTTGTTTACTGACGTCTAGCGATACGGTTTCAAATTTGTGTGTTGATCTGGTGACTTGATACAATGCAATTACCGCTGTAAGTTTTCGATAATTGCATTGCTCTTATGGGACATTTTATATATGAGGGAAATATTCTGTCAAACACAAATGCGAAGACTTTGAATATCCACACTTTTCCCAACTGACATTTAGTTTTGAACATCATAATATTAGATTTTCAATATACTCGAATATTTATAGATCTTATTAGGGAAGCAGGTATTTTTTTGGCTCATTCAGAATACAGGAGTATTCTAGATAATTGGCGACCGCTTTCGGAAGTTTTTTTGTAAAATTATGGGATATGTAAGATTCAAGATGATAAAGTTGATCTCATGACTACATTCGATTATCCTAAAGCAAAATTCAGCAAATTTTTGCTCCGAATAATCTGTGACATTGAATTAAAGATTATCTCTTTAGGAAATTCATTTTGCAACAGTTTTTGGATTGGTACTGAATCTAGTTATCCATAAATTGATCGGCAACTTTTTTATATACTTGCAGTCATGAATTGGCTGTACCGTCGATTATTGGAAATGGGTGATAACAAAGAAATTTGTGCTACACCATAACAAATTGCCGCACAAGCATGATGAGAGTTGAAAAAATAGACTACGCAACTCGAGAATAAGACTAATGACAGCTTATCCAATCCATCTTGGCACAAACTCAGATACTTTTCCAGTTGCACATTGGTAGTGTAGACCATGACGAAAGGAAAAACACCAACTAGGAATCGATATCAACTCAGTGAACACATATTTTTATTTTACTATACTTACTTCACAGAGATTGTTGGGCATATACGTTATTAGTTCTGTGCCAAGATGGATTGGATAAGCTGTAGGTGCACTTAGGATTAACGTCACTCGGCTAACGCCTGGTGCTCACAATTTTTTGCTCGTGTGTAATAGGCTACTTATCCTCCTCGTTACATAATATACCATTCCTCAAAGTGGGGGAATATTATTTTTTTACAGTAGAAAAATATCATTTCCTTTCAGTAAGGAAATCTACACTTTCCCAATGAGAAAAATTTTGTCTGGAATGTCAAAATTTCCTAGTGATTTGCGGAAAAATATATTTCGGTACGCTTCTCACTCGTTCATTATATTGGATAAAATACATTTATAATTATTATATGACAGAATATCTGACGAAAGGGGAAAAACGATTCAAGTACTACAAAAGAATCATCTACAATCACTATAATAGTATGTTACATACCAAGGCTGACTATTGCTTTATCGAGGTACGTATATCAACATATTCACAAACCTTCGAAATAATTTTATGAAATGAACAGAAATAATGAAATGTGATAATAATTTCAGCACTTTTTGTGTTTCAAGTAGGTATTGCACTAAACGAATTTCATGACGCTTCTACAAATATCAATATTTTCACTCTTCGTAAATGTTAATTTCTTGCGTAAGGGTTGAAATGTTTCACAATTAAGCTTTTCCAATTGCAATTAATCCGTTGAGCATACCAATCAGATCTCATGAATTTCCGTTTTCACGAGTATTCCTGAGTGTAACAACATTTGGATCACTAACTGAAATATTAACGGCATTGTCGACAATGGAAATGGACTGGTCTTCAGTGGTGAGAGTGCTGAATAAGGTACTTGAGAAAATTTCCCACAGTTTTAGATACTGAAGAGGTTTGCGTTTATTGAGAGATAAACTGAGTACCCATATTTCTTTTCTGCCCTTTTGGTACTGAGATTAAATATAATAACTGTGATATCATGCCAGGGCTCGTTTTTTGTAACTGCACTGATGTATACACGTTAGCGGGAATCTAAGCACTTCATGAATTTCAATGGGTTGAATGACGTTTCGAGTAATAGAAGGAGACGGAGTCGGAAAAAACTTCCAAAAATAAACAACTCATTCCTTTCTAACCTGAAAGTCGGTGAAGAATGAATTTTGAATAAGAATATTTATGCTATTTGCAATCCACTTACCTATCTCCCGAACTGAACGAAGATTCGATGATATTTGCCTGCCGAATTCAAACACATATTGGTGATTTCAATTTGTAAAAAAGAAGAAATCGTCGGAAGACTGACGAGGACAGAAAAGTTCTTGTGTACACTTTTCTGTGACAGCTACAGCTCATCCAATCCATCCTGGCCAAACTCAGCTACTTTTCCAGTTGAAACTGATAGTGCAGACCATGACGAAAGAAAAATACCTACTCAAAATAAATTTCAAAATAGTGAACACATGTATTTGTTTTTTTTTATCTTACTATACTTCTCAGAGATTGCTGGGTATATACGTCAATATGTCTGTGACAAGATGAATTGGATAAGCCGAACATGAAAAAATTTCAGTTGAACATCCGCAAGGAGAAAAAAAATACCAGGGAAACAATATCAGAGAAATGTTTTTGTTATATTTACTATATAGCCCTACATATTCAGTTCACAACAAATTGAATGAGGAATGGTAGTACAGTGACTGTGAGTGAGTTGTCAAATCGACATAACTAATGTCAGATTTCATGTGCGATTTATGTAATGATCAACCGACCCGGTTGAGCTGTTGGTTATTCTGGGTTTCCCAGATGTTGAAATTGCGAATGTACTACAAAAAAAACAGTGAGATGCCCCAGAGTGTTACGGCACTCAAGAGTATGAACCGTGCCTTGCCTCCTAGACGTATTCGATTATTTTTTTTATCTCTGTTTTTATTTCATTCGGCTACGGCGTTATGGAAGTCGAAACGTTGGCAGTGAAGTGAATCTCGTTTCAAGTTTTTCTACATAATTGTAATGATTTCCTTAGTAATTGAATTCAGTGGGATCACAGAACAGAATTCAGTTGAATTTATGACTTTTGCACGAATACATTGGCATAAGTAGTTCTCAAACTTTTTATCACATATCCTTCGTGCATGAATAAGTAGTTTAAAAACTTTCTGTCATAGACCTCATCTGCATAAATATAAAAATATTGGAATAAAGTTGAATAAAATATGATTCGATATTACATTATGCGTTAAAATGTCTCTTTCCAAAATGACTATAAGGAGACACCGGTCAATCTTCTGCAATATAACCCCAGTTCCACCTTCGATTCACATTGCAACATAAACCAGAAATGAAACTTTTTATCGTGATTCTTTTCCTGAAAGAAGTTACACTGATGGGATTTCCTTAGTGCAGGTATTTAGCTGCGGGTTCAACTCCGCTACTCTCACTGACCTTTAAGATGCGGTATTACTTCCCCATAAAGTATACATTAGTCACGGATTACGACTCTCAACAAGGAATGCCATTTGGGATTTTATGACGTGGGAAGGATTTTCTCCAAGGAAATTTCTACTATTCCCATGTTTTAACACTCTAATCGAATATAATTTTGGATGTTGAAAGGTGTCTCAGACTTGAAATTCAGAATGGACACTCTTTTGAAATTATGTTAATCTCTTGATATGTTATCAGACAAGTTTCAACAGAAAAAAGATTCCTTGAAGAATTATAACTTTCAAGCTCTAGGATTGATATTTATCAGAATATGAGGTGACTTCAAGAAACCTTCTCTTCTTTGCTATGAATCTATTCATTCAATTCAACTGATGTGTGTTCGGTATACGAATTGAATAACAATAGAGACTAAGCGCGAATCCCCCTATACGTAACGTCACCGTCACGTCTCCGTACAGTCACCGAACCGAAAATATCACCATTCTTACTAGCCGACAACCGGCAAGCAGCAGTCCGTTTGTCTGCCCGTAGAGAGTGTGAAGTAGTGAAAATTTGAACATGAGTGAAATTACAAATGAAGAGCTTGGACACATTGCGCTTATTCTGGATATGGAAGAAGAAAAGTTCAAAGTTAAGAAGAAAAGACAATTATGGAAGCATGATATATTTCTGAGAAGAAAGGACGAGGGCGAATACCACACATTATTTTCGGCATTAGAAGATGGTGAATTAAAATTTTATAAATATTTTAGAATGTCGCAACAGCAATTCTTCCCTCTCTTGCATATAATTGAAGGCAAGATAACAAAGAAAAACACTAAGTTTATATTATTTTCAAATATTAAACCTACGTGAACAGAGACGTCAGTCAATGCACACTAACGTATTGTACACGTACAGTCGACCCACCGACAAGCACCGACACGTCAAATATTCTCTCGCTGCAATCGCCGACGGAGGTGACGGCGACGGGAGGTGGACGTGACTGATAGCGTGATTGATTATGTTCATTGCTTGCCACGTAAGAATATTTATCGTGATGGTGACGGTGCGGAGACGTGACGGTGACGTTACGTATAGTGGGATCCGCGCCTTACCACGTGACAGGACACACTGGTGACTACGGCGCCGTCTTATATGTGATTCAGATTTCTCAATGCTACGGTCACTATAGAAATGTTTCCGTCTGACTCGATGCGATAAACAATTGTTGGTGACCTAGATACCAATCCTGGCGGGATAACTTGGTCCAAGATGCATAGGAACCCTGGTGAGGTGACTGATATGCTTTTGTTCAGTCAATTTCTCTCGATCTGAGAAATTGAACCGAGGGGATACATTTTTTGAGGTTGGTAATGATGCAAATGCAATTTTTCAAAGCTGCAATTCCAATCGAGCGACAGCTCACTGGTAAAACTTGATACTGACGGACTCATTGATTGAACTCTGGCGGGCTATTCCATTCACCAATGGAATAATTAGTACACAATATATGAATAGACAGGTCACCTTCTAGAAAGCTAACCCCTTACACATGCATTCGACAGTTTGATACTTCCATTTGAATTATTCGAAATTTAAGTTTTGTTCCTTCCATTTCAAGTTGTACATTCCACGTTTTTATCGTTACTATTTCTATTGTTGAGTGAATTTCCAACGTATAGTTACTTTTATGATGAAGCATCTTGCATTGTTGGTGGTGCTAATAGCGCTGAATTCTATCTCCATAATATATTGAATAGCTGCCGCACAAATTATTTCTTAGTGTTGGGAAATATTCAATATTTCCAACAGATATTTCGAAAATAGATTGTTTTGAGAATCCCAGAATCGAAATTGATGCAATTGATAATTGAGATTATTCTGACAATGATGACAACATACTTCACCTTGAATGCTACTCTTCAAATTATTTGGATAGAAGTTATATTTGAGTGATTTATCGATAGTTTTCCAGAATTTCCCAGTTTAACAAATTTTTTCCAGTATCAAAGACAATGGTTGATACTTGTCTAGTGCAAAAGGATTGTAGAACAACGAATCTGAATCTTGGAATAAAATTTCTTTCAGGCGACTGTTTTCAAATGCCTATAATACACGAAACTGCCATCAGGCGTGCAGGGAGTGTGAAGTTACGTTACCAGATTCGTGAAGTTTGCCCAACAGTTCGTATGCGGAATCGCAGATAGGAATGATTGTTAATTGGTATTAGTGAGTCCTTTCGGCAAAACAAATGAATAAACAAAGAGTTATGAGGCCAGAAGCGGACCATTGACCCACAAGATTTTCCTTGAGTGAAAGTGATGAATCGATACTTAAAACGTATTCAGCAAAGAAAATTCTGTATCCCATTTATTTATTCACTTCCAAAGAAACACATAATGTTTATAGTAGGAAAAAATACAATGATATAAATAAAATTGAAAAGAAAACCTTTCGAGTTGGAGGTATGAAATCGGAATACTTCCAAATATCACTAATAAGTGTACATTATCCGACATAAATATTTGGGTTATTCTCTCAAAGCTAGTCTGCCTTCTATTTCAAGCCTATTTTGAATTTTTTTATGGGATTCTGATTTTTGGCAAGTAGTGTCAAAATTTTTCAAAAAAGGCTTGAAAAATAAGGCAGACTAGCTTCCGAAACGTAGCCAGTATAAGCGAAGTATACGCGTTTTTCAGATGAATTTGATATATAAAGCTCCAAATTTATGAAAATACAATACGTAACTGACAAAATAGTCATTCAATTTTGCATCTTTTTCATATTTCAACTCAAAGCTTTTTCCTTTTACCAAAACATTGATTTCAGAACATTTTCACCTCCTCAGCAAACTTACATTCCATTTTTTCGAATAATTTTGTTTTCAAAATATCGACAAATTGATTAAAATAAAGAGAAGCAGAAGAAATTTTTCTACTTCTCTTTTCTAAAGTACAGTGTTCCAAGTAGTATGATGCAAATAATTATCCACAATGTCCAGTTTATCGATTGGGAATCATCGATGTTATCAATTTTCGATTGGTTTGTAGCATCGATGGGTTCTTGAAGTTGATGAATATCTTCTAACGAAATTTTTTTTATCAACAGTGGTTTCCTTCTTATGGTTTGCTTCGTCAATGTTTCGTTGTTGATTTTTGATAGGATTGAGGGCCTCCCAAAAGTTTTTTCTCTGTGGTTCACGAATTTGTAGTTTTTGTATTCGACATTTTGCTTCTTTGTCCTGGACTAGGGCTGCGACACAATCTTCTTCTGGTTGGAAGTTCGATTGATCTCGATTGTAAAACGTATATATCTGAGACTCGTATACAAGGTTGTTCCTTATATTGGTATTTTTCTTCTTCGAGAGCCAAATGAGGTTTTTTGGGAATAATTATGGTATTTGTTTTGGTTGGTATTGGAAAAAGATGGAAGTATTGAAAAGTTTTTGGGTGAACAATCGGAAATTTTATGGCAAAAATGATCTTTGTTTTCGAAAAATAACGATTTGTTTGAATTAATGAATACCAAGAATGTATATCTAACTGTAATATTTCATTAGGGCTGAAATGGTTTTGCAATTGAGGATTTATTTATAATTTTCACTTGTCGATATGTCAGGATGTACTGTGTGCAATTTTGCAAAGGTTATTGCATTATCTATGTTATATAAAAATGTGATAATGATATTTGCATTAAAAAAAATTTGATCCAGCATACAAGAGTATAGAGTGTACTTTTAAAATTGGTCCTTACTATTGTTCAAATTAGGTCTGAAATTTTCGATGCACTTCTAAATATCTTTTTGATTTTTTATTATCGATTCGATATGTTTCAAAAATTTATCAATTATTTGCTTAGAAATAGTGATTCGTGAATTAATTTCCCTAATAATTTGTTTCTGATTGGTTTTCAAAATATTAATAGCTTTATCGTTTCGTTCACCATCTGTTGGGTGTCAAAAATCCATATATTTATTAGTCCTCGTTTCTGTCTGACAGGTGGAGTGTTTCGAATATTATCAAATTTAGTGAGGATTTCTGAAATGAGCGGTTTCGTGTGTTCATATTTGTTTGCCAAACTTCTGAGATAATTTTTTTTTATCGCTTTGTATATCCTTCAGGTTTTCGAAATTTTCAAATAAATTTTCGATTTCGCAATCAAGTATACTGATATCAATGTCATTCAAGAAAATGTGTGAATTGGTTATTGTTCCGTCTTTAATTCAAATATTATACTTCAGTTTATGAATTTCCCATTTGGGAATCATAATCTCATAATAATGTTGAATCATGATTAATTTTCGGTATAAACACTTAATATTTTTCATAATATTTATTTTCCTTAGTTAATAGCTCTTTAAAAGGTGGAAACAAATGTTTTTGGGTATGCGGGTTTTTTATTTGTTTGAACGTTTTTGTTGAACGCGTATAGCGCAGTGGAACGCTATTCGAGTCAATACCAAAACGTGTGTCTAGTTAGTCAAATGGAAAGGTCCACCTCGAATAATTGTTGATTCCGGTAATTACGGCTTTTATTGCAATTATTTGTAAAGTTAGCATCCTTCGAAACTTTCTACACGTTGTGGTGATACTGGTAGTCCTACCCCCCCCAAGCAGCCAAGAAGATCAAGGCAGTCTACTGTCCATATAAGAACACGGTAAGGCTATTTTTTACTGTTTCCCTGCACCCGAATTCTTACTTGGCTCTTTTGTTATTTCAAAAAGGGTTCTACAAACAGTTATGGTACCAAGTTTGAAAGGAAAGATTCCTGGAAGAGGGGTCAATCGTTTTGATTTCAATTTTTGGATGGGCCTAGACCGATATCAAGATTATCATCAGGTTCAGGGTTTTGAAAATACTCATTTTGAGCCTGCAGAAGAGGTGGCTTTCTCAGTTCTTTTGTGTGAATGGTTACGATTTTGCCTCTATTATTATTTATTTGTACCTTAATATGTTCCAAAATTTTTGTTATAGTGAAATGACCTAAAATTCATTATTCTTTTTGTTTCGGTTCTGTGAGTTTTTCTGAACCTTCTTGGTTGATTTAAACTCTCCACTTACGTCACCTTTTATATCTGTTTTTGAGATAACTTTTTGTTTGCCTAATTCTAATTTTTCTTCGACATTTTCGTATGCAGGAGTGAGTTTCTGTTTGTGTTCTTGCACGTATGATGCAAATAATTCTTTCGGAGTGAAAATCTCTTCTGGCTCTCTTGAGTAAGTATGGCCAAAAACTTGTTCAAATGGGGTGTAACTGGTTGAACTGTGAATTTAACTATTATATATAGCCTAATATTGCCTAATAGATCACGTCTCTTCCAATGGGGTGGAATTCTTTTAGAAACCGTATATGTTCAATCAATGTTGAATGAAGTCCCTCAACGGGGCCATTGGATTCGTGAAGTTCGGGGGTGGTGGTACTTGGAATAGGAAATCGACCTGGGAACATCCGTTGGTAATGTTATCCATTGTTTATCTTGATATAACTAGCTACGTTCTTCAAAATATCTTGTAGATTAATATTTGGGGGTTGAATATATGTTGTTATTCGAGAATCCAGAAAATATTAACGAATTAATAATCGAAAGGGTATAACCAGTATTGTAGTGAGGATAACCGTACAGTTTCATAACGAACAACCTAGGGTTGGTATGTTTGTTAAGCTTTCAAGATCATAACCGTTAAGTGAACCCTCTAAGAAGGAGAGATAGCTACAAAAAAAATGAAGTATGAGGCAAGTGGAAGATTCATTTGCAGAAAGAATCTATTGCTAGAGACGAGTACTCAATCAACATTCTGCCAGTTTAGAGTAATTCGATTTTATGTTATAAAGAGCTAGACGCTTTTTAATTTCATCAATAAATAGTTATATGTCCACAGACATGTTTCAAAAGTTCATACTTCATTTCTAATACACTTTAAACAAGTTTGTACATAATTCAGCGAGGAGCAAAAACAAGTAATTCAAACAAGCAACTAAATAATTTCGTGTGCGGACAGATCTAGACCTGTACGTTATATATTTCAAGCAACAATTGATTGACCGAAAGGTTGATATTGCACGTTATCATATCAAAAAAATACGTTTAATTTTCAGTTGTCCAATCTGGAAGAAATCGTTTCACATTTTCAGATTCTATATTTCAAAAACTCCTTCCCATGAAGTTTCATTGGAAAATCCAAAGAACTAATTGGAAAAGCAAAGATTTGTTTTTCAAATATAAAATACTTGACTTTAATATTGATTAATTTGTCAAGAAAGTTCATTCCTCATAAAAGTTTTAAAATTGTCCGTACCGACTAGCGGAGTTGAAAACGGTAAATCACGCATTTGATTTTCCAGTCAAAACGGGATGATGTTGACTTAGCGTATATCCAATTTGGGATTGGAAGTCAGCAACTTTTTTCACAATATTCTTGTTATTCTTCCAAAACTGTTCGTTCCGTTAACCAGCTGACGAACGTCAACCCTCAGAAGTCGAAACTTGTGCGAGCAATGGATTAACGAGGCCTTACCTTTCAACGTGCGATTACCCTGCACGGATGGGATTGTATAGTCTGTCAGCCACCTGATATGAGTCTGCAAATAGAACTGCCATCAACCGAAAGATAGTCACACAGACAATTTGATCGGTCGTAGTGAGCAATCAACAACATTACATTGACGTAATTAGATTTGGTTTGTCGGTTAGACCTGCGGTGACGGAGGCGGCACAAGTTTGTCGAACCTGACCCGAATTTCTTGTGATGGTCTCCTTTGCTGCCCTGTCCCGCCTCCGGATGCGAAACTAATTAGAATCTTGTTTGAGAGAACGTTTCTCAATCGCACCCCTTTTACAAGTTCCTCGACGGATTGTACTAACGAGAAGATTCAGAAACGTCTTCTCACTCTAAATAATACGACAATAATTGGAATTCGAGGATATTCAGTGGCAGTGAAAACGAAAATGCATCAACTCTCTACTTGCTATATCATCCTCATTTTGAAATCATTCCTGAACGAGAGTTGATGTCATTTGAAATAACGCTCGTGTCTTTTCAAAAAAGAAAACTACCCGAATATGAATATTGAGAAATGAAAATGCTCAGTTACTTCGATACATGAAAGAACAATGATATATTTTCCCAATGAATGAATAAATGAAGAGAAAAAATATATTCTTCGTCAGTTAAAACCTGGCGTTTTTTTCACTTCTTGGATTATCAATTCATTCAACGTATTCAGTAAAGTATTTTTTTTATTAAGTTTCGGACATCCAAAAAGAATTTATTTGAACGTCATTATTTTGTGGTGGATCGATATTTGTTCCGTAGTTTTCTGGGTCGAAAAAATCTGAAATAATATTTGAATCTATACAAGTGTAGAAGGGCAGATTTTCAATCTTCCCCAAAAAGTTGCTGCGTCTATTGAAAAACACTTCTTTCTTGATAAACAAGTCCAATTAGTCATATAATATATATATATATATATATATATATATAGAAATACTTATCATTAACGTTTCAGAACTAAATCCGTTTGATACGCAAATTCCTGTACAAATCCAAATATCTTTTGTAGGCAATCTTGGTGTTTGACATTCGTGTCAAATATTTCAAATTTGACACAAAGTTTTGTCCTTCAGGAGTGGTAGCCATCCGCGATCCATATCAAGCGAACTCATAGATAGGTATGCATTCTTCACCAGACAGCATGATGAAAGCAGATTCCTTTAATTTTCGTTTCCTACCATCATTGATCTCTTTCGTCATGATTTTGGTGTCGTTTCATTCTACTGTGTGATCTCCATCGGCAGTAAGAATGTGTTCTGATAATTTGGAACCATATATATATATATATATATATATATATATATATATATATATATATATATATATATATATATATATATATATATATATATATATATATATATATATATATGTTAGTTCTTATTATTTTTTTGAAGGGCAAAATTTGAGTTATATGAGAAGTTGCTGACTAATTGGACTTGTTCTATCAAGAAAGAACTGTTTTTCAATAGACGCAGCAACTTTTTGGGGTAGATTGAAAATCTGCCCTTCTACACTTGTATAGATTCAAATATTTATCCTTATTTTTTCAGATTGTGGTAGGTGTCTTGTTCGTGTTCTGAATTATCAGAGTGTTTGGATTCCATTATATGAGAACATCGTCATGTTTTTTTTCGAAATTTCGTTTTTACTATTCTCCTCTGTTACACTGATTCCGAATATTTGCCGTATCTCAATAGTCTAGTCTATGACCATTTTCCTGTGTATTTATCCCATACAGCACCGATTCGCATGAAAATTTGGATTCAGGATCTACATACATTCTTTTTCAAAATCTACCCTGTGCCGAGGGTTGCTTCCTCCCTGGGGGTGGATGCCAGCCCTTCTTGGGGGTGAAAAAATTCTTATTAGAAATAACTGCGGAAATCAATTCCAAGCACTTGTTGTTCAATGAAGTTTCTCCTGAAAAGCAATATTTTTCGACTTATTCGCGAGTGAAATTGTCGGTTTTTAGGCAAAAAAAACACGTTTTCAGATCCTTTTTCGCGAATAACTGGAAAAGTATGCATCTAATCGAAAAACCTCCGGAAAGCAAAATTATAATATTTGAAAGAACAAAGGCGATCGTTTAGTCATGATGTATGCAAACCCACTACAAACTGAATAATTGCATGTTGAAAGTTGATTGGTATTTTCGAACGCCAAAATGGAAAGTTTCTACGTACAATAACCAAAAACCAATGCATTTTTCGGGTAGAACTCATATGACCTTTTGATGAGGTTCTTGAAAAATCCTTTATTTTTGTTATTTATAAAAGTTTCTAACATCAAAAGTGACCGAGGTATGAAGGAAATTCTATTGTATATGTGTGTTGTATCCTATTTTTTCGTTGAAAAACAATTGTGAATAACTCATCCTCACTTCCCCCCCTTTGAAAGAAATCGTTGTTACTCCATAATCCACTTCATTCATGTTATTATAATGACTCCTCAGTTTTTCATCAATTGAAAGTACGTAGTTTTGGTAAAATTGAGATTGAAGAGAAAAAAATCATATACGTGATTCAGCGAAAAATCACCATTTCTTCGAAATAACTCGAAAAGTATTGATCACATGCAAAATTCCCAGGAGTACAAAATTGAAGGTTATTCTTCTCTGAAAATTTTGGTGCTTCATTTTTTTCTGCAGGATGAAAATAGAGTAAGATATGGCCAGTTAAATATTGTGAGGGTTCGCGCAAAGTACCTTTTTTGAGCCCTTTCAGCATGAACCTTTTCAAAAATATAATCTGAAACAAAAAACCATGTGAATGAGCTTATAGCTCTTGAAAAAAGCTACGAAATACTTTTTTGGTGGATTTGATTGCTTCAAGACTGAGCGAGTTTTGGGAAAAAACAAAAAACAATTTTTATAGAAATTAGAGTATGTACATCAGTATATTGAAGAATACACAAAGTAACTATATTTTGGACCTAGTCGAACTATATATATATATATATATATATATATATATATATATATATATATATATATATATATATAAGATGAATTTTTCTGGGTTTTTATCCGTTAGGTATTTTCTGATTTGTTCGACGTTTCGAATTCCATTTTGAATTCATTTTCAAGAACTGTGAGACGAATATCTGTCCATACCGTCCTGGTCAATCACTCCCCTTAAGAAGCAACCAAGCAAGAGCTAGCAAAGACTTCAATTGTCTGTTCTCCACGGAAACTGGTATTTATAATGACTCTCCTCAGTCATTATCCGACTGCGTCCGATATTAAGGCTGCATCCTGCCCATCCAGGTATTATGTAGAAATTGATGTTTTCACGGATCTTCGTTATACAAGATGAATTTTTCTGGGTTTTTATCCGTTAGGTATTTTCTGATTTGTTCGACGTTTCGAATTCCATTTTGAATTCATTTTCAAGAACTGTGAGACGAATATCTGTCCATACCGTCCTGGTCAATCACTCCCCTTACGAAGCAACCAAGCAAGAGCTAGCAAAGACTTCGATTGTCTGTTCTCCACGGAAACTGGTATTTATAATGACTCTCCTCAGTCATTATCCGACTGCGTCCGATATTAAGGCTGCATCCTGCCCATCCAGGTATTATGTAGAAATTGATGTTTTCACGGATCTTCGTTATACAAGATGAATTTTTCTGGGTTTTTATCTGTCCATACCGTCCTGGTCAATCACTCCCCTTACGAAGCAACCAAGCAAGAGCTAGCAAAGACTTCAATTGTCTGTTCTCCACGGAAACTGGTATTTATAATGACTCTCCTCAGTCATTATCCGACTGCGTCCGATATTAAGGCTGCATCCTGCCCATCCAGGTATTATGTAGAAATTGATGTTTTCACGGATCTTCGTTATACAAGATGAATTTTTCTGGGTTTTTATCCGTTAGGTATTCGTCTCACAGTTCTTGAAAATGAATTCAAAATGGAATTCGAAACGTCGAACAAATCAGAAAATACCTAACGGATAAAAACCCAGAAAAATTCATCTTGTATAACGAAGATCCGTGAAAACATCAATTTCTACATAATACCTGGATGGGCAGGATGCAGCCTTAATATCGGACGCAGTCGGATAATGACTGAGGAGAGTCATTATAAATACCAGTTTCCGTGGAGAACAGACAATTGAAGTCTTTGCTAGCTCTTGCTTGGTTGCTTCGTAAGGGGAGTGATTGACCAGGACGGTATGGACAGATATTCGTCTCACAGTTCTTGAAAATGAATTCAAAATGGAATTCGAAACGTCGAACAAATCAGAAAATACCTAACGGATAAAAACCCAGAAGAATTCATCTTGTATAACGAAGATCCGTGAAAACATCAATTTCTACATAATACCTGGATGGGCAGGATGCAGCCTTAATATCGGACGCAGTCGGATAATGACTGAGGAGAGTCATTATAAATACCAGTTTCCGTGGAGAACAGACAATTGAAGTCTTTGCTAGCTCTTGCTTGGTTGCTTCGTAAGGGGAGTGATTGACCAGGACGGTATGGACAGATATTCGTCTCACAGTTCTTGAAAATGAATTCAAAATGGAATTCGAAACGTCGAACAAATCAGAAAATACCTAACGGATAAAAACCCAGAAAAATTCATCTTGTATAACGAAGATCCGTGAAAACATCAATTTCTACATAATACCTGGATGGGCAGGATGCAGCCTTAATATCGGACGCAGTCGGATAATGACTGAGGAGAGTCATTATAAATACCAGTTTCCGTGGAGAACAGACAATTGAAGTCTTTGCTAGCTCTTGCTTGGTTGCTTCGTAAGGGGAGTGATTGACCAGGACGGTATGGACAGATATTCGTCTCACAGTTCTTGAAAATGAATTCAAAATGGAATTCGAAACGTCGAACAAATCAGAAAATACCTAACGGATAAAAACCCAGAAAAATTCATCTTGTATAACGAAGATCCGTGAAAACATCAATTTCTACATAATACCTGGATGGGCAGGATGCAGCCTTAATATCGGACGCAGTCGGATAATGACTGAGGAGAGTCATTATAAATACCAGTTTCCGTGGAGAACAGTCAATTGAAGTCTTTGCTAGCTCTTGCTTGGTTGCTTCGTAAGGGGAGTGATTGACCAGGACGGTATGGACAGATATTCGTCTCACAGTTCTTGAAAATGAATTCAAAATGGAATTCGAAACGTCGAACAAATCAGAAAATACCTAACGGATAAAAACCCAGAAAAATTCATCTTGTATAACGATGATCCGTGAAAACATCAATTTCTACATAATACCTGGATGGGCAGGATGCAGCCTCAATATCGGACGCAGTCGGATAATGACTGAGGAGAGTCATTATAAATACCAGTTTCCGTGGAGAACAGACAATTGAAGTCTTTGCTAGCTCTTGCTTGGTTGCTTCGTAAGGGGAGTGATTGACCAGGACGGTATGGACAGATATTTGTCTCACAGTTCTTGAAAATGAATTCAAAATGGAATTCGAAACGTCGAACAAATCAGAAAATACCTAACGGATAAAAACCCAGAAGAATTCATCTTGTATAACGAAGATCCGTGAAAACATCAATTTCTACATAATACCTGGATGGGCAGGATGCAGCCTTAATATCGGACGCAGTCGGATAATGACTGAGGAGAGTCATTATAAATACCAGTTTCCGTGGAGAACAGACAATTGAAGTCTTTGCTAGCTCTTGCTTGGTTGCTTCGTAAGGGGAGTGATTGACCAGGACGGTATGGACAGATATTCGTCTCACAGTTCTTGAAAATGAATTCAAAATGGAATTCGAAACGTCGAACAAATCAGAAAATACCTAACGGATAAAAACCCAGAAAAATTCATCTTGTATAACGAAGATCCGTGAAAACATCAATTTCTACATAATACCTGGATGGGCAGGATGCAGCCTTAATATCGGACGCAGTCGGATAATGACTGAGGAGAGTCATTATAAATACCAGTTTCCGTGGAGAACAGACAATTGAAGTCTTTGCTAGCTCTTGCTTGGTTGCTTCGTAAGGGGAGTGATTGACCAGGACGGTATGGACAGATATTCGTCTCACAGTTCTTGAAAATGAATTCAAAATGGAATTCGAAACGTCGAACAAATCAGAAAATACCTAACGGATAAAAACCCAGAAAAATTCATCTTGTATAACGAAGATCCGTGAAAACATCAATTTCTACATAATACCTGGATGGGCAGGGTGCAGCCTTAATATCGGACGCAGTCGGATAATGACTGAGGAGAGTCATTATAAATACCAGTTTCCGTGGAGAACAGTCAATTGAAGTCTTTGCTAGCTCTTGCTTGGTTGCTTCGTAAGGGGAGTGATTGACCAGGACGGTATGGACAGATATTCGTCTCACAGTTCTTGAAAATGAATTCAAAATGGAATTCGAAACGTCGAACAAATCAGAAAATACCTAACGGATAAAAACCCAGAAAAATTCATCTTGTATAACGAAGATCCGTGAAAACATCAATTTCTACATAATACCTGGATGGGCAGGATGCAGCCTCAATATCGGACGCAGTCGGATAATGACTGAGGAGAGTCATTATAAATACCAGTTTCCGTGGAGAACAGACAATTGCAGTCTTTGCTAGCTCTTGCTTGGTTGCTTCGTAAGGGGAGTGATTGACCAGGACGGTATGGACAGATATTCGTCTCACAGTTCTTGAAAATGAATTCAAAATGGAATTCGAAACGTCGAACAAATCAGAAAATACCTAACGGATAAAAACCCAGAAAAATTCATCTTGTAAAACGAAGATCCGTGAAAACATCAATTTCTACATAATACCTGGATGGGCAGGATGCAGCCTTAATATCGGACGCAGTCGGATAATGACTGAGGAGAGTCATTATAAATACCAGTTTCCGTGGAGAACAGACAATTGAAGTCTTTGCTAGCTCTTGCTTGGTTGCTTCGTAAGGGGAGTGATTGACCAGGACGGTATGGACAGATATTCGTCTCACAGTTCTTGAAAATGAATTCAAAATGGAATTCGAAACGTCGAACAAATCAGAAAATACCTAACGGATAAAAACCCAGAAAAATTCATCTTGTATAACGAAGATCCGTGAAAACATCAATTTCTAAATATATATATATATATATATATATATATATATATCACTATCACTAACGCTGGAACTTGAAATAGATATGTTAAACTGGGAAATTCTGAGAAGAAATCAGCAAATAACACAAATATAAGTTCTAACTAAATAAAAACTGAGCAAGATGAACTTTGTTTTTATCAGCGTCAGAATAATCTCGCGATATATTGACCAGTTGAACTCGAGTACATGTGTATTGTACTAACCATCGGTACTTGATATATATGAATAGATGATAGATTATTTCGTTCACAAATAATACGACAGCGCTCGATATCCATTATGAAACCTAAAACAACACTTCAATTTAATATAAAACAAACGGAAAACAACTAGTAATTGAAAGCAACGGCAGATAAAAGACATATAAGTAAGAAAACTACGGTAGGGAATTGATATCGAATCGACAAATAGCTGGTTGAAAAAAACAGTAAAATTATGGAAAACTTCAAACTAAATTCCAATGAATTGAAATGAAAATGTCAAAAATTGACAGAATTCGATTCTTGCACCATCTACTGGTTATTGCAGTAAATTCCGTGGTTGTGATTGATCGTGTCTAGAATTTTTGACAAAATAATATCGAATCGGAGATCGCACCTGGAATATATGCATCTTGATAATGCGGAATACGTTGAAGAAAGACAGGAAATGTACATTAAATAGGTATTTTGAAGGACACATGAAAATTTCATACTCAAATCACTCTAACCTTCATAACCTTTTTTTCTCTGTTATATTGAGGATGAAATGCGCTAAGTTGAGTTATACTTGAAGTATTCTATTTTGCTCATTCCGCAGTCTTCTCTCTCTTAGGACCAATCCATCAGTTGTAGGGTCTATGGTTAAAGCATAACCTCAACTGCAATCTTCGTCCACGTAGAAAAAAAAATCGTTTCGTAGGCAATTATGGCTTGAAATAACTGGAAATATATAACTTTAATTAATCTTGCGGCTGTCGGGGCGCTTTCTTGATGCGTGCACCGATACATTCGATCTTTCCGCCAGCTCATTTTTCATTTATCTTTGTGAGAGGAACAATGTGAGACTTCCGAGAAGATGTGAAAAGATCGCGGATTCTATTGAGGAAAAATGGGAAGCATTCAGTTGGATCAGAAATGCCTTCATCACTGTTGAATCATTATCTTATTGTCTTTTCAAGTGATGTAATATTGGGATTGATGTGTTACATTAGCTTCATGAGATATCAGAAATGTCGCCAGAACTTGAATGATTAAGTACACTTGGCACTCATAAAAATATCATTTTTTAGTAATGAATGTTACATACGTAGATAACATAACATTTCCGTCATGAAGTTTTTTCTGCTTGGTTATTTTTGAATCGATTTATTCGCGTAATATGTGTTACTATTTACATTCATCAAAATGGCAGTATTTGGGTAGAAAAGGAGGAGGGGTTATGAATATATGGGTTTGCCAGGGTGTGCTTAGAATTTTTCTGAATCGTGTAAGTCGAAGTGAATATATCTTTTAAATGGTCATGAATCCAACAAGAAGACAACATAAAGAAATTTTCGATTATTTTCGAAAAGAAGACTTCAATTGTCTGTTCGCCAAAGATACTGGTTTTTATAATACTTCAAATTTTATCCGACTCTAGGATATATCACTAGACAATAGGTTCGATACTATTGATGATTATAAAGAAGTATTATAAATACCAGTATATCTGGCAAAAAGAAAACCGAAGTCTTCGATTTGTCGTCTTTGGTTATTTCTCAAGGAAAGTAATTGACCAGGACGGTATAGACAAATACTCGTCTGACAGTTCTTGAGAATGACTTCAAAATGGTAGTCGAAACGACTAGAATCTATTTAGGGACTGAAGAGAACAAAAAGTAAATACATGGGGAATCGTTTCAAGTTTGTTTTTTCAATCGATGAGAATATATAGTTGATGCCCGGAAGGAAGCATTCTTCATGGTTCACGATCTTTCATATATATTCCTCCCCACATTCTTGAAACAAAATTTTGGTACATCAATATAGATCAACTCCAACCCCTTCGATGATAATGACTTCACACCAGATTCCAGGAATGAATCAATACCTGTTTTATCATAAAAAATATTTTTTTATTTAATAAACTAATACTGTTCCCCGGGCAGTCACGTATTGTAAGCAAAATTTTATTCGTGGTTTAGTGAAAGTTAATGATACAAGAAAACAGTATCAGTAGTTTTTTCGTTAACGGTCTTTTAGCCATCATGTAAGCCATGGTATATCCTTGGTAGTTAGTTTTGAATATATTCAACATTTTCTTTAGTTTCCAAAATATTCAGGATTGATGACATTTCGATTTGTTGAATAGGAATTATCGGAAAAATCTACCTATCGAGGTATTCTGAACTTGGTATTTCATTTCAAATGATTGTCGCTAGGAAGGTGCGTCCCCCTGCAAACCATAATCAGAGGCCCTTGGTATTTTTTTTAATTTTCATGCGTTTCTGAAATAGTTACTGCGGATCCCTCACTGATATATCCTCCTCATTGGATTCATTCATGAATATATATATTTCAAATTTTATATTCAATCAATTCCCACAATGGTCCTGAATAGCGATTGGATAATAACCCTTCAACTCGAAAACATTTCAAATTTATTTCACATAATGCACCTTCATTCACGATTCTCCGTATTGGTTATCCTATTTTTCCAATTTCCATGTCCTATCTCGAATATTGTCATCCACATTCATCTTATATCCATACCCGTAAAAAGAACGGAAGATAAATAGAAGTCAGCTCGCAAGTTTTTTCATTCGCAGAAACTTCTTTGATCCTCGAAAAATATGAGTTTCTCGAAACTCTCTATCCTCCAAAATAAAACGATCAATCTGCATGCAAAATAAAAGGAATGTAATTTAGAGCCTTTTGAATATTTATTATCTGCGTTCCCTTGACACTTACTTTTTTATCTGCTTGCCAAGCAGTTTGTCGCGAATTTCACAGTTTGTTGTCAAATGGAGTAATGGAGAATGTAATAAAGCCTGCATTAGGCCGCTCTCCAGAACACGTCACTGCAAGATAACGTTACATTAAATGGCGTGTCAGGATGCAAATGAATTGCAGCGAATTCTGTTGGAAAAATGTGATGATGAGTGGGATCATTTTAGGTCACAAGATACACCAATTTCAGAAATGGGGTGCGATCATTGCTCTACTTCATCATGAGTTGATGAGTCGCAGAAGTGCTTTGCGAGAAGTTTGAAATAATTTCGATTATTGGGTGTATCGAAATGAATTACAGTTCTTTTTTCGAATCAATTCAATATTGTATCTGAAAAAAAGGCTGTGAAGTGATAAGAAAAAAGTATCCTATTTTCGAGATCGTATGAGTTATAAAAAAGTAACAAGCTGTATTTTGGTTCTCCTGTTACGTTGCACAGGAGAATGGCAGTAGCCCCATTGAAAAACGGACCGAATTTGGCCGTTACTTGTACTCCAGTCTATGACGGTAAAAATTTGAGATTTAACTTCTATATACCATCTACTTCAAAGTTGAGGTTGTGCCTGGGGTTGATTTTTATTCTTCAGAGGTGAAAACTACCCCTATAAAAAAAAAATTACAAAATACTAGTTTTGAGCGTGCAGTCGTCTGTAAATACGTTGAATTAACTTTGATAGACAATTTCTGATCTATTAAACAGTTTCGACCCCTAAAAACCACCCTTATGATAGTTTTCATTAAAAAATAATATCGAAATTGTTATTGAGTAACCGGGAAACCCAACTGTATGAAAATTCAGATTGAGACTCTACTTTAGAGTTACCTCTGTATTCGGGGTTGCTTTTGATTTTTTAAGGGTGAAAACTACCCCATTAAAAACAGGTTAAGTCTAGATTTGGATGTGTGATCGATTGAAATCATCTTCAAATGTATCTAAAATATTTTTTCAACAACTTTTATTATTTTTATAAAAAGTAAATATGAAGAATTGTATTTTTACAAAAAATAAATGTAATAATAATTAATTCTCCTATATATATATACATATATATATATATATATATATATATATATATATATATATATATATATATATATGTATATATATATATAGGAGAATTAATTATTATTACATTTATTTTTTGTAAAAATACAATTCTTCATATTTACTTTTTATAAAAATAATAAAAGTTGTTGAAAAAATATTTTAGATACATTTGAAGATGATTTCAATCGATCACACATCCAAATCTAGACTTAACCTGTTTTTAATGGGGTAGTTTTCACCCTTAAAAAATCAAAAGCAACCCCGAATACAGAGGTAACTTTAAAGTAGAGTCTCAATCTGAATTTTCATACAGTTGGGTTTCCCGGTTACTCAATAACAATTTCGATATTATTTTTTAATGAAAACTATCATAAGGGTGGTTTTTAGGGTTCGAAACTGTTTAATAGATCAGAAATTGTCTATCAAAGTTAATTCAACGTATTTACAGACGACTGCACGCTCAAAACTAGTATTTTGTAATTTTTTTTTATAGGGGTAGTTTTCACCTCTGAAGAATAAAAATCAACCCCAGGCACAACCTCAACTTTGAAGTAGATGGTATATAGAAGTTAAATCTCAAATTTTTACCGTCATAGACTGGAGTACAAGTAACGGCCAAATTCGGTCCGTTTTTCAATGGGGCTACTGCCATTCTCCTGTGCAACGTAACAGGAGAACCAAAATACAGCTTGTTACTTTTTTATAACTCATACGATCTCGAAAATAGGATACTTTTTTCTTATCACTTCACAGCCTTTTTTTCAGATACAATATTGAATTGATTCGAAAAAAGAACTGTAATTCATTTCGATACACCCAATAATCGAAATTATTTCAAACTTCTCGCAAAGCACTTCTGCGACTCATCAACTCATGATGAAGTAGAGCAATGATCGCACCCCATTTCTGAAATTGGTGTATCTTGTGACCTAAAATGATCCCACTCATCATCACATTTTTCCAACAGAATTCGCTGCAATTCATTTGCATCCTGACACGCCATTTAATGTAACGTTATCTTGCAGTGACGTGTTCTGGAGAGCGGCCTAATGCAGGCTTTATTACATTCTCCATTACTCCATTTGACAACAAACTGTGAAATTCGCGACAAACTGCTTGGCAAGCAGATAAAAAAGTAAGTGTCAAGGGAACGCAGATAATAAATATTCAAAAGGCTCTAAATTACATTCCTTTTATTTTGCATGCAGATTGATCGTTTTATTTTGGAGGATAGAGAGTTTCGAGAAACTCATATTTTTCGAGGATCAAAGAAGTTTCTGCGAATGAAAAAACTTGCGAGCTGACTTCTATTTATCTTCCGTTCTTTTTACGGGTATGGATATAAGATGAATGTGGATGACAATATTCGAGATAGGACATGGAAATTGGAAAAATAGGATAACCAATACGGAGAATCGTGAATGAAGGTGCATTATGTGAAATAAATTTGAAATGTTTTCGAGTTGAAGGGTTATTATCCAATCGCTATTCAGGACCATTGTGGGAATTGATTGAATATAAAATTTGAAATATATATATTCATGAATGAATCCAATGAGGAGGATATATCAGTGAGGGATCCGCAGTAACTATTTCAGAAACGCATGAAAATTAAAAAAAATACCAAGGGCCTCTGATTATGGTTTGCAGGGGGACGCACCTTCCTAGCGACAATCATTTGAAATGAAATACCAAGTTCAGAATACCTCGATAGGTAGATTTTTCCGATAATTCCTATTCAACAAATCGAAATGTCATCAATCCTGAATATTTTGGAAACTAAAGAAAATGTTGAATATATTCAAAACTAACTACCAAGGATATACCATGGCTTACATGATGGCTAAAAGACCGTTAACGAAAAAACTACTGATACTGTTTTCTTGTATCATTAACTTTCACTAAACCACGAATAAAATTTTGCTTACAATACGTGACTGCCCGGGGAACAGTATTAGTTTATTAAATAAAAAAATATTTTTTATGATAAAACAGGTATTGATTCATTCCTGGAATCTGGTGTGAAGTCATTATCATCGAAGGGGTTGGAGTTGATCTATATTGATGTACCAAAATTTTGTTTCAAGAATGTGGGGAGGAATATATATGAAAGATCGTGAACCATGAAGAATGCTTCCTTCCGGGCATCAACTATATATTCTCATCGATTGAAAAAACAAACTTGAAACGATTCCCCATGTATTTACTTTTTGTTCTCTTCAGTCCCTAAATAGATTCTAGTCGTTTCGACTACCATTTTGAAGTCATTCTCAAGAACTGTCAGACGAGTATTTGTCTATACCGTCCTGGTCAATTACTTTCCTTGAGAAATAACCAAAGACGACAAATCGAAGACTTCGGTTTTCTTTTTGCCAGATATACTGGTATTTATAATACTTCTTTATAATCATCAATAGTATCGAACCTATTGTCTAGTGATATATCCTAGAGTCGGATAAAATTTGAAGTATTATAAAAACCAGTATCTTTGGCGAACAGACAATTGAAGTCTTCTTTTCGAAAATAATCGAAAATTTCTTTATGTTGTCTTCTTGTTGGATTCATGACCATTTAAAAGATATATTCACTTCGACTTACACGATTCAGAAAAATTCTAAGCACACCCTGGCAAACCCATATATTCATAACCCCTCCTCCTTTTCTACCCAAATACTGCCATTTTGATGAATGTAAATAGTAACACATATTACGCGAATAAATCGATTCAAAAATAACCAAGCAGAAAAAACTTCATGACGGAAATGTTATGTTATCTACGTATGTAACATTCATTACTAAAAAATGATATTTTTATGAGTGCCAAGTGTACTTAATCATTCAAGTTCTGGCGACATTTCTGATATCTCATGAAGCTAATGTAACACATCAATCCCAATATTACATCACTTGAAAAGACAATAAGATAATGATTCAACAGTGATGAAGGCATTTCTGATCCAACTGAATGCTTCCCATTTTTCCTCAATAGAATCCGCGATCTTTTCACATCTTCTCGGAAGTCTCACATTGTTCCTCTCACAAAGATAAATGAAAAATGAGCTGGCGGAAAGATCGAATGTATCGGTGCACGCATCAAGAAAGCGCCCCGACAGCCGCAAGATTAATTAAAGTTATATATTTCCAGTTATTTCAAGCCATAATTGCCTACGAAACGATTTTTTTTTCTACGTGGACGAAGATTGCAGTTGAGGTTATGCTTTAACCATAGACCCTACAACTGATGGATTGGTCCTAAGAGAGAGAAGACTGCGGAATGAGCAAAATAGAATACTTCAAGTATAACTCAACTTAGCGCATTTCATCCTCAATATAACAGAGAAAAAAAGGTTATGAAGGTTAGAGTGATTTGAGTATGAAATTTTCATGTGTCCTTCAAAATACCTATTTAATGTACATTTCCTGTCTTTCTTCAACGTATTCCGCATTATCAAGATGCATATATTCCAGGTGCGATCTCCGATTCGATATTATTTTGTCAAAAATTCTAGACACGATCAATCACAACCACGGAATTTACTGCAATAACCAGTAGATGGTGCAAGAATCGAATTCTGTCAATTTTTGACATTTTCATTTCAATTCATTGGAATTTAGTTTGAAGTTTTCCATAATTTTACTGTTTTTTTCAACCAGCTATTTGTCGATTCGATATCAATTCCCTACCGTAGTTTTCTTACTTATATGTCTTTTATCTGCCGTTGCTTTCAATTACTAGTTGTTTTCCGTTTGTTTTATATTAAATTGAAGTGTTGTTTTAGGTTTCATAATGGATATCGAGCGCTGTCGTATTATTTGTGAACGAAATAATCTATCATCTATTCATATATATCAAGTACCGATGGTTAGTACAATACACATGTACTCGAGTTCAACTGGTCAATATATCGCGAGATTATTCTGACGCTGATAAAAACAAAGTTCATCTTGCTCAGTTTTTATTTAGTTAGAACTTATATTTGTGTTATTTGCTGATTTCTTCTCAGAATTTCCCAGTTTAACATATCTATTTCAAGTTCCAGCGTTAGTGACAATGGTTGTTACATGCCTAGTAAAAGGATGCAATAACAAAAATTTAAAATTATGGAATAAAATTTCTTTCGGGAGAGTGTTTTCAAATACGATCTTTTTGTACAGCGCCATAATATCCTGCACTACAGCACTATTCCTAATGAATTGTAATTACTCAGGTTGATTTGGACTATGGACATTCATTTCGAATTGAACTCTACAATGTTGGATAACCTCTATATTGACGTACTATCTTTTCCATGTAGTCCAACTCCACTACATCGATACCGATATTTCGAAAAATCTCATCAAATTATCTGAAAACTTTCAGCACCGAATTGTAAGAATTTCTATGAATTTCGATATTAATTTCACATAACATATATCGAGAATATAAAGGAAATGCATCTATCTGTAATATATGTATGAAGATGCATATCTGTATTTACGTCTAAAAAAACAGACAAATAACAAATGTATAGCGAATTCTTAGGTGAAAACCCATGCATTTTTTGACAGAACTCGTAAAGTAATGAAAAACGAAAGGAACACACTGACTTCTACTTCACTGACTGAATTCGATTATATTATTATTATTATATTATGTGTCTAGACGCCATCTGTAAAAAAATTGTAAGAATGTGAATTTCCCTGGATGTCATTATCAAGTGAGTCGTAGGTCTAGCGTTTTTGACCAAAACATCAACATTATACTGGTATAGAAGTCATTTCACCAGGAATATATGCATCTTGCGCATTATGCTGTAAGTGAAAAACTGTCATGTTGGCGAATCCATCAGTTGTAATGTCTATGGCTATCTCAGAACAACACAACGAAATACTTTATTACATACCGAGGTGGAAAATAAATCATTTATCTGCAGAGAAATACGGTTAACTGTTGTTGTTGAGTAATCATACATTGTACACTTGAGTGTGAAGAACCAATCGTATACCTGGATTTTTTATGTTTGAAAATGATTTTTTGAGTCACTTATTAAGATGTTTTTCTGTTGATGAGCATTGTCAATTGAGTTGAATGAAACGATTCAAAAGTTCAAATAAAGTTTTTTTCACACTCTTACTATAGCAATACACTTATTTGCCCATAATCTGTTTCATATGGAGTCGAAAGGCTACATTGAAACTGTCATTACGATGACAGATTTTCAATCATTCGGAAATCCAATTCATTGGCGGCAGGCTACATTGTGAATTCGGTTTAGAATGAAGTCATTATTTCCAGTATACTAGTGACCTCTATTTAGAGAAGCAATAATGGGATAGATGACAATTTAATTTCCGATTGGAAAAATTGGTTACGAGAACTTCAAAATTCAGCGGCAGTTACAATGGATCGTTGTTTTTTCCCATCTGCTTCGGAAATAAAAATTGATTTGCACATTTTTCCTGACGCTATGGACAAGTTTTCTGCTGCTTTTGCTCATTTAGTATCAAGAATAGTCAGTCGCAATACTTATATATTTATCCCAAAATAGCCAAAAGCATGTTGGCCACTGTTTTGTCCAGACCAATTTCTTCATCTATCCAAATATGAATAAAGATATTGCTTTGACGCTAGAATATCTCACAAATATTTCGCGATTTTTCAAAGTATTCTTGGATTTCAAAAATGTTTTTACATCGGAAAAACAGAACCGTCCTGGAAAACTTGATGGGACATTATTGCAGAAAGCCTCAAAACATTGGGTAGAGGGTCTCGAGGTGAAACTTTTCGAATGAGCTCGATTCTGAAGAAAGAAGAACAGTTGCCAAAATCTAGCCGTTTGTTCAAATTAGGCGCCTTTCCAGATCAGGATGGCATGATTCGTCTCGAAGGGAGATTTCTAACTTATCAACATTTAGATATGAAGTTCTCGAAAAATCCTGCCCGCTTGGATTCGAAGAGAGCTCATACAATCTTATTGATGAATCATTATCACGAGAAAGAAGTTCACGTTGACTTTTGAATAATTTGAGGCTGAAATTTTCCATTCATGAGGTATGTGCTGCTGTGAAACGATGTTTCAACATTTGCGAGGATTGTGAAATCAAAAAAGCTCAGCCACAGGGACCCGTATTGGGGATGCTACTTTCACAAAGATCAGAAGCATTCGTTCCTCCGTTTCCTCACAGGGAAGTTGACTTCTCTGGACCTGTGACGATATCGATTCAAAAACCAGTCGATAAGAGATATGGGGCTTTCTTCTAGCTTTTTGGGTTCTGAACCTACCACAATCTGAAAAAAATTGGAATTAATATTGAACTATATACAAGCGAACATAAAAACTAAACTAAATGAGAACATAAGTGAAAGTTTTGAAAACCGAAGCGTATTTGGTTTCCGAAACGTCAACGATAAGTGTTTTGATAAATATTAGTTCTTGTATTTTTTCGATAGTCAAACTTGGGATATACGAAAAGTTACTGACTAATTGATCGTGTTCCATTCAGAAGGAACAATTTTTGATTCATCGCAACTCAGCGGAGTAGATTAAAAATCTGACCTTCTACACTTGAATAGATTCCAATATCAACTACTATTTTTTCAGATTGTGGTTGATTAAGAACCCAAAAAAGCTGGACACCACAAAATAATGACATTCCATCAGTAAGTAGGTATGGGACTCTTCTTATTTGCCTAATTGTCGAAGTTGCTGCATCTCTTGATTCCAGCTCAACTATCCATAAGTAGACGAGGGGAACCCAAGCAGTTCCTAACTGATAATGGTCCAAATTTTTTTCGGGGAAAATAGTGAAATTAAATTATGGTTGGAATCAATGAATTATGATGAAATGAAAGACGATTCAAGAGGTATAACTTGAACGTTCAATTTCCAGGGGCTCAAAATATGGGTGGCATATGAGAAATGATGGTGCGTTCTGTTGAATATTTCATGTGTTTATGTTGGCAATTCTGTTCTGTTGGCAACACTGGATATAAGTAGATAGTAGATGATGCATTATTCTTGATACAATTTCATAGAAGACAAGTTGTAACTTTATGTAGTGTACGAAGTGTATTAAAAACTTCTTATTAAGAAACCAATTCTTTATTTGTGGAAAATCCACGGAGCTTAACTAGTTCAACAGGTTATGGGCCCAGAAGTCAGAGCAGAAATGAGTAAATAGCTCGACAGGAAAAAGTAAAGAATTGCAGAAGAAAATGGCGTCAACTACGGGTCTACACTCTTCGGGAATCAAAGCTTTTGACGGAACTGGATTCTCAAATTGGGAATTTCGATTGAGAATAGTTTTGGAACAGCAAGAAGTTTTAGATGCACTGGACGAAGAGGATCAAACCGTTAGGCAGACGTCAGAATTTAAGAAGAAAGACGTTAAAGCAAGAAGTATCATTGTGCAGGGACTGGACGATAGTATCTTAGATACGGTAAAAGACAGAAAGACAGCCAGGGAGATGTTCGAGAGTCTTAGGAAAACTTTTGTCAAGAAAGGTTTGTCTGCACAGGTAGAACTTCAGAGAAAATTGAGAACCATGAAGTATACAACTGGAAAACTAAGCGAATTTATGGTAAAATTTGAACAGACTGTTGCCGAATTGAAATCTAGTGGAGGAAATATAGAAGAAGATGAAACCATAACACAGTTGTTAGCTGCCATGCCCGAGTCATTCCAGTCGATTACCACTGCTATAGATCTCATCTATACCCAAAATCCCTCTCAGATGAATTTTGAATTTGTTAAAAACAAACTTCTCCAAGAGGAAAAGAGAAGGGATTTACATGACGAAGATACTACCTCTAATGCAGATCAGGTAGCATTCATGTCAAGAGATGGTGCTCGAGGCCGAAGAAGTCACGAAAGGGGTCCAAGAGATGGCGCTGCTGGTAGATTTCCTTATAAATGCTATAAATGTGGCAAAAAGGGCCATATGCGGAAAGATTGTAAATACCGTCCACGAAATGAAGACAGAAATAGTGCCAACGTTGCAGAAGAAGAAATAGCATTTACTGCATACCCAGAGAACAGTTTGGTCACGGAAACATATCAAACGGAATCCGCCAATGTCACAAATGACAGTAATGACAGTTGGATAACATTCATAATTGACAGTGGTGCAACTAATCACCTTGTCAATAAAGAAACTGCTAAGTATGTTCAAGTAAGGAAAGAAATAAATTGTGCAATAAAGGTTGCTAAAAAAGAAACACAAATAAAAGCAAGCATGTGTGGAACATTACATGTGGAAAACGAAATTTTGAAAAATATCACATTAAAAGATGTTCTGGTTTGCAACGACCTAGAACATAACCTACTTTCTGTGAAAAAAATTGAACAAGAAGGTTTCAAAGTAGTTTTTGAGAAACAGAAAGTTATGATATTGAGAGACAATAAAGTTTTGATGAAAGGTCACTTGCATTTGGGTCTGTACATGATGAAATTTCAACCCAAAGAAACCACAGTTTTGGTGGCCACTTATGATGTGTTGCATAAAAGGATGGGTCACTCGAGCAGATATCCAGCAGGAGCAATATGTGAAATTTGTTTGAAAGGGAAACAAAATAGAAAACCCTTTATAAAATGTCTGGATGACATTAAGAAACCTGAAAGACTGCTAGGAACAGTGTCATCAGATGTATGTGGAAAAATCAATCCTCCAACCAGAGATGGAATGCAATACTTTGTGAGCTTTATTGACCACTTTAGTCATTTTGGTGTGTTGTACCTGATGAAAACAAAAAGTGAAGTCCTTAATGAATTTAAGGAGTATGTAGCAATGACAGAAGCCAAATTCAACACCAAAATTGGGAACCTCAGGTGTGATAATGGTGGAGAATACAGTTCGAAAGAATTCAGAGAATTTTGTGAGAAAAAGGGTATCCAAGTAAGCTATACAGTGGCATACAATCCTGAGCAAAATGGAGTATCTGAGAGATATAATAGAACGATAATGGAAAAAGCAAGATGTCTAATTTTTGAATCAAAGCTAGATAAATCGTTCTGGGGAGATGCTGTTCTAACCTCAGTGTATCTTACAAATAGAACCGAAACAACTGTACTCCCGGAACATGTGACTCCATCTGAACGCTGGTACGGATACAAGCCAAACCTAGAAAAAATCAAAATATTTGGTAGTATAGCCCATGTACATGTACCAAAGGAGAAGAGAAGTGGAAAATTGTCATCACACTCACTAAAAGCTATACTGATAGGATATTGTAATAATGGGTATAAGCTATGGGACATCAACAACAAGGAAGTCCTGATTGCAAGATCAGTTATTTTTGATGAAACTAAAAGGATCACAGATGGTGACAATGAAATGAGGTTTATACTAGGAGAAAAGGAAAATACGAATAATGACAATCAAGAAGAAAGTGATAATCAGTCAGAAAAGCAAGAGATGGAACATGAAGAAGTAGAGGAAAAGTTCAGAAGAAGTACAAGAGAAAAGAAACTCCCTAACAGACTTCTTGACTATGAGATGAATTACACTGCAGCACTTGCAACTGGATTTTTGCCATCTGAAAATCCATCTACATTCCAAGAAGCCGTTAAAGATTCAAGTTGGAAAGTGGCTATAACAGAAGAATTGAGAAGAATTGAAGAAAATCAAACATGGGAACTTCCCACTTATCCCACTAATGAAGAAATAATTGATTCAAGGTGGATATTCACACAGAAGAACATGCAAGGTAAATTGATAAAAAAGGCGAGATTGGTTGCCAGAGGGTACCAACAAAAAGAAACAGAAGAGGATGTCTACTCACCTGTAGCTCGTATGGTGACATTACGAGTTATTCTATGAATCGCTTTGGAAAACGACAGCGAAATACATCAAATGGATGTGAAATCTGCTTTCTTACATGGCGAGCTGAAGAAACCTGTCTATATGTACCTGATGGAATATATGCAGATTCTGAAAAGTATGTGTGTAAGCTGAAGAAAGCGCTGTATGGTTTACGACAGAGCCCAAAGTGCTGGTACGAAAAACTCGATAACTTTTTGCATAAAATTAATTTTCAGAGGTCAGTGGTGGATCCATGTTTATATTTTAGATATAGAACTTTTTTATTAGTCTGGGTTGACGATATAATTTTAACCTCGAACAATTCAGAGGACATAATGGAAGTGAAACGTCAATTATCAAGTGAATTTGATATGAAAGATTTGTCATCCACAGAAATAACTTTCTTAGGGATAGATATAAGAATGACAAATGGATGTATGTATATATCACAAGAGAGACTAATTGATAAAGTCATCAAAAATTTTGATATGGAAAATTCAAAAGAAATGAATGTTCCTATACAGCCAAAGTTGAATCTTGAAAAGGGAAATGAAAATGATAAAGATCAGAACTTGAAATATAGAGAACTTATAGGTAGTTTGATGTATATTATGCTAGGTACAAGGCCTGATCTCTGTTTTAGTGTTACATACTTCAGTCAATTTCAAAATTGTTTTGCACAAACTCATTGGAAACATTTGGAAAATGTATTGAGATATTTAAAACATACAAAGAATTATGTTTTGAAGTATGAAAAATGTAATGATTCTATGTTAACTTTGAGTGCATATGCTGACTCAGATTTTGCAAATAATATTGAGGATAGAAAGAGCATATCTGGTTTTCTGATAAAAATAAATAATAATACAATATTTTGGAAATCCAAAAAGAAAAACGTAGTAGCTTTATCAAGTTCAGAAGCAGAGTATGTTGCTTTGTCAGCTTGTGCTAAAGAATGTTTATTTGTTAAACAATTACTTGAGAATATATGGAATAATGTTTGTACTATAACCATATATGAAGATAATCAGTCTTGCATTAAAATGGCTCAAACTTTGGAAACTAAACGGTCTAAACATATCGATATTTGTCATCATTTTGTAAGAAACTGTGTATTAGATAATATAATACGTTTGGTATATATTCCTACTCAGGAACAATGTGCAGACATATTTACAAAAGGACTAACTTATCCAAAATTTATATATTTTAGGGAGAAACTGAATATTGTTGATCTGAAAGTGTAGAATGATGTGTATACTTTGTGCAGTATTGCAGAATTGAAGGGGGGTGTTGAATATTTCATGTGTTTATGTTGGCAATTCTGTTCTGTTGGCAACACTAGATATAAGTAGATAGTAGATGATGCATTATTCTTGATACAATTTCATAGAAGACAAGTTGTAACTTTATGTAGTGTACGAAGTGTATTAAAAACTTCTTATTAAGAAACCAATTCTTTATTTGTGGAAAATCCACGGAGCTTAACTAGTTCAAAACTCATCTCAAAACCTTTGAAACAATCAACCCAAAAGAAGCTTCACTGACTGTCTTGGCCGAAGCTGAATACACTGTTAATTTGAGACGATTGACATACAGAAGCATTGACCCCGAAGCATTCTTCACTACTCAGACCCAGAGAAGTTCTCACTCATGGAGAGGATCGCCTAATTACCAGGAAGCAGCAGCGCATGTCTTGAGGATTGGCCTATCTGTTCTGGTTTCGTTGAATCAAGGAATATCGCCCAATAATAAATAAATGATAAATGGCATATTACTACGGAACCCTTAAAGATAGAAGACGTAATTATTATTGTTGATGAAAAAGTATCTGGAAATATAAAGTTGATGGGAAGGGAAGAAGAGGTGTATCAGACAAGAATGGTATCATACGGGTAGCTAGAGTCAAAACCGAAGAAAATGAACCTGGTACTAGATATGTACCCGAATTTCGCATTCTTTCAGCTAATGGGTGAAGATCATAGTCCTTCACGAAAATTGTGTTTCGAAGAGGTCCTGTGACACCTTCCAAGGACTTTTCAATTCTCCTTGACAACTATACATGATCACCCTCCTTTTTCGTGCACCATACATAAACAATAAAATGTGTCTCTGTTTTTTCGGGCTTGAGGGCCGTGTGGTGGAATTTTGAGCTCCAGAGCTTTCGGATACATCTGCGGCAGCCATCTTCAGCGGCGTGGTCTGAGTTAAACTCCTTCATGTTAGTCTATTTTGTATCATAGTGTATCAAAGTGGACTCACACGAACGAGTTCAACTGAAACTACGCCGCTGAAGATGGCTGCCGCAGAATGTTATTTCACTTTACCCAAAGAGGGTGCTATCAACTTTTTTCGAATCGAAGAGGTCCTGTGACACCTTCCAATGACTTTTCAATTCTCCTTGACAACTATACATGATCACCCTCCTTTTTCGTGCACCATACATAAACAATAAAATGTGACTCTGTTTTTACGGGCTTGAGAGCCGTGTGGTGGAATTTTGACTTCCGGAGCTTTCGGCTACATCAGCGGCAGCCATCTTCAGTGGCGTGGTCTAAGTTGAACTCCTCTATGTAGGTTTACTACCACTGATTGCAAATCTGGAATTGACTCGTTATCATCTTTCGGTCCGACAGCGTTCTGTTGATCGTCCGATTCCCTGGTTCTATCTGGCTTCGTCTGAGCTGCTCTGAGAGCTGGATACCAAATTTTGTTCAAATTTAGTCCGCCTTCTTTTCTGTTGAAGTTATCCTCGTGCGTATGTATCTCAATTGCTTTCCGATATAAGCGAGTGGAGTAATGCATCGTCATTGAAAGAATTGAAGTTTTGTGGAATTGTATATTATGGTTGTTCAGAAGGGCGTGCTCAGCTACAGCTGATTTGTCCGTTTGTCCCAACCGACAATTTCGTCATTCTCGACATTGTCAACGATGACGCATTACTCCACTCGCTTATACCGGGAAGCGATTGAGATACATAAGCACAAGGATAACCTCAACAGAAAGAATGAGGGTATATTTGAAAAAAAAAATTGTATCCAGTTCTGAGGAAAGCCAAGACGAAGCCAGATAGAACCAGGGGAACAATAGAACGCTGTCGGACCGAAAGATAATAACGAGTCAATTCCAGATTTGCAATCAGTCGTAGTAAACCTACATAGAGGAGTTCAACTTAGACCACGCCACTGAAGATGGCTGCCGCTGATGTAGCCGAAAGCTCCGGAAGTCAAAATTCCACCACACGGCTCTCAAGCCCGAAAAAACAGAGTCACATTTTATTGTTTATGTATGGTGCACGAAAAAGGAGGGTGATCATGTATAGTTGTCAAGGAGAATTGAAAAGTCATTGGAAGGTGTCACAGGACCTCTTCGATTCGAAAAAAGTTGATAGCACCCTCTTTGGGTAAAGTGAAATAATATTCTGCGGCAGCCATCTTCAGCGGCGTAGTTTCAGTTGAACTCGTTCGTGTGAGTCCACTTTGATACACTATGATACAAAATAGACTAACATGAAGGAGTTTAACTCAGACCACGCCGCTGAAGATGGCTGCCGCAGATGTATCCGAAAGCTCTGGAGCTCAAAATTCCAGGACACGGTCCTCAAGCCTGAAAAACATGAGATGTATCAACACCGGCCGTAAAAGCCAACATTCTTTCATTATGTTAACAATTTGTAGTGCAGTACCTTGTATATGTAGATGGTATTGTACAAATCAGAACGTCGGCACTGCGATAACACTGACCCACATAATGACATTTCTACTACGGACTAGATGTTTCTCTGCTGTTTTTAATACAACTTGTGATCCTATCACGCCCCCGTAGCTCGAGAAAATCTCGCACAATGATAAGTGAAAAATGGGCTGGCGGAATGATCGAATGTATCGGTGCACGCATCAAGAAAGCGCCCTTTCACCCGGCAACCGCTAGATCAATTAATTGCATTCAATTTGGGGATATATACATCGCCTGTTCACGCTCCATTGGAGCAAACAACCATTATTAATACAGCTCTGCGGGGATTACGGAAATGAATTGGGATAGCACATTTCGCCATGCATTAATCGTTTCCAGGGGTAATAAATGACGGAGTCTTGGCGATGTCTCGCGATTGAGTTATTGGCGGTATTTAAAATGAAATATTCGGGAAATCTGGCGACTTCGGTTTCGATTCAGATCAGTTCTCGACGAAGTTGGGAGACATATTGATACGGTGAGCATTAGGGTGAATTTCTACTGTTGGGTTGAAGGCAGAGTGACCAATAATGAAACGAAAAATCGTCATTTAGGTATTGACCAATGCCAATGCTAGACTTTCAAATTTTCATTCATTTAATATAACAGTATTTTATGCAACGATTGGAAAAATAATCATTACATGAGTGTTGCAAACGCTCTTTCATCTACATCCTATAAATAACGAAGAACTATTAGTATTTTATTTGTATTGGTATTGAACACAGTAACTCTAGTCACTCGTATTTCTGAAAAAAATTCTAAAAAATCATAATTGATGGTATCATCTCGGATATGACCATGGATATGGGAAACCTATGAATATTCTATTTATATTTTTATACTGAACATAATGATTGTTATAAATCTGATTTCCTGAAATCTCAAAATTATTCAGATTAGTTATTGAGGGGTTTGAAAAGTTCATTCCATATTCCACTGATCTGGAAGTGGAAGGAATATTTACATATATTTCATTATTGCTAGTCTCAATAGCGTTCAATGTTTCATTGGGAATGCTGATTTTATCCTGAACTCAATTTTCAATGTAGCCTTCCGCCATTGAATAGGAATTCCAATTGAAGAAAAAATCTTCATCATAATGGATCTCATCATGATTGAAAATCTGGATCCTTATGAGAAATCTGTATCGATGGATCTTTTTATGAAACTGGTATCGATGGATCTTATTATGAAACTGATTATGGGCATCTACGTGTATTGTTATAGTACGGATGTAGAAAAACCTAATTATTATATTATTATCGAGTCAAGGAACGTATGACATCCAGGAAGATCGAACATTGAAGGAAACTGGCCAATCCAATAATATGTGGCAAATCAATAGAAAATTTCCGGGAGTGATTACACAAGTGCTTCAACATTACCGATGATTTTCCATGAGAGCATGTTGTCTAAAAACTGCATGAGTTTATTTCCATATTTTGTCGAAAGAGCCCGACTCCGAAGGAGGAGGGGCTCTTTTAGCAAAATATGAAAATAACCGAATGCAGTTTTTTTACTGACAACATGCTTGAATGGAAAATTATCAGGTTTATTTTGATGCACGAGTGTAATTCGGTAGAATATTTCCGGAGTTAAAACAACGACGTTTAAAATTCAGTATTTATGCCTGTCAAGATGACATATGTACATTTTAACAATCTTTACTATAGATACACGGACCGTGCGGGTATTTTTTGATACCTACCGGGTATTTACCAGCCCAAAAATATCCCGGAATTTATCGCTGTAATTGATCGAAAATGTCCCGCTTCATATGGGATTTTTAACATACGGTTGAAATATTCGATATAATTTTCAGTATAACTACTTTGTTCCCCCACCTGAAATATATCGATTTTGAACTCTGTTTGCCTATTTGAATAAAATGTTTTTATAATAGTACATTACGTAAAGAGGAGGATAAGTAGCCTATTACGCACCAGCGAAAATGAGTGCACGTAACTAGCCTTGTCCTCGAGTTGCCTACTCCCACCATGCTTATTCGGCAATTTCTGCTGCTGGTCTACACCAAATTTTTTCGTTATCGCTCATTTTCGATGATCAACGAGACACTGGATAGCAGCAAGTAGGTGAAAAAATTGCTTGCTCCATGGATATTACTAGATACAGTACCAGTCCACAAATTGTTAAACAATTAATTTCCTGAAAATATCATTTTCAATTCCATTTCACAAAGAATTCGAATAAAAAATTCACTGAATCTGAATTTAAGGCAATTTAATGTAGCCACGAGGTCAAATTCATCAGGTGTAATGTTAAATATATCCAATCATTCAGAAAACGATTCCGGAAGCGGCTGCCGATAATTTAGAATGCACGTATATTTTGAAAAAGCCATTACCTTAGGGGTAATGCATACATTGATGAAAGTCCTTTTGGAAAAAAATTACGAGTGTGGTTCAAAAAAATTCGGTAATACTTCCCTATGAGCACCTTCTTAACGATTTTTTCTGTGGAATTTACGTTATTCGGTCACCCCTACAGAGAATTCAGATGGAATTTTCGGCGGTCTCGTATATTTCCGGAAATACAGGTCCATTATGTTGTAAAACTTCACAATTTTACACTTCAAATTTCTGTTGTTTGGACACACAAAACTCGTCCTCCTTCTGATCAAACACCACTCACTCGCTTATTCACTCGTTTTCAACATTTTTAAGCAGAAAAAACCCTCAGTTTGTCAAAAAATGCATCCATTTTTAATCCATAACGAATTTGTTGTGATGTCATAGGGCAAGGACAGTCGAAAGTGATGTTTTTGCAGTGTTGCCGCCCTCATTTTTATTGTTGAGAACTGAATGTATCAATGTTGACTTTTGGAGAAAGTGGGTTTTTTGAAAAAAATAATGTTTGTTTTTTTTGCTTGAAAATGTTGAAAACGAGTCAATAAGAGAGTGAGTGGTGTTTTACCAGAAAAAACAATTTTCAAACAACAGATATTTGATGTGAAAAACTGTGATGTGAAAAACATCAAAATGGACCTGAATTTCCGAAAATATACGAAACCGCCGAAAATTCCTTTCGGATTTTTTGTAGAAGAGACTGAATTACGTAAGTTCCACAATAAAAATTCCTCTCTTTCCCTTGAGAAACGGCGCCCTTGCCTAACAGCTGTCAAATATGTAATGAAAAGTTTGTAATGCTGGGAGTAGAAAAAGGAGCTTTATTCGCTTATACGAGTTGTTGTTGCTAGACAATTAGGTTGAACTGACCGATCGATATTTAATGAAAATCCGTAATCATTACAAAAAAGTTTTCTGTACGATATTCATCAACAATGTTGTTGGTTTGTGAAAATCATACATTGCGTTGAGATGGGAGGTTGATCAGCTTCGGCTCTGATCCATCAAAGTGAGGGTGTACCTAGGGCTCATGAAAGTATTCAATTTGATATTGGAGTTCATTCAAAGACTTCATTTACATAGTTGTAAGTTCCCTAAATATAGGAGCATTTTTTACAAACAGCTCTAAAAGTTCCTGGGTTGCTCCATAGAAACCAAGAATATTCGACAAAATTTTGAAATATATTTCCATACTACATTTTTCTTGACAAATCTCACAACAGAAAAACCTTATTACTGCAGCTCCGAGGGGATCACAAGTCTGTCGGTTTCATATCAGATTAATTCTCAAGAATATGGGGGACATATGCTATAGTAAGACTGAGATTGTACTCCAGATATTGTGTTGGAAACAGGGTGACCAATAATGAACTGGAGAATCCTCATTGAAGTTTTGGAAAGGAATCTAGTGATTCGAACTCTCGATAATTCAGATAAGATCAAATCGATTTTCGAAAACCCATTCCAATATCCAAGTTGAAAAAGGTATAAAAGGTATGGAATCCAGAGAGATCGAACGTTCAAAATATGTCAGAAAAAAAATTGGTGTCGAGTACTGATAGACCAAGAGATAGCTGCATGAAAAATCATGGAAGGTTTATTACTAGGAAGAATACGAAATCAACATTCTGAGAGTTAACCCCGGAGATCGAAGCCG
The DNA here is from genome assembly GCA_032362365.1 of Zygogramma bicolorata. Lineage (NCBI taxonomy): Eukaryota > Metazoa > Arthropoda > Insecta > Coleoptera > Chrysomelidae > Zygogramma > Zygogramma bicolorata. The sequence continues at coordinate 927,572 of JAVJAQ010000825.1, forward strand.
TAGCAGGCCTCACTCAACACAGGTCAATTTTATATTTTTTTAATATGAAAAGATACACAGATATAGTATTTATACTTGACGGGTTGAGAAATACGTCATGGCTGAGCTCGAAGAAGCCAAATTTCGCGTTTTTTCAATTTTTGTATACGAATTGCATCTTCCGACGGATGCTGAAGAAAAAAACATTCTCTAATGTTTTCAATTTTTCCATGCCATTCGTGGTACTTTCACCTATAATTTTTTGAAATAATACCAGAGTTGAGATATCCAAATTTTCTCTTCACTACTATTCAAAACAGACCACCAATGAATTTGATGGATTTTTCAATGGAATTTCAATTGAGGAGTTCCAGAGCATACTAATCTGAATATGAGAAAAAAAATTACCTCTTTAAGTGTTCATAACAGTTTCAATGTCCTGAACGACCTGGATCCTTCAATATCCTACTCTACCTGAACTGGTAAAATGTTGATTCAGTACTCTAGTATTGGATTATTTCTAGGAATGAATCTTCAATGCTTCGTCTACTCAATATCTCATGTGGCTTTTTTTTTATGATATCTACAACTGAATCTATTCGAAGAAAATGATTTGAAGATAATGATCACATTTTTCGGGTGTGAATGGGATTCCTCTTGAACTTTGTTCTATCGATAGAAATATTTTGATATCGAAGTTCGTTTGCTCATTTGAATGAAATGCTCCATTTGCTTATACATATTGTAACTAGGCAAAATTTTGAACAAGAAATTTTGTTCAGCTCCGTTGAAGATCCATCAAGAGTGTGTACTGCATTCTCATTATGAAGTCATTTGATTCAATATTGAATTTCATTCACTGACTCCATTCGCTCACTGCCTGAAAGCAGTTGAAAGAGAGATTCTGTAGAAGACCACTAAATAATCACCCTACATCTTGGCGAGTGGCAAGAACAAAAATTGATATTTTTCACAAAATATTCATATTCAAAGGCTATGCTAAAAAGTTCGTATCGGGAAAACATCTTATGCTTTCAAGAACAGCCGAAGTAGACTTCCGAAATTGCCGAAAGAATGAAATTGAGATCATTTTTACAAACCAACCAATGAATTTTTTCTTGAATAATAGAACTTTATCATGACTGTTTTCCAGAAACAGTAACACTTCAGTTCAAGGACCTCGAATCAATTGATTTGATATTCATTAGGTGATTCTTCGTTGGGACATCCTGTGCAATAGTCAACTACTGAATTCTCCTTCAGCAAAAGAAATAAGTAATTGGAATTCAGGCTCACGGTATAATTCCCTATCTTTTCAGAATCTGGTCTTTCAATTCTACGACATTCGTCCTGACCTATGGGAGCATATCAATATATTTATGAATGATGTTTCCACCGATCTCTCCGAAAAGCCAATATCAGAACTTTAAAAACCATCACTGCAGGCAACCTCCCACATATTGATATTGGTCGGGCTTGCATTCATTTATTAGCAATTGCTTATGGATTCCCATTTGAATATTAAAAGCCATTCAATCCAGTTTTTTCTTTGTGATAGGACTGGTTCATATACGTTTCATATTCTATTCATTATTTTGTGACTTCAGACAGAATTCACATCATGATTGAAAAATCGCACATCATTATAGTTTGTAAAAGTACGAGTATGAAAAGAGCCAATCTGAGTAACATTATATAATACTTGGTATGGAAAGATAGTTTATGGAATAACTGATACAAGAATATATCGTGAACTAAATAATCCCCAATGCACTAACACGTTTTCCCCTAACTATATAGGGAATTGAAGAGAAATTACAATTCAGGATAACACGGTCTGGTTTCTGTGGGAAAACAATGGAATGGCTGTTGATTGTTGATACTGTTATGCGTGACTGAAGCTGGAAACGTTGGAGGGTGGGTGTGCATAATCGTAAGCAGGATATTATCTCTTGCTTCATCTCCTTCCCTCAGCTCTATTGGAATTTTAAGAGAAGCGATACACCCTCTGTATGAAAGTTTGAATCGATGTTAAGTGATGCAATTTGGTTGAAGTATTGGCAAAAGTAGCGCTGGGATGATATTTTGAAATTTCGGAATATAATTGAAATCATTAAAGAATATCTATTGTTTGAAAGCCTTTTTTGTGACGGGTGAATCCTATCTTCTTAGTTTTTTCAGCTTCTCAACCTACCACAATCAGAAGAAATAAGAATTAATATTGGAATCTATACAAGTATTAAAGCGTACAGATTTCCAAAAACTAGCTGAAAAAGAACTAATGGGAAGGAGGTTTGAAAATGAAAGAAGATTTAATTCAGACAGGTTGATAACGATAAGTATTTGATGATTATTAGTTCTTGTATTTTTTTCACAGGCAAATTTCAGTTATACGAGAAGTTGCCGACTTATAAAAAGTGTTCTCAGAAAGAACTGTTTTTTAATTAAAGCGTCAACTTCTCGGGCTAGATTGAAAACTTGCCCTTCTACAGTTGTGGAGATTCCAATATTATTTCTAGAATTGACAGATTGCGGTAGGTTAAAAACCCAAAAAAACTGAGAAAAAAAAATATTTATCGAACACAATTCATGATATTATTCTAAAGAAAGTCCAAACATAGCCCTCAAAACATTGATATTCTCTTACTGAGCACTTGCGGCTTCAAATATTCATGGTAGAAGTCCTGAACTTGATCAGATATAGTAGTCTGAGTGATGCAATTCATTTGACACGATAACATGAACGTCTGTTTCAATGATAGTCTATGTCTAGCATCTGCTCAAGTTAAGGCATAAACCACGCGATGAGTAGTCTTTCCACTATAATCGTGAATATTTCCCGAAATTTATTGCTGATGGATCATGAAAGAACTCACTTGTTGATTTGTTTTCCCAGGAAGCTGTTTATTCAAATCGTAAATATCATTGAAAAGTATTCTTCATTATATAGCGACCAAGTCACGGAACTCTATAGGATTGGTTTCATGAGAGCCAGGCAAAGTAACCAGACAAAACAAAGCAATATTCGAATGTGAATTTTCAGGGACTCACAAAAATTTCAGATTTTACCGGTTCAAATTTCTGAAAAGAATCAATACTAAGGGAAATTTGGTTACTAAGAAATGAGAGGAAAAATTATTTTGAGTCTGAAAGACGAACAATTCCATATATTTCCCGGTTGAACCCAGTAAATTGATCTACAGAAAATTGTAGGCCAGCTGTTGATATTGATTTCTGAATCGGAACATACCAACCTAGACTTTTATTGAAAAAATCAATACCTCATTCTCTCAGGTAAGCATGTTTCAACTGAGATAAAAACCAACATGACCAAAACAACAAATTTCACTAATATCATCCTATACCGATTTTCTACAGTTCACAATGATTTCTGAGATGAAACATAGGAAATCATTCACACAGAGCGTGTTGGGAAGACTTCCATGCCTACTTTTGACAATAAATTCGAATATATAACATAAATCGGAAGGAAAGAACAAATTCTTTGCTGACTTCTTTCTAGTGATTGAATGTCAATATTCAATAATGATGCTTATCGCTATGGAATTTTGAAAGACAGTAATGATTTATCCTATATGACAATGCTTTCACTTTCACTTCATCAGTATATGCGAAAGGCCTCTACGCGGTTACAATTTCATTCAATACATTCAATTTTCAAGAAGGAGGGTTTACAATGAACGAGAACGAGAATGTTTTCTACCTACTCATCGAACTCAAAGACTTATTCATTCAGCTGCAGTTTCGTAAGAAGGTATAATCTTTCCCACCAATCAATTTCCTGGAATCTTTGAAGTCCACTAGATACTCGTCAGCACAACAAGGGGGTTGTTCCGAATTCTTGGGGTTCTTACTAAAAACTCTTCGTGAGGAAGAAAACAGCAGAATCAATACTCACGACCGGTCCTGATTGAATGGTTCCGTACAGTTTATCTCGTCTTGTGTTTGTAGATCTTCTGCTGGAAAAATCATCATTTGTTTACGTTGTAGTATATGTTCAATAGGTACCAAAAATGTTTCTTACTTTTTGTAACTTCAACTAGCGTTTCCCAACCAGTCTGTTGAAAGCTCATTGATGAATTATTTGAAAATAACCTTCAACTGGTGATGATCAAATGTATTACCAAATTCGCGCCAAACTTTCTGACTATTATAGGACAACAAGTGAAGCTGGGGCACCAATCAATCTAATAATGACACTGATGCTCTTCAAACATGACCCAATCTCTGGCGGAAGCACCAAACTCTTGCGTAGATTCGACATAGATGAGCACTTCAATCTAGCAGAACACTATTATAACCTGCATGCAGTCATTGTTCACTGTGGATCTGGTGTTGAATCTGGTCATTATTACTCGTTGGTCAAAGAAGAAACGGACTGGTTCAAGTTTGTTGATAGTTGTGTAATAAAATTTTCTGGCGATAGCTTGAATTAATTGAAGCCTCAGGAGACAACCTGAATTTCATTCTATGAAAGAGAGGATATTGGCAGATCAAGATCTTGAGATGAGGTGGTGCTGCAGGTTTTTCCGGATTTTTCTGCAGCTGAAAAAGCAAATGCGCCACTAGAATCAATCAAGTCGCCCCAGAGCGCCAATTAATTTTTGTTATTGTTTCATAATTTTCATTAGTTTCGTTTCTTTGTTTACGACAAAATTTCCATACTACGTCCTTCATTACTGCACGTTTGAAATCAATTTCCGTATCATGCAAGTTACGCCAATGGTGCCGAAAGCACAAAACGACGGCGTACTTCTCAATATGCAAATGGGAATCCATTAACCATCTTGCATGAATGCAAACTCCATTTTTATGTGAGATTCATCCCTGCGGGCGTGATTGAAGGAAATTAGATATCGGTCCTTCAAAGCAAAAACGAAAAAACCATTTCTCTGAAATGTACTAGAATTCCTTCGCAGGCGATGGAAAACTTTAGAGAAAACAAACAGAATAAAAACAAACGTGTAGGAAAATAGGTGCTATCTTGTCACAATATTCATTTTGTTCGATTTGCAAAAGAACATTATGAGTGTGTGAGTTCACACTTCATTCCTCACTCTACCATGGCCCGTGTGGGTTTTCACTGACTTGTCATGAAAAATCAATACATTTGATCCAGCCATTGTGAATGGGGTGTTGATGAAGTGAATTTTGAGTCGAAAGTTTGAGATGTGATTAAAATCACTCACCTCTTGAGAACATGTAAGAGATAGAGGGAGAGAGAGATTACTACCACTGCTACTCTGCTGAAGAGGAAGACGTCATCTTATACCTGAATATGAATGGAAAACAAAAATTTCACTACCACTCACCGGGAACATTATTGTTATAGTTGTAACGTAACATTTTTTTCTTCTTTTTGTATTATTGGTAGCGGAGAGAACGGAATCAACTGAGTTGTCAACTGTTTCATTAATCTACTACAAATTCTGTCATTCCAGGAATGACTGACCGTTCTTTCACTCTACCAGAATATATTGAATATTTCTAGTACTATATCTCAAAAGAATTTGCTTCATGCCATCAGCACCCTTCGAACCGTTTTGATACACAAACGCTTCGTTGAATTCTCAAATACTGAACTTCTCCTAGTTGCTTGGTATGAACAACTTGAATCAGTTTCATTGGGATAGTATACTGAGTACATTCCTGAACCAGATCTTTATGAAAACCTGTTTTAAAATTGTTAATTTTCATGAATTTTGAATCAGGTTGTAGGTAGTGAGGTAAGGTTCTATAAAAGTAAATAATGTGTCCGTGATGAGCAGTTCTACTGGTGAATGGCAAACTAAAGACCATCAAGGTTCTGCCTTGGAGAAGTTGTCAGTAAACCTCGCAAATATTTTTCTGAAACCCTTTCATTGAAACATAATCCATTCTCGTCTGTGAATCTGACGACTCTCACTTTTTGCTGCTGAGAGTTTTTTTTTTCCAGAATAATTCACTTTCATATAGGTTTCGAATATGCAGTTATTCCATTTTTTTTTATTTTCGAAAAGGACTAATATAGATACGAGAAATTAAAAAATCATGAGAAGTTGCCTTTCAACTGAGGAAGCGTAATGAGTTGAACTTTACCTAAGAAGGCGAAAAGTTGAACTTTACCTGTGATCCTGAAAAGTAGTTTTGAAGTGACCGACCGAAATTGTAAGTGAATCCGATTTTGATACTGCTCAATTGTAATATTTATATTTCCGACATATCCGTTCGTATTCCGTACAAAAGTTTCAGAGAGTTTTGAGCAAGTGACTTGGGGACCGTTTCATTTTTTTTTAACAGAGTTTACAAGTGACCCACAGAGGTAAGAAACTGATTATTTCATAGAGATATTTTTCTTCAAAGGTTCACCGATTTTACAACCGTCGCGAATCATTTTGGTGCCGTGAACTTAGTTTCCAAGTCGCTGAGAGCACGGGGCTGCAGGAGCTAACAATTTCCAGTAAAAACGTCTGTAAAATCTTTTGAGAACGTCCGCTTTCGAAAAGGTGTAGAATAACTAATTGATTCATGGGAGGATTTGACTGGTGAACCTTCGCGAGTCATCTGGTACCGTAAATTCGGTTCCCGAGTCGCTGAGGGCACCAGGCACAGAAACGAAGCTCACCGTTGATCGGTACCTTGATTCGCTTTGAATATTAGGTCCCTAGGTCACTGCGAAGACCGGGCTCGGGAGCTAGTTACATTCAAGTAGTCCTTTTTCTTCTATTACGAATAGGTTGAACGTTCTATCCTTCCTATACTCGATTTTCATTCTTTTTTATTTCTTGACATATGATTCTTACTCCAGGGGTACCTACACTTTTGACAATTTTTTGTGAAACAGTTTTTTTTTGTACAGCTCTGAAACTTGGACAAACATACAGCTCGATATTTCCCTTTAAATATAGTCCTTGGGTTTGAATTCACTGAGTTGCTCACGATATTTCTTTCAGCGATTTTCCGACAGAATTTTTTTTTTTTGAAATTTTAGTTCATACTCGATACTTATTTGAATAAAGTCCCGCATCAGATTGACACATCTCAGTTTGTTTTCCTCCGTCACCTCATCATTTCAGGTAGGTTTATATTTTGATTGCCGATTGTGCCTTTTTATACATCAGGTGAAATAACCGTCAAAAGACGGCTATTAAACGGACCTTCCTAAGAATCATGACTGAACCTAAATCCATTTTTTAGTTATCTGCTACCTATATCAATGTTGAATATTTGTATTTCGATACTTAGTATTCAGCGTACTTTACAACTGATACCCTTGTTTGAAGTAATAGGTGTAATTAAAGCCTACACGCTATAGCGAAAGTCTTTTCTGGTCAGGTTCTCGACATCTCTCATCCAGCCACAAAATTACAACACCGTGATCGGAGAAATTCCATGTGATCTATGAAGAACAAATAATAGAGTAGACTCAACTTGTGGCGAGTGTTTATTCAGGGAGTGAATCCAACTGTGCGATCCTATACACACAATGTATTTCCTATATTTTCTGAAAGCTGTTTGGAGGGAAGAAGCCGTATTCACTCTGACTAATGGACGTACACATGTCCACAACTTGGAGATATATATTTCCTGAAGTATCAAAATAGACCAGTGGATCATAACTTTAACATCAGTATATATACTATAATGATATAGTTTTCGGCAGGGAGACTAGAAAAATGAAGTTGAATGATGACAAATATGACAAGATGACAAATAAGAAAATATTAAAATATCCATAACGCTAGTTGGGTGTGAATGAGTCAGTATAGTGGAGTTGAAAAACAAAATCTGTTATTGAGGCTGAATAAAATGTTATAGTGCTGCGATGTATCAACGACCTCGATATTATTAGGGCTACTCTGAACTCCGTTTAGAATAAATAATCGATTATTATCTGTGGTTGATCTGCAGTGAATTATGATCTGACAATATGATGAACAAAACAGCAATATTTTTTTGATGATGTGGAACAAAACGATTTGGTAATTGAATGAAACAGACCGATAGTTGCTGAAAATCCATATTGTAAAACATTCTGTAGGATTTTCAATAAAGTGAGGTATATAGAAGCATGAAACGTGTCTCGATTCATGATAATTCCCTCAATTAGGAATGAGAAATTTCCTCCAAATGATCTAATTATAGTTTTGGTAGGTTTGGTGATCCAGAGTTAAACTCTTCAATGGTGGTATTGGTGGAATTGGGATCAATTTAATTAAAGAAAAACTATTGTTTCTTTGCCAACGTTTCGCATTTTAATGAATTCATCATCAGGGCTCTATAACAATGAGTTGCGTGTTGAAGTGGTAGGATATAGATAGAATAAGAGAATGCCAACAAACTATTGGAACATTTTCAGGGGTTCAAAATGTTGATTAATGAAAAAAAAAATTTTTCTAAATACTTACCAAAAATCAGTTTTTCCGAGTAAAAATATTAAAACTATGTATGAAACATACATTTTAGATACACACTCTAGGTACAAAAAAAAACACATTGAACACGGGACAAACGAATACTGAAATAAAATTCATAGAATGGCTGTAGTTCTTATGAATGCTGATAGGAAGAAAACAAAAACAAACGTGACCGTTGAAAACACCGTATAATGATAAAGAATCATTTCGGTAGCTGACTCATCAGATTGTAATAAGCCGTATTCAATCCTATATCTATTCTTGTATCAACGCTGTCTTGTTGAAAAATTTGTATCATTTCACCGAATAGCCTTTTTGACAGAGAAGATTTCTGATCGAGAATGATAGGTTTTGTGAAATCAAAAGTATGGCCATTTTCTCCAGTGTGTTCACCTGAGGCTGTGGAATTTTTGACATTCAGCTTTCGTGTGTCTCTATCGTGTTCAGAGATTCGTTTTTTCAAATATCGTCCTGTTTGACCCACATAACATTCAGTGCAATTATTACAATTAATTTTGTACAACGTTCGATTGTAGATCAGTGGGAGTTTTCTCTTTTCGACGTGTAAAGAATCTTTTCCCGATAGTGTTACCGTTAGAGGAAGCAATTTTAAATTCTTCTTCATTGAAAATCCTTGCAATTCTCTAAGAGAGATTTCTCACATATGGTATTTTGTTATATTTTATAATTGGATCGTTTATTTCATTTGATTGTCTGTCATACTTAAGAATTTCATTAGTTAATGATAGCGGGTAATTATTTTTCAAAAGAAATTTTTTTATTTGCTCGATATTTTTTTGATGATACTCTGAATTAGATATTTTGAGAGCTATATTTTTCAGATATCTTATGATATTTATTTTGTATTGGAAATTATGTTGTGAGTGATTATTGAGAAATCTTTCGGAAAAAGTTGGTTTATGATACCAATCTACTTTCAAAACGTTGTTCGAAGTTTTAATGACATTTGTGTCTAGAAAGGCTAAAGTTCGATTGTTTTCTTCCTCTAGAGTGAATTTCAATTTCAAATGAAAACTTTGGATACCTCAAGAATTTCAGATTCATTATTTTCAGGAATTGCTGTGAAAATATGATCCACATACCTTTTGAAGAAGGGTACTGAAAATGATAGTTTGTCTAAGCATTGTTTCTGTAATTCTGACATAACGAGATCGGCGCAAATTGGTGACATGCAATTGCCCATACCTAAATCATTCTATAAACAAATTTATCGGCTGCCAGGAACCTACCTGTCCATTTTTCATATTTCAGGGTTAATTACCAAGCCTCAAAAACATGCAGTGTAAAATGGGAGAACGTCACCTGTCACCACCTTCTGGTCTATATCACTCAATATCCGTTCATTTGGAATCTCAAATCCCCACTGCTTGGCTTGGGCTTGTATTCTCATGAAAAAATCATTGATTCATTCATTTTCTTCTAGTTTTATAAATTGAAGATGGAAGTTCCATTGGATGGTTTTGTTTTCGAAATAAAATATTCTTGAAACGCCAACTTAAGTCTTTCCAACCTTCGGTTATTCTCCTGTGGCCAGTTGTTATATAACTCTAGGCATTTCTACCAATAAACATCATGAATGTGGAAAATTGCTGATCAATACCATCAGATCCGACCTCAAATCATTGGAAATACTCTGGCCCTATGTTTCATTCACGTGCTGAATCAATTTCAATTCTGAGTACTCTTACAAAAGGTCCTACACCTGTTTGAACGTAATTAATTTGTGGTGCATAAATATTTGTTCCGTAGTTTTTTGGGTTTCTAACCAACCACATTCTGAAAGTATGTGGTGTCTATTCTCAGCACCGATTATTTTAACGCACTGTTAATCATTTCGTTAAGTACCAGCCCTCAGTTGCTGGAAGAATATACTGACATTTCAAAATTAATCAGCTACTGTTGCAATGATTCCATAAGTTTCTTCGTCCATTTAGTATATACTGACGCTGTCCATTCTTCTGTCTTTCTTTAGGTCCACGACATAACTCATTTGCAGAGTCAATTTGAGGGTTTCCACTACAACATTTTTCAGGTTACCACCATGAAAAATGGTCACTCTTTTTTCAAGCCATTTCATATGTCATATATCTAATTCGATCATTTCTGCTATGAATATAAATTCATTTCAGGTTCAAATGTCATACTGAATGAGGCAACACTGATTGGCAAATTTACTTGCCCGATATGCGGTGTATGTTCATACGAGATACTTCCATCCTTCAAAATTGCACGGAAACAAAATAGCGTATTATCGAGCTGAGATATAGTATGAAGTTACTACTTGGGTACGAATTGACTTGAAATCATTCCTTCTGAGAAAAGAAGGTATCACATCACCAAGACTAAATTCAATCACCTAACTTGCAGTTAATAAAATTGGCAACTTTCGGAAATGTTGCTATTGCATTCTGCAACATGATAAGTACTACACTGATAAAACGTTCAAACAGAAATCACTTCATATTATATAGCTACTTGATGTCACCCAAGTTTGGAGAGAGATTACGAAGGTACTGCAAAGTACCATAACCTGTATAAGCCCATGAATTTTGGCGGTGCGTTGGAAAATTGCATGGAAACAAAATAGCGTATTATCGAGCTGAGATAAAATATGAAGTAACTACATAGGTACGTATTGCCTGGAAATTATTCCCTCAGAGAAAAGAAGGTATTACATCACCAAGACTAAATTTAATCACCTAACTTGCAGTTAATAAAATTAGCAACTTTCTGAAATGCTGCTATTGCATTCTGCAACATGATAAGTAATACTGATAAAGCGTTCAAACAGGAATCACTTCATATTATACAGCTACTTAAGAGTCACCCAAGTTTGGAGAGAGATTACGAAGGTACTGCAAAGTACAATTACCTGTACAAGCCCATGAATTTTGGGGGCGCGTTGAAAATGAAATTAGACTACTTTAAGATGAGATACAATTCACCATACTTTTCGTGATGAAACTTTTTTCGACTGGTTACGTAAATAACTTTATCTGATGGCATGTCATAATGACAACGTTATGTCACTCAATTTTGATGACATAAGGAAGCTCATTATGGGACTAAGTACCATAATGAATTCATTATGGTACTGAGTACCATAATGAAATTCTATAAGGAAAACATGTAATAGTTTGATCAAAAAAGTTTATTCAAATGTATTGATATAAATGCCATCAGATAAAATTTTGTATGTAATACGAATCATAAACAATCATTATGGCACACGCCGTGTTATCGGACTCGGCTACGCCTAGCCCGATAACATTCACGACTTGTACCATAATGATCGTCTTTATGATCCTTATTACATAAATAACTATTTTACTATTGAATAATGTTCAGATTCACAGAATAACCAATCCATCTTGGCGCAAACTCAGATACTTTTCCAGTTGCACACAGGTAGTGTAGACCACGATGAAAGAAAAAACACCTTCTAGGAATGATGCTGTTCCTAGACATGTATGCCGTAGAACTGCAAAATGGTTAATCGAAATATCAGACCAAACCTTGTCAAGAACCAGAGAGAAAAGTATATCTGAAGATAGAAGTCCATGATAAGAAACTTGACATCAACTGCTACGGCCAACGTTTCGCCATATTCCTTCAAGTGGCGCTGCTGAATATACGAAGCCTGAGCTGAACCACAAATTGAAGAAATTCGCATTATCGATCATCATTCATCGTCCTGAATAATGAAATTATATTCTTCAATACCCTTTGAATCCTCTTGTATATCACGAAAGACAGAAGTATGATTATAAGCTATTCAAAAGGAAACTTTGTCGACATACTCATATAAAAAATCTCCATGCGTGCCACTAGCCGACGAGCTTTGGCCAAATCGCTTCAATCCCAATGCACGTTCCAGAATTAAGCGAGTCGGGCATAAATATAAAATCTACTTCATTTTACTCGGAAAGAGGTAACGAAAAGGAAAATTCGGAAAATCTGTCGATTTTTGCGGCCCCGCAATCGTGTCCCGCATACGGGATGAGCGAACAGATTCAAAGACGGGAACATTTTCTTTGTGTCATATGGCGTATTCAATAGTCAGTTATTATTACATTTCGGACAAAATGGAGGGATAGTTGGGACCCAGATTGGATTGTGATCCCCAACGCTGATGATTATCGTTATGCGGTGTTTGGAGGAAGAAGGGAAATTACATTTCTAACGGAAGCGGTTCTCTATCGATGTGTTTTCAGGACCATTCACCCGGAAATGTTTCTATTCGACTACAATACACTTCCGGAATTGAATCCGATGGGAGGAATGAATGAGATGAGAAAGGATTTCTATTGATGAGAAATCCCCCTGATTTTCGATTATTATTATCACTATTCGTTGATCCCAGAGAACAACTTTAACGTAAGAAAGTACAATGTGTTACGGGTTCATTCATTACTTACGGTTTCGACCATAATAACATTCAAAATCAACGTCACACAACTTTAGGAAGATTCAGCCTCTTTGTTGCAATCATATCTCGTCTGTACAAAGCAATATAAAGATTTGATTTCACTTCACCTTCTAATGATGGAACCTTAAAGAAAAGCCGCTAACTCTGATTGAAAAGGGAGGGACAAATGCTCGAATTCGTGTTTAGGTAATGTATATCAGCTCCATCAGGTGTCTTCTCTATACTGAAATAATGCTACCCGCCGCTGGGATTGAAACAAGCACCCTGAGACAGACTTTGATGGGTATATATATTTATCCTAACCCTATTTATCCTAACCCTATTTGTTGTTTACTTTTGGGTATCCATGACATTTGTCAAATGCCAGGCAAGTCCTGGCCATTTCCAGTGTTACCACTGCTAGGATAATGCAGAATTGTTAGGAATTTTTCTGTCGGAGATCTTCTCACTCTCTCACTGGCTAACCTCAGATGAAGCATGTGCTTTCAATTCACTCGGTAATTTTCCGGATACTTAGTTTGCCAAGAGACAGTTCTCCTGGGAAATTCAATAATATAGAGTATTATTAAGATAATCACTATATTCAATAACTTGGATTCGAGTTTCCAACTTGATTCCGCTGTTTCAATTTGAAACCTTCTACGAGGCCACACTCCATCCACGGTAGGTACCACTTCAGCTCTTATCCATGTATATCTTCCCCCTGGGGAATAACAGCATGTATATCTACAAATAAATGTCATAAATATTCCAGGTCACTTGATCCCTCGCTCTTCACTCACTCCGTTACATGCCCACTTGGCCTTGCCTCTGTGTAAGATTGCTTCACTAACCCTTCGCTTTGTGTGAGTGATTCCATCACAATAAGCTGTGCATGAACCTTTCCCTGGAACACGTTTTTCCTCTGAAGTCGACCAGGTACGTAGGGGTCATCAACTCGAAGTCACCACTACCCCAGACGATCAGGCTAGGAAGGACTTCAAGAGATCCAGACCTGCTCTATAATCTTCAAGTAAGATCCAACCATTTACACCTCTATGATCATACCCTGATAGAATTGGACTGTAGTGCTTTTGCTGTACGGGGCTTATGGCTTGAACTGTAGTTAGTTTACCGAGCATCATTCGTAACCAGATAACCTGTGTTTTACCAATCCCTCCACGAATATCCTCGATATTGCCTGGCTTGCATACCTTAAAGACATTATATTAGACCTAACACCCTTGGTGAAAACAACAGATAATATTGGAAATAGTAATTATGAATATTATAGACTTACCAATTGTGCACCTATAGTATATACTAAAGGGGATCATTATTCGTTGGTAGATCTGCCTTAATGATTAATACCATACGTTGTGTTAATAATTGATACCCGATTATGATTCACCAAATAACATATAATTGAAATTGAAATATAATATTTCTAACTTCAATCTCCTTCCCTCAGTTAACGTTTTGTTTTAGACATTTCCAACGTTGCATAATTTGTGACCAGCGCAGTGGCTAAGTTCCCGGCATCGTAAAATTATATAATTTTCCACCCATTATTACATATCTCTATAACGAATGCTCGTTGATTATTTTCACCCACTTCCCCTCTCCACTGAGACGAACGCTAGCTCGACATTCATCATTTTGCCATCCTTCTTTCTCAATTAGGAGGAATAAGGGGGGTAACAAATGGACTGGGCGGTATGTATGGTTGGGAGTTTTTTCCTTTGATTATCATTTCGATGGTCGACTTCTGAATAACTGATGTGCATTTTTCTTCTCACACATAGAAACATAGCTCAATGTACAGGATAAAGTCGTACTATTTCAATTTGTGCAGGGCGACTCAAAAGGTTCATGCCTATGCCTGTTACCTCTTGAAATAGTTTTGGCGTGGAACAAGAGAACCATGCAGTGCCTGAATTCAGCGGCATATTCCGATTTGCTTCAGAAGCACACTTGAAAAATTGATAAATGAATTATTTTCGAATTATTTTTTGGAGAAAACATTCTTGTATGTACTTATTGGTTTATCCGAGGGGTTTGACCACTGAGGGGAAATGTGTACACTGGAATTCCCGTGAATCGGAATTTCCTCGGAATTCTTCGGAATTCCCCGGAATTCCTCGGGATTCCTACAAAAAAAAAATGTCAATTTGAAGAAATATCGATACAATTTTAAAACTAAATGACGGAAATACTGGGAATTCCGGGGTAATTCCGAGGAAACACGACGAAATATGAAAGACATATTTCGGAACTCTCACACAAAAGTTTTTTTTTGGATTTCTGATTGGAACATAAACTTTAAACTTTTAAGTAGACCATTTCATGATTATGACACAATCTGAATAATATCGGATTATACATATCGAAACTTTTCACATTTTCATTGAGGTATTCATTATATAGGAAACAAAATGAATCATCTATTAAATGCAACGTCACAATCGGAAAATAAAGGGAACGGATAGTCTGATTCCACTCAGGTTTGTTTTATTAGCATCATTTTTCATGAGATTTTTCCTTATAGAATCAAGTTCTGAATCCGTTAGAATAAATAAGTATCAAAAAAATACAATTTTTCATTGGAAAAAGATACGGTATTCCATCGAGTAAATTCTATTATTTTCATCCGCTTATTTGTGCTAAATGATTACAAGATACTCAATATGTGGGAGAAACACTTTTTATACTTGTTTGTCATCGCTTATAAAGCAGAAATAAACTGTTTCCCAAAAAAGTTTATTCCATAATATCGAAAATTATCGATAATCCCTCAACATTACGTACTAGGAAAATAAAAAAATATTTTTCACCGCTGTGTTCACCTTGTATAAACTCAAATTGGATAGTTGACTCTGAACCACAATCTATCCGATCATCTTTTCATAACAAACCGATAAATTATATAAAACCGTCCAAATAACATGATGGAACTGCAAAGAAACTCCAGAAATCAAAAAGGCAGTTTTTGTTGGTGGAGTTTCGTCCTTTGTTTAAGGGTGTGGGTTCTTGGTATTTGGTCATATTGCTCGTTTTATCTTCCTGTCTTGGTAACTTTCAGATCGTAGAGTGTTTCTGAGATGGTTGAGTCCTTCATTCAGAGAATCCGGTTCTCAAATCTGTTTCGCCTATATCAACCAGATACACCATTAGTCATAGTAGACCCACAGAAAGGAGTTCCACTATGACCACGCCGCTAAAGATGGCTGCCGTATATGCAGCCGGAAGTTCCGGAACTCAAAATTCCAGGACACGGCCCTTAAGAACGAGAAACTTGTATCAACACCGTCCTGAAAGCCTACATTGTTTCATTCATTGAAACTTCTTGTTTCTATTCAGGGAATAACAATCCGTCTTGTTGCTAATTCTGCATTCACGGACTCGTTCATTCCGTTGGAGTATCGTAGAAGAGTCGGAGAATTGCCTCTCTTCAATAGATATTTCAGAATCGGTCTTCTTCGGAATTGTCGTCAATCCTTCCACCCCTTGCAGCAACACAGATAACCCGAAGAGGGCAGAACTCCCACCCCTCCGTTGTGAGCATGGAGACCTGTCTAGCCTTTCTTGCTAAGGAATCTGTTTTCAATAGAACAGCTGAATTCTGGAACTCCTTACCGGGGGGAGGAGGGTTTCCTGAAGTTCACAAACTTCAAAAATTCAAAGTTAATGTTACTTCGAATCTCATTTCCCTTCTCTTACGCCGGGTTCTTTGAACATTACACAGCTTCCTTTTCCTGTGAATCTGTATAAAAAACAAACAATAGCGGTGCGTGACGCGGAAAACAGGCGACAAACAAAGGAAATATGACAAACGATATGTGCTTGAAGTTTCCTCGAATGCCATACGCATATATCCCTCTTTCTGGCGGATTGGTGTTACTATGCGTGCCAAACACTTCGCCATATTTTCTAACACAAACTTTCCACTTCGAATACCGTTATGAAAGTTATTGATTGTGAAATGTTCGCACGTCAGTGGAGTTCGAGGACATCAAACAAATCCAGGTTTTTCAACTTTATCGTTTCATTATTTTAGTTTTATGGAGATTATTCACTCTTCAAGGAGTCGATGTAGATGCTTCAGTACCGAATTGAATTTTGTCATTTTATAATGAAGCGATAGTGGCCTTCACAGTTCAAAGATTCGCAAAAGATATGTCAAACGGATTTCACGTGTTTCGAAATCATCCTTTCGTATTTGTCACGGGTGGTAACATCAGTTTGATTGTACAGAAAATCAAAAAAAAGTAGCATTTATTAAAACATATTCATCATTGAACAACTGAGGTTATAATTGATCACAGCAGTAGCTCTTGTCGAAGACCCAAAGACGGTATCAGCCTTCAGGCATATGTCAAAAACGTGTATATGTTATCAAAAACTTTTCGACATTAGGTCGGTGAGCAGCACCAATAATCGGGAATCAATTCCTGCAGTTGTATCGGCTAAGGCATATGTACGAATTTTCACTGGCTTGGACCAGGACAAATTGTTCTTGGATGCTATGTGATATTGTTCTCCAACATTGAATTCATTCAAGATAATTGGTCGGCCCCTGCCCGTACAAGGCTTCGGCGCACTCAACAGAGGGAGTAATGAATATAATCAATAAAAAAAAAAATCGACAGCCTGATCTTTGTTGGCTGAAATTCATTGGTTCATCATGGCCTACGAGGATAGTGTCATCAATACACCGAAACCATATGATGGCTGTAAAGATGAAAAATTTTAACATGTTCAATATATGGTATCCCAGGTACTAGTGATATGTAATGAATACAACATATTCTATACATGACGCTCTCGCAAGTGGGGGCCTATGTGAAAAAAACACGATTGGATAGATTATACGGGGACAAATTTCCACCAAATCTGATTGGGTATTTCTAGATCAGATTATTTCAATTTATCAAACCAAAATTCCAAGACAGTATCCTGTGATTGCCTATTTTGTACTCATTGCGTTGAGTTTCGAATTAGTATCACGGATTTACGTGCTTTGAACATGATGATTCATAATTTCGACAAAGTATCTTAGAATCAACAACAAAGTACGTAACTTGACAAGTCAAAAATAGATACTTCCATGATTCTTAGCCGAAGTTCTGCCTTAATGGGTCGGAACCAGTCCATTGTGAAATTCATAGAAACGATTTTTCATTCTATTGTTGAGAAATCCAGATGTCAGGTAATCCTCAACAGCCAATCGAAGTGCCTCACCAGTATACTCGATTGCCTTTAGAGAACTTAGTTGACGCAACAGTAGATTGATAAATTGGTTATATGTGAGAATATGTGTACCCAATTCATATTTAGCAAATATATAATGTCGTTAAGATAGTGGTCCTTTTATAGGAATACGTAAACATGCGCAATTATATTATCAGGCAGATCGAAAAAAATAAATCTGATACAGATATTTTGACTACCAAAATACCATTGATTCAACTTATATTTGGACTCCCTGCGAAACAATCATTACCGAAAACAAGGGGAGAAAAAAAAAGATATTGAGACATACTTTTTTCTGAATCAATACATCCTAGTGAAGTAGTTAACATCGACAATAGAGTCCCTCTAGGATCAGTGCTCGGCCCTCTATTATTCATTACATATATTAACGAAATCTTTCACTATATGGAACCGAATAGGTGTGTTCTTTTTGCAGACGACTCCACATTGGTTCTCCGCAAATAATCTGATAATGAACCCTGAGAAGACACAGGATATAATAATTTCAGCAAATCGAAACTTCAATTCTGGTCATAGTGTCAAGATACTTGGTATTACTATGGATGCTAAATTAAGCTAGCATCATTATATTGACACATTGTGCAAAAAACTCTCTGGTCGAATATTTTCACTTCGTAGGCTCCAAAAAATGTTGAGCATTCACACGCTTTTGAACTCGTACCACTCCCTATTTCATTCACATCTACGCTATAGTTTTATTCTATGGGGCAATTCCAGTCATGCTTCACGACTCTTTGGCCTACAGAAGAGGGCACTAAGAATGATAGACAGGGCTGAGTAGCGTGCTACGTGTAGACCACTCTTTCTGAAATACAAAATAATGTCCTTGCCCACTCCATGTTGTTGGAAATTCTAGAGATCCGAGAACCAATTCCGAATATCATCGCTACCCCACTCGAAACGGAGATCAATTAAGAAAACCTCTCGTTAAACTCGAGAGCCCGGCACGCAACTTTATGGATATTTCTCTCTATAACAAACTCCCCACCGGATGTGGTAAAATTGAACTCAAAAAAACTCAAAAAATACCTCTTTGTAACTGCTTTTATTCTGTCGATGAATTTATCAATAAGCCAATAATCATTACCGAAATGAGTGTAACAACTCATTGTCATTGATGGTCACAGTGAAGACCATGATATGTATACATGTGTGTATGTTTGTGCCTATGTGTATGTGTATGTTTATATATTACCTTTTTGGATATAGGTTCATATGTATATATGTTACCTAGTCCGGACTGGGATGAACTGAAACGACTTGAATTTTATAGGACACTCTATTTCCGAATCTTTTTTTTTTCAACTTGTCAACACTTTGATGTATTTTATGTATGAGAAATGCTCATACTTGTATGATGTTGTCTCGCCAAATTCTATTTTTACTCTGTAAGAAGGTACTATGACGTTCTACACATGCTTGTACATAACGTAGACAATAAACTATAAAAATAAACAATAAAAGTCAATAGAATCACAAATCATATTACAGGACACTGAAGATCTTATAAGCGGTGAGTTTCCATAGTAGTTGCTCGAGAAATAGGGAACGAAGAATATATGTGTTTGACGAGTGTTATATACTCTGCAGTTGAAAAGGAAGTAACTGAGACAGTATTCAGAGTCTGTCAGGTTGTGTAACAACTTATATGCAAATAAGATGTCGGCGCCGTCTCTGCGTGTCGATAATTCTTCCATCTTATAATACTTCAAATTTTCAGCATTTTCAACGCTTTTCGCACGATTGAGTCAAGATGTTGCTCAAAATGTAGTTTTTTATCTAAAACAATACCCAGGTCATTCACTTCTGATACTTCTGGTACTGGAATATTATTGATTGTAAGCACAGGTGTGCGGTGATCAGAACGTGTGAAGATGATCTTATGACATTTATCTGCGTTCAGGAATAGTCTATTTATTTGGCAATATTCTGAGAAACAGTTGAGGTCAGTCTGTAGTTTAGTATAGTCTCCTTGATTATTGATTTCTTTATACACTTTTAGGTCATCTGCGTATAAAGAAATTTTGGAAAATTTGAAACATCTTTCTACATCGCTCAAAAAAATACTGAATAGTAGTGGGCCTGGATGTGAACCTTGAGGCACACCCGATGTCACTGCAGATATGCTGGAATTGCAACTATTCAAGGCCAAATACTGAGTTCTTTCATTGATATAAAAGCAGAGAAGCCCCAACAAGCTGCCCTGTACCCCAAATTCATCAACTTCACATATTCCAGTTGTAGCCTCAAGAATATATCCAACGTTTGCTCGAATGTGGTTGACAATGTTCCTTGCTGGTTCGGACTTCCATTGTCTATATTATTAACTTAATTGAAACCTGTTGCTAAAAGCGAGAGGATAAAAATACAAATCTAGTCAAATCATTGACTGGATTTTCACACTTGATCTGTTCAAATGGACAAAAATAAATTGAATCGATTTCGTTCAGAGATTGAAAAATTCATTAATTTTTATTATTATCAATTTATCAGAAAAAAATAATATTGTGACAAACAATCTAAATTTTGAATATGAAATTGTAGATCAAACTTCTTTCAATGAAGAAATATAAATCAATATAAATAAATTTCACAACCAAGTTGCAGGTTGAGTCCATTAACAACGTTTCGATCGCTTGTATCCGCAATCAGAACGTCGTTAGTATACTCAACTCGAAACTTGGTTTCAATTATTGTTTATATTTATTTATATTTCTTCATTTGAATTTTGTTTGATACCAATATTTCAAAATGACTATTCCAATTCTGCATCACAATATCGATTTTTTTATATTCTCTAACGGAGGGCCATTCCAATCTATGCTTTTATACGAGTGGATTCATTGTGTTGACCAATTCATTTGACGAGATTTTTTTATCATTTCGATAAACTCGTGCTCATTCATTTTCAAAGTTAAAAAGTTATCCATCCGATCGTTCTATCCTGTTATTCAATCCATTATCCCTGATTCATTGTTTCTATCTGATTTTTTCCATCTCATGAGTTTTGCGATATATTTTAATAGCATTAATTATATATATACAATGGAAGTCCCAACCGATACCACTCAGCAAGGAACATTGTCAAAGACATTCAAGCAAGGATGGGCTTTGACAAAAAAATAAGATAAATATAACAGGCCCAATCTAAAGGGTAATGAGCTCAAATGATAGCATGGAATAAACATTTCCCTAAGCTTCCACAGTAAGTGAAAAGTTTTAATGATGAAACGCAAATGCATGAAAATTTGTTAATATAAACAAGTTATATGTAAAATTACAAAACCGTACTTTTGGTTTCCATGTGTCTCTTGAAGAGAGAGGGGGGGTTCGAAAACTTTCACAGTACAATGATGGGCTTCTTAATATACAAATTTACCCTCATTCACTTCATTTTCTGACATTATCTCGCACCGAGATTCCCAAGCATTGACTCAAATTCTGCTCACCCGGTATAGTCGTCTCTCATCTTCATTCTCCAAACATCGTTGTACTCACCTGGAACAACAAGAAAACATGAGTGATTCACCCCAGATGAAAAACAATGCTGAATTTTTTGGGGAGATAAATATCTACGGCCAGAAGAAACCGAAGGAACATACCGTTTACACAGACTTATGGTACACCCCCCTTTTTTATTATTTCACCTATTTTTACGGAACCATTAATATTGCTTATGCTCACAAAGAGGCACTTTTTGACGTAATTTGAGATTTTTTTCAACTTCCGGTTTTCCGGAAATCTTATCAACGTTTAATTTCCAAATGGAACACCCTGTATATTATTATTTTTGAAATCTACACAATTTTCTGAATTCAATGATATCCCATACTTGATATTTCAAGTGTTAAGACGCTCAGTTTATTTTCCGGTCTAGAGAGCCATGAAAATTATTACGCATTTTCGCAATTTGATAAAAGTATATTATGCAACGATCGTGTAATAACCATTACATGAGAGTTGCATACGCTATTTTATCTACACCCAATAAATAATAAAGAACTAAAAATATTATATTATTAGATCTTTATATTGAACACAATAATAGTTGGTAATCAATTGTATTTTTTTGAAAAATTCTACAAAATTATAATTAATGGTATAACCACGGAAAATACAACAATGAGAAATGAAAAGAAAAAAAATGAAATAAAATCTCTACCGAGGTCAGGATTTGAACCCGGACGTTTCTAGCCACTACCCTCGCTCGCCATTGACCACTCCGCCATAATAGCTCATTTGATTTTGTCGAAAATAAAAACACATGTGTTGCATATGTCGAAAAAAAAATATAATCCTTTCGATTGTATTTTTGCCTTGTCTAAGACATCTGTGGAGGAGTCGCTGGTAATTCTTCTATATCACTGCTAAAAGACATTTTCATTCGATTATCGAAAATTGACTAAATTCTTCAAAAATCCAATACCTACTGATTTTGACTTGACAAACGTCGAAATGCGAAGCTTGCACATCATGCTTGATTGAAAAATAATGAGTTTCTATTGGTTGAAAATCTGTATCGTAATGAAAATCTGTATCGTAATGGATTTCATTTTAAAACGGGTTGTGGGCATATAAGTGTATTATAAGAGTACGGGTGTAGATAATAGTATATTATGCAACGATCGTGTAATGGTGGTTATTAATACATGAGCATAAACCGGGATGGTTTATGCGAATGTATTAATAACCATTACATGAGAGTTGCATACGCTATTTTATTTACACCCAATGGATAATGAAGAACCAAAAATATTATATTATTAGGTGGTTATATTGAACACAATAATAGTAGGTAATCCACCGAAATTCTTTGAAAAATCCTACAAAATTATAATTATTGGCATAACCACGGAAAATACAACAATGAGAAATGAAAAGAAGAAAAAATTAAAAAAAAATCTACCGAGGTCAGGAATTGAACCCGGACGTAACTATTCACTGCCGGCGCCTTTGACCACTTGGACACGAGAGGTCATATAATTCAATTAAAATGAAAACATATCTGTTGCATTCGTCAAATGAAGTACATAATCTTAGATTAACCATCCCCTCAAGATGGATAACGGCAATACCCACAACATGGAGATTGTGTGTCCAGAGAATAAACATAATTGTGGGAGAGGGGCGCGGTGCAGTATTTGTAAACAAGAGCCATGGGCGGCGGACAGTTTGAATGAAATTGGGTGCAAATGTTTTTAAATTTCAATTGCCACAAAAATATTTTTTTGGTTAATGTGTTCGAAAGCCATTACTCTTTTTTCAACTTGCTTCTCAGGTTAGATCAGTAAAATTGAGTGAACCAATTATAGCGTTGATTAAAAAAGGTTAGAATCGGTTCGTAATCGGTAACAACAAAATTTATTAAATACTAACGGCATAATTGAAATAGAAACAAAGACATTTGGAGGAAGAAATGATACAGGAAATCAAATATACATGTGGCTGAATCATCAAAATGGTTAAATATGCTCATGAAAATGATAAATGCATCAGTTCATTATGACCGATCTGCTTGATAATTTTCCAAAAATTTGTGGATATAACAAGTCAATTTTTTCGAATAGAAATAAACAAAAACATTCAGTACCAAAACTTCTGAATTGAATAAATAAGTAGGGAGCTACTTTTTTCTATAGTTCATTAGAGGTAAGAGGTAAAATTCGGCAAAAATTATTTAATCAATAAATACAAATGAAAATGTCTATCTCCAACTCCAAACCTGTTTATTCAATTAATCACAGTTTTTTCGTTTCATGATGAATTCTTATTGTGAAATATGTATTCAATTTTACCTAGCAAACACCAGGCAGTGACAGTTCCTATGGAAGTAACTTTGTGACTTAGAGTTCACATGCGAATTCCTAGATTACTTGTCCTGTTCGCATTTGCTGCCAAATGTCCTCTATATTTGGTTGAAACGTAAAATAACTGAGTCGAACTTAAAGGAATTCTAAAATGTAATATTCATGTGCAATCACTGATAGATGTCTTATTGTCTTCCCCTATGGGATTGTCAGTGCAATAGATGTTTTGAACTTCTTTGCTAAAAACTTATTTTTTATCTATGAGTGCTCACATCAACATTTCCTATGTGAATTTGAATATTGCATAATTGGATAATCGAATTTCGTTTTCTTTGTGAAATTATTTTGGACTCTGTAACGGAAATTCCGTTCCATTGTTCAAGTTTTTAAAATTCTGTATCGAGGCAATGCCGGAACAGTAGACACTTCCTATTCCGACCTGGAGTGTAGATCGCTTGCGCGAATATGAGATACGAATGATTTGCTTCGATTTTCGAGGGATCGGCAAGATTAGCGGCCCTTTTGCATTCGATCTTTCGACGAGTTGACAGGTTGTGGATTGGGTTGAAAGCAGTTATTGTCTGGTAAAAAGACCTATTTATCTCTCATTATTATTTGAATTGAACAGGAAAAGTGGATTGAATATCTTGCTAATTATTTAAATGATACCTTGTAATTTGCAGTGTACCGAATTGCATGGTTAATTTTTTGAGGCAGCAGGTGATTGAGGTTAAAACCTTATATTTCCATTTATTTGAATAATCTTCGCATAGAATTGTATTTCAGTATAGATTCCACATTCGGGATCTGTCCGTTCTAATATTGAGGAACATATTTTTGGTAATAAGTGAAATATTGATTTCTTTTCAAATTTAATAACTGAAGCCAACTAATTTCATCTCATTTTTAAATTTCCTTCGGGGACAGGAACTTGATAATCGATATCGTGAGAACACGAAATTTTGCCTTTTCATCTGTTTAAACAGTGTCTACTCTCTGTACCTTTTCCAGCAATCAAATAAATATTATTCCTGTGACCTGTGACTGACTGAGAGTATCCTGCCCATTTCTATCTTAATAATCATTACCAAGAACTTGTGGAGGAAACCGGAGTTGACTGCTAGCCACAGCCGGAGAAGGAACTATCAGAGGAATTCCTCAGGTGAGCATTTATTTTTTATATATTATGATCTACAATTTCTCTTTGGGAAATAAATGCGAATCTGAGAGAATTTGTTCTCTGTCTCACTCTGCTGTGCAGCGTTCGACCTCATGGACTCTACAATTATTTTTTTATTAAATATTCAATCACTAGCCTGTGCAATTTATATCTGAGGGTCTACCAGGTAATTTCTCTTTCTTGCCATACCTGCAACTACAGCTCGTATTGAATGTAAAAGTACCTTTCTCTGAATTCATTAGTATCTGACATTAAATTGTTTAGGAGTTGTCCACCTAAACCTATCTTTCTTTGAATTCATTAATATCTGGCATATATAGCTAATACCTATCTTATATCTTATTAACATCTTAGTATCACTGCCTTTCTGTCAGAAGGTTTGAGAGCTTACCTGATAAAATTTGCATCTCTAGAGCCTATACGAAATTTTGACAATTTATCAGAGATCGATTCATTTTTTTCTTCACAATAGTTGCATATTGATATTGGATAGATTTTCAATGGAAAATTGATTTATTATCAGTCAATTATTTGCAGTAGTATTGAAAATAATTTTTTCTTGAGAATATACATTCTCTGGCATAATTTTTTTATTATCAAATTTCTAGCAACCTTTACTTGGTTTTAAAAGTAAAATCGTGCTCATTAAGGTTCAGAATATACCCCTAAGGTTCTAAGGATATCCTTCGTTCCCTGAAAATATTGTGTATATATCTATTCTGATTCATTCCGTTTGCTTCGCATGCCATTGAGGAAATCCAATACTGGGTCGAGGATTGGTAACAACAAAAGTATCCCGTTGTCCTGAGAAGATCAAAGAGGCTTAGTTGATAAGCACAAGCAATCGTCCTGCTTCGTAGAGACCAGTTAGCAGCTATTGGTCATCATCGTTGTCAAGCCAGGAACGACTCCAAGTGACTTTTATCAACGAGCCCATCAAATTCAAGCTCAACAGCGCTCTGTAAGGACCAGCTTCGTACAAACCAACCACCCAGGTATTAACCAGCCAGGACCACGTTCGGTTGAATCAGATTTAGAAAAAATTTGTAAATATTCTGAATTTTCATAGCCTTCAGCTTTCATTTATTAGCCTTCAGCTTTTGTTCAGTTATTAGCCTTCAGCTTTTGTTCATTTTATAGCCTTCAGCTTACCATTGTTTTTTTTTCTTTTATAATTAAAGTTGTTAATCTTTGCTGATTATTTGTTCTGTTTCCTCACCCAAGCTAGACAATTTTTTTTGGTAGTAAATTCTTTGAATTTTTAATTATCCTAATTTTCATAATTTCATTGCTACCTGGCGCCCACTTTCTGAGCCAGTCAAGTCAACTATGAGATATTGGTAATAGTCAAATGTAATCTGCCTTCGACTGTTACCAATCATTTGTTGAACCTTACTCACACCCTCACCGTATCAAACTGAGCAGCCTATCAGCACCTAAGTGATAACTTCCATTATTTTAATATATACTCACATTTGCATTTTGAAATTTTGGAGGGTTGCACAATTGGCGCCCAACGTGGGGCCCCGAAAACTTGACTGTTCTTTTCTTATCTTATCTTATTCTAGCTTGGTGGAAGACAGAGTAAATTTTTCTTAGTGTTCACATTGAAAAATCTGATCCAAAAGAACTTGGAATATATTTATTACTGATCTTTGATATTTTGTTATCGTACTGTCTCGAATATCTCATATATCTGTACCGTTATCTATATATCTATACCGTTATCTCGTTATCTATATATCTTATCGTATCTCATCGGAAAATTATTTTGAGGTTTCCCTGAAGTGCTAGCTTAATCTTATCTTTCATATCTATATATCTATATTGATTATCATGGATCCTAATCACTTGAAAATTAATGAATTAAACTATGAGTTAACTATAAGAGGTATCGATCCTTCAGGAACTGTTGATTCTAAACGTAAAATTTTGAGGGGACTGTTAAGTCAAGAGAATGCTAATCGTAGTTTTCATGGCGGGGTTACTACTCCCAACACACATGCTGTAGAGGTTACTCAAATGAAAGAAACCATAAATGACTTGAACACCTGCATTGCTTCATTCAGTGGATCGAAAGAAGATCCTGCATTCAAAAGAATTTCTAGTCGTTTGGCTCATCTAGCTAACCGTTTTCATTTCCTCAAAGCTGACGATGAAGCAGAGGAATCTGCTAGAAAAGAAATACAGTTTCTTATGTTAGAGTTAGAAGCGGACTTTGATTTAAAAGTTACTCCAAGTACCTCTACCCCCACTCATATTAGCAATGCTCAAACACTTTCTAGTACCCCTGTATTATCTAATAAATCAGTTGCTCCATATAAGTGGAATATTTTCTTTACTGGATCAAATCAGAAAGAATCAGTTAATTCATTTCTTGAAAAAGTTGAATTATTACGGGAAGCTCGAGGTGTTTCCAAGCCTGAGCTTTTCCAGTCTGCTTGTGACCTGTTCAAAGGTTCTGCCTGGACATGGTTTGTTAATAATAAAAGTAAATTCAATAATTGGGATGACCTTGTCACAGCTTTAAAAAAAGATTTCCTACCTTACTTTTATGAGGAAGATCTCGAAAGAGAAATAAATTCACGAACTCAAGGCGCTACCGAAAGGGTGGCACTATTCATTTCATCAATGGAAGGTCTCTTCAACAGATTGACTACTAAGCCTGATGAAGAAACAATAGTTCGAAAAATTCGTAGAAATTTATTACCTTTTTTCATTTCTAACTTGGCTTTGCAAGACCCAAAAACTGTTTCTGAACTTTCTGATTTGTGTAAAAAGCTAGAAGAATCCCGCTTGTGGGCAGACCGTTACAAAGCACCACCCAGTCGCAATGCTGGTTTATTGGAGCCTGATTTGAGTAGTCCTTTTTATAGTGGAGCGAGTACTTCCTTTCCTTCAACTTCTCAACAGTCTCACAGGAGAAATTTTTCTTTATCTAATAACTTTCATTCCAACAATATTTCTACCTTATCGAACTCTCGATGTTGGAATTGTGATTCGGCTGATCACGCTTATCCTCAGTGTAGGAAACCACGATCCATGTTTTGCTATGGATGTGGCTTGAAAAATATCATCAAACCTAAATGTCCTAACTGCCGTCCAAAAAACGTAAAACAAGGTGGCGAAAAACTGGACGTTGTCACCAGTCAGTATACCGAAAGTCCAGAACACAAACCAGCCGAATCCAAATCCAAAAATTCGAAGAAAAGGCAAAACAAACAGGACCACTAAAAACTTCCTTTTCAGAATGGCAAAAATGGTTATCTTTTGTAAAAGAATTTTTGCATCCTGTAAATATTAATCCTTTATTTGTTAAAAAACTTAACGATAATCGTCCTTATCTTAATGTTAACGTTTGTGGTCAGCAACTTCTTGCTCTTGCTGATACCGGTAGTACAGCTTCAATTTTAGGTTCTGCAGGTTTTAACCTTTTGCAGAAATTTAATATCCCAATTCAATATGAATCTATAGTCCATGTTACCACTGCAGATGGTAAGCCCCAAGATTTTCTTGGTTACGTTTTAGTCCCTGTTTCTCTCAATGGTGTTTCTAAAGAATTGAAAGTTTTAATAATTCCTTCAGTAACTCATACCCTTATCTTAGGTATGGATTTTTTCCAGCTTTTTAAAATTGAAGCAAATTTTAGTAACTTGTCCTATGTTGTACCGAACTCTATCTGCACCGTGAATACCATCCAACCATTCTCTGAACTGACTGGTTCCCAGAAAACAGAACTTCAGGAAGTTATTGAATGTTTTAAATCTATAGCTCCCAAGGATAGACTTGGCCGCACTCATCTATTGACACACCGCATAGATACTGGTGATGCAAAACCCATTGTTCAACGACAATATCCTTTGTCTCCTACTATGCAGGAACACTTGAACAAAGAAATTGATGAGATGCTGAAGCTCAAGGTCATTCAACCTTCTCAATCTCCCTGGTGTAGTCCCTTGTGGTTGGTCCCTAAACGTTCAGGAAGTTTCCGTGTGTGTTTCGATGGTCGGAAGTTGAATGAAGTCACGGTCAATGATAATTACCCTATGCCTCTTATTGATAGTATTCTGAATAAATTACGGGATGCTAGGTATCTGTCTTCAATTGATTTGACCAAGGCTTTCTTTCAAATTCCTCTAGAAGAATCTTCTAGACCAAAGACTGCTTTTGCTGTATATGGTAGAGGTCTCTTTGAATTCACAGTTTCTCCGTTCGGTTTGAGTAACAGCCCTAAACTGATGGCACGGTTAATGGATATCGTCATTGGACCTTCCTTAGCTCCATTTTGTTTTGTTTACCTGGACGACATTATTGTGGCCACCCCTACTTTTGAGCTTCATGTTAAAACCTTGAAAGAAGTATATCGAAGACTTAGGGATGCCAATCTTACTATTAATTTAGATAAGTGTGAGTTTTGTCGGCCTTCTCTTGTTTATCTTGGTTTTGTTGTGGATCAACAAGGCTTGAGAACAGATCCTGAAAAAGTTTCTGCTATTATCAACTATCCGACTCCTAAAAACACTACTGAAATTAAACGTTTGATTGGTCTTGTCAGTTGGTATCGTCGCTTTATTAAAGATTTTTCTTCTATCTGCTCCCCTATATCTGATCTTCTACACGGTCGAAAAAAGGGTCAATCAATAACTTGGACTCCTGAAGCAGAGGCTGCTTTCAATGAGATCAAATCTCGTCTCACTTCTGCTCCCGTGCTTGCTAGCCCTGATTTTACAAAACCATTTGTAATTCAGTGCGATGCATCCGACACAGGTGTAGGATGTATCCTGTACCAAGAATGTGACGGTGTTGAACATCCAGTGGCGTACGCAAGTAAGACTCTTACTGCTTGTCAACGAAAATATACAGTCACTGAAAAAGAACTGTTAGCTGTCATTTTTGGCATAGAGAAGTTCAGGAGCTATATCGAAGGAACCAGGTTCACCATCGAAACTGATCACGCTTCCCTTATTTATCTTCACAATTTATCTAACCCTTCTGGACGTTTGACTAGATGGGCGTTGAAACTGTCTCAATTCGATTTTACCATCAAACACCGTAAAGGTTCCTTAAATGTGGTGGCAGATGCCCTATCCCGTTCTGTTGCTGAAATTTCTGTTATCGACGTTTCTACCTTTCAGCCTGATGACTGGTATACTTCTTTGATTAAGAAAATCGAAGAAAATCCAGCAACTTATCCTTCTTTCCGTGTCGAAAATGGTATTATTTATAAACATATCTTTTCCCGCCACAATATAGTTAGTAATCTCACTGACTGGAAAATAGTGGTACCTACTGCCAATCGACAGGAAATTTTAAAATTCTACCATGATAAGGAAACTGCCGCTCATTTAGGAATATCTAAAACTCTTTCTCGTATCTTAGAACTGTACTACTGGCCTCATATAAGAAAAGATGTCTATAAGTATGTTAAGAAATGCCCTGTTTGTGCTGCCTGTAAAAGTTCAAATTTACCTCAAGCTGGTCATATGGGATCCTACAAAAATATCCATTTTCCTTTTCAATGTGTTTCCGCAGATTTATTAGGTCCTTATCCCAGGTCTAAAAATGGCAACCAATATGTTTTAGTTGTTGTAGATTGGTTTACCAAATATGTCTTGGTTCATCCCATGTCTAAAGCTACCTCTAAAGGTATAATTAAGTTCATTGAGAATAATGTTTTCCTTATTTTTGGAGTACCTCAAATATTTGTTGTTGACAATGGAAGTCAATTCATTAGTAAGGAATTTAAGAAATTAATGGAAGATTATAGGGTTCAGAAAATTTGGTATAATGCCAAATATCATCCACAAGTCAATTTTGCTGAAAGAGCCAATAAGGTAATAGTAACATCAATTCGCTGCTATGTCCATGAGAATCATCGAACTTGGGATTCTTCTATCTATAAAGTTGCTCAAGCTATTAGATTGGCAAAGCATGATGTAACTGAGTATTCTCCTGCTTTTTTGAATTTTGCTAGGAATGTTCCTGTTACAGGAGATTTTTATGGGAAAATTTCAGATAATGAAAATAACATTCCTACCGTTTCTGATAAATCTCAGCGTATTGATGATGTCCAAGAACTTCCGAAACTGTTTGTTGATGTTCGTAAGAAATTACATCAAGCCTATCTTAAGAATGCTCGTCAGTACAACTTGAGAAAACGAGAACTTAAATTTCATGTCGGTGACAGGCTTTGGAAGAAAAATGTAACTCTATCTTCAGCTCCGGATAATTATTCTGCTAAACTGGCTCCTAAATTCATACCTTGTATCGTTTCTAAAGTTATATCGAACCTAGTATATGAACTTAAAGACATGGATGGTAAAAACCTAGGTCGTTGGCATGTAAAGGACCTAAAACCTGCTTTTATTGATAACGATTCAGATTTAACGGAGGAAGAATATTTCAGTGCTGATTCTGATGGGTCAGATAACTGATTATCTGTTTCTTCTCTACTCTATCTTATCTTATAATTATCTTACCTATCTGACATATATCTCTCTATCTTTTCATTTTGGGCTCTGTGGAGGGGGCCTAAGAATAACTCCACCATGGCATTACCAGATGTCAAGTAAAAGTCTTGAAACTGGCCACTTACAGAAATAATGACATCTTCAGGTAGAGAATTTATATCGATGTACTTTGTTATGTTTACCTCATTGCCTAACGTGTACAGTAACTTATCTTATTCATTTCAAGTTCAATTAACTTATTTTACATATCTTATTTTGTCAAGGTCATACATTTGAGAGAATCATTAATGTTGAGGTAGAAAGTAACTGTTGATTATAATTATATTTCTTGAATTTATTTATCGTTGATAATTCCTTATGGAACCTTTGAAATTTCAGAAAATAATTCTTCAACTACTTTTGAAATGATGAATACTATTCTGTAATTTTTTCGTTCAAGTTTCTTGATTTCTTTCTTTGGAAAAACTCAGTAAGTAAATCTTTCGACATTTTTGGTTAAGATTCATCTCAATATTTTTATCTTCTCTCATTATCTCTTATCTTGTTATTGGACAGTTATTTATCTTTATTGTGAAGTACTGGACTTCTATACCGTAACGGTCTAATAATGGTTCAGTGGAATACTGGTTCCATTGATATTACCTTTTTCATCAGTGAAATGCTGTTTTCATTGATACTATCTTAACGTGATTTCCTTGATGGAGTCTAGGAAAGGTCGATGACTTTGGACAAAATTTTTGTTTTTATACCTTGATACTTGTTACTGTACTATGTGGTTATCTGATGTCATTTATTTCTTGACGACTGGTCAATTTCAGAAAAACATCCAACAATTTTCTGTATCTTTTTATTTTGGCTCTGTGGACAGGGGCCTGAGAATTCTGCCACCATAGCATACACCAGATGGTAGGTAAGAGTCCTACGACTGGCCACTTTTGATATTACATAACATCTAGTAATTTATTTGCCATTGAAGTTTGCCTCAGAATATTCAGATGATGTTAGTCATGCAGTAGCTATCTCACACTTTATCTTTTTCTTGGATCTGATATTCCATATCTTTGTGCCTAGGTGGCATGTTTTGACCAGTGGTGGTCGTATCTAGGAATTTTCAGTTCCGCTACCTGCGAGATAGTGGCACTCGTGCTTTCATTCTGAATGTACTTTGGTAGAGTCAATGGTGATCATTTACCTTTTTTTATTGAGAGAGAAAATCGACTGACTGTGTTTTATAAGTTCATCCGTACCATCTTCACATAGTATCTATCTCACTGTGGAATTTTGTTACATTTTTCTGATAGTTAACAGTTGTAGGCAATGGAAAATTGACAACCCGTTCGGTTGTGCATTTGGTAAGTGGAGGAATGTTTTTGAACTTTATGTCTTTTGATATCTCCTTTGGGAAAATATGTTGTTCAAAAATCAGATCTCCATTTTCATTGAATCTAGCATTACAGTTACGGTTGTCAGTTTTGTCTATTCTGTGTTCGATGACTTTTCCAAAATTATGTAGCATTTATCTTATATCTTGATGAATTGATTTCTGTAGATGGTTGAAAATAACTGTTTTTCTCAAGCAAACCAGTCAAGTTGAGTCCTCTTGATATTTTATTATATCTGAACATTTCTTATCTTTATCTTTCTTGCATCTTTATCTCTTCCTTATCTTTCATCTCTATCTTCACTTCCTATCTTCTTTCTCTAGGGTATTTTTGGGGTTAATTGTTTTGTTGATTATGGGATGGCAGCTCCCTTGATGCTGGACGATCTTGTGGTGGGTTCGGCTTGGCGAGTCGTTTTGGCTGTTAGGGTTCCATGCTAATTCATCTGGGGTATCGATGTGGTCATAACGCAAACCTTCCACACTGTTGGGAGTTTGGTTTTGCCAACGTAGTCACCATATTCGATGTCTTAGTAGTCTTGGTTGGAATTTTGATAGCGGGATCGATTCGATGGGTTGGGTCCACTCCACAAGGATCAGGTGTGAGTGAGTTAGATAGCAAACTTGGAGGTGGTTTCTATCTGGGTTTTTAACCTCCCATTCATTTGTATTGAATGTTGTGTCTGCTAAGGTACCAAGACTTAAGGCGGTTTGGTGTCATGCATTTCAATGCCTTCCCCATTTTTTTGTCTGTAGGAGACCTGGTGTGATGGGCGCGAGCATAGTTCAGTCCGGCAGCTTGACTTGTCGAGCAGAATCCATGGAAGGGTGAACTTGGGGGGTGTCGTGTGCGCTAGCGTGGAGGCCTAGGCCGGTCAGCGTGTGAAGCTCGCCTAAGAGCGGTCGTGCGGCACTACTGGGGGATCCTGAGCTCCATGGATTCGTCGCGACTGAGGACTTGTTCGCTGCATCAGACTCAGGAGGATCTCCGAATTTTTTTGTATGGGCTTTGTGGTTTAGCCACTTTCAGCTTGGTAGAGCTACATCTTACCCCAATTGAAGTGGACAATTGGCTATCTCTGTCTTATATACTTTTTTATCTTAACTTCATTTCCTTTTTTGTTTCCACACGTGAATTCTTGTGGGGTTTCTGTTAATGTTGTTGTGGTTGGGGTGGTGCTTCAACATTGAACTCGGGGACGAGTGGTATCAGATGTTTCGATGGCGCAGCATTTTCATCTAGCAGCGAAAAGATCATCTGATCTGAGTTCGGTGTTGGATGATCACTCTCAGCTTCCGCTTCAGGGACAGAAAGCCTGCAACAACTCACAGGCACCAGTTTAACAAAGTTATGTTGACTGTTTTATAGATTGAAAATTTTTCGTATGGTACTACAAATGCAATTATTCATTTATCCACTATGAGTTCACTCCCTGTCAATTTACTGGTTTAGTACTCGTATGCTCGTAAATAAAAAATTTGTAAACTCCTAGAGTTTTCAAATTTTTTCACCGGGAAGAGGTGGTGTGTAACGGAAATTCCGTTCCATTGTTCAAGTTTTTAAAATTCTGTATCGAGGCAATGCCGGAACAGTAGACACTTCCTATTCCGACCTGGAGTGTAGATCGCTTGCGCGAATATGAGATACGAATGATTTGCTTCGATTTTTGAGCGATCGGGAAGATTAGCGGCCCTTTTGCATTCGATCTTTCGACGAGTTGACAGGTTGTGGATTGGGTTGAAAGCAGTTATTGTCTGGTAAAAAGACCTATTTATCTCTCATTATTATTTGAATTGAACAGGAAAAGTGGATTGAATATCTTGCTAATTATTTAAATGATACCTTGTAATTTGCAGTGTACCGAATTGCATGGTTAATTTTTTGAGGCAGCAGGTGATTGAGGTTAAAACCTTATATTTCCATTTATTTGAATAATCTTCGCATAGAATTGTATTTCAGTATAGATTCCACATTCGGGATCTGTCCGTTCTAATATTGAGGAACATATTTTTGGTAATAAGTGAAATATTGATTTCTTTTCAAATTTAATAACTGAAGCCAACTAATTTCATCTCATTTTTAAATTTCCTTCGGGGACAGGAACTTGATAATCGATATCGTGAGAACACGAAATTTTGCCTTTTCATCTGTTTAAACAGTGTCTACTCTCTGTACCTTTTCCAGCAATCAAATAAATATTATTCCTGTGACCTGTGACTGACTGAGAGTATCCTGCCCATTTCTATCTTAATAATCATTACCAAGAACTTGTGGAGGAAACCGGAGTTGACTGCTAGCCACAGCCGGAGAAGGAACTATCAGAGGAATTCCTCAGGTGAGCATTTATTTTTTATATATTATGATCTACAATTTCTCTTTGGGAAATAAATGCGAATCTGAGAGAATTTGTTCTCTGTCTCACTCTGCTGTGCAGCGTTCGACCTCATGGACTCTACAATTATTTTTTTATTAAATATTCAATCACTAGCCTGTGCAATTTATATCTGAGGGTCTACCAGGTAATTTCTCTTTCTTGCCATACCTGCAACTACAGCTCGTATTGAATGTAAAAGTACCTTTCTCTGAATTCATTAGTATCTGACATTAAATTGTTTAGGAGTTGTCCACCTAAACCTATCTTTCTTTGAATTCATTAATATCTGGCATATATAGCTAATACCTATCTTATATCTTATTAACATCTTAGTATCACTGCCTTTCTGTCAGAAGGTTTGAGAGCTTACCTGATAAAATTTGCATCTCTAGAGCCTATACGAAATTTTGACAATTTATCAGAGATCGATTCATTTTTTTCTTCACAATAGTTGCATATTGATATTGGATAGATTTTCAATGGAAAATTGATTTATTATCAGTCAATTATTTGCAGTAGTATTGAAAATAATTTTTTCTTGAGAATATACATTCTCTGGCATAATTTTTTTATTATCAAATTTCTAGCAACCTTTACTTGGTTTTAAAAGTAAAATCGTGCTCATTAAGGTTCAGAATATACCCCTAAGGTTCTAAGGATATCCTTCGTTCCCTGAAAATATTGTGTATATATCTATTCTGATTCATTCCGTTTGCTTCGCATGCCATTGAGGAAATCCAATACTGGGTCGAGGATTGGTAACAACAAAAGTATCCCGTTGTCCTGAGAAGATCAAAGAGGCTTAGTTGATAAGCACAAGCAATCGTCCTGCTTCGTAGAGACCAGTTAGCAGCTATTGGTCATCATCGTTGTCAAGCCAGGAACGACTCCAAGTGACTTTTATCAACGAGCCCATCAAATTCAAGCTCAACAGCGCTCTGTAAGGACCAGCTTCGTACAAACCAACCACCCAGGTATTAACCAGCCAGGACCACGTTCGGTTGAATCAGATTTAGAAAAAATTTGTAAATATTCTGAATTTTCATAGCCTTCAGCTTTCATTTATTAGCCTTCAGCTTTTGTTCAGTTATTAGCCTTCAGCTTTTGTTCATTTTTAGCCTTCAGCTTACCATTGTTTTTTTTTCTTTTATAATTAAAGTTGTTAATCTTTGCTGATTATTTGTTCTGTTTCCTCACCCAAGCTAGACAATTTTTTTTGGTAGTAAATTCTTTGAATTTTTAATTATCCTAATTTTCATAATTTCATTGCTACCTGGCGCCCACTTTCTGAGCCAGTCAAGTCAACTATGAGATATTGGTAATAGTCAAATGTAATCTGCCTTCGACTGTTACCAATCATTTGTTGAACCTTACTCACACCCTCACCGTATCAAACTGAGCAGCCTATCAGCACCTAAGTGATAACTTCCATTATTTTAATATATACTCACATTTGCATTTTGAAATTTTGGAGGGTTGCAACTCGTTATTAGGAATTCACCTTGAATCCTCTAGTAGACTTCTTTATTGTGATATCTAGTTTAACATATTTTTGACAGTTATCAATCACCGAAACACCAAACTGATATCACTCCCACTCGACGCACACCCAAGTTGCCATTTTTATAAGAAAAAAACTGATGCCCCTCTTCCGAAGATACTAATTTGGTAAGCTAAAGGCGGGTCGACTGCGAGTGATTTCGTAGATATTGCTTTACATTTTTCAATTTATTAGTTTCCAACCTCTAGAAATGAAGAAAGCATATGGTAAAATGAAATATAATTCAACATAGTATTGAGACAAAACAAAAAGTGAGAATAAACCCTCCATTCATATATTAGGTGTTTAGATTCGTTTCCTCATCTGCTTTCCCTTCAATGATCTGAAATTTTTCGGCTTGGTACTTTGTCCCACAGCATCTGAAAAACAAAAGAATACCAACTTGATGATACCTATTCATAAAAGATTATGCATGATGGAAATATTATGTAACTTGGTAATATGAAATGGAAAAGGGCAGGAACTCTTTCGAAACTCACTCCAACACCGAACAAAAAAAAACTGACGCCCGTTTGGCCAGCCAAGTTCTCCTAATGATGTCGATTTTGTTGGTCAAACATAAATCGAGGTTGAGTGAGTTCAGTTTGGTAATACGGTGAAACTTATAGGTATGAAATGAATTATCATAAACGGAAACTTCCAACCGCACCTATGATCAGCTGCATTTTCAAGAATCCTGACTGATATAATACATAAAAAGCTATGTTTAAATAATATCTAAATATTGAAATATTGCCACACAAACGAATTCCAGTTAAGTGTCTGCAATAGTTCGGCCGCCAGTGATTCCTATTCGGCCTTAGAATTCTGACCAGTTCATATAGCGTACTCAAGTTCCGTTTTGAAAACTATATATTACAAACTACCTACTTGTATTCGAATATGTTTGAAGCAATGAAATACTGCAGCAGATGATATTGTTTCATTTACAGAGTGCATACCTAACATAACACTATTTAATTTAATTTAACAACTTACAACTAATGAATTGCAAGGTTTTTTATACAGAAAGTGCTTGAAGTAAAAATCAGTTTCAATAGTGAAGTTCTTATCAATCGGTTGTGTCATATAGTTCAAGTAGAATATGTATGTATATTCAGTAACTGTAATTATCCAACTTTAGCCGAAACAGTGAATATGTTCTATGGCCGCCATTTTTTTTATAAATATCCAAAATTGTTGAATCATTCTTATACTTGTGCATAACAATTCGGATATCCCGCCTTTTGTTCGCACCAATGAAACGTTCGTAAGTAAGTACACGATTTTATTCATTGGGTCAAGGTACACATCATCCCACATGCTCAATCACTTTTTACTGCTTTTCAATATAAAACTCGCAATAAAATAACTGATGAGAAATGGAGGTTATATCGCGATGCGCGTTCTGTTTTTCGATATAACCCAAAAATCGCATGTTGACTGTTTGTCAAATTTTACTTATATTGAAAAACGGTAAAAAGAGGTGGGGAAGGTGGAATACCTAGCATCTGATGAATAAAACTAAGTTTCCGATCGCTATTTTGGTGCAAAAGAAGGCTGGACTTCGACTTTTTCTATTCAAGTAGCAAATACGTACTTGATTTTTTTAGGAACTGCAGTAACTTTCATAATTCGTACCTGTGATTTCCTTGTGGAGTCACTGTTTGGAAATGGTTGGAACAGACATACCTATGACCATTTCCCAGTATTCATTACTGATGCCAAGTGCTTCGAGCCACACCTTTCTTCTCACATCGTATGGAATTCTGAAATAATGGATAAATTAGTTCGAGGAATCATTTTTCGTTTTTTTTTTTCTCCGAAGTAGAATCAAATTCCTAATTAATTGAATTAGTTATTGGTAAAAAATGTTCACTCTGAATTTCGGCCAATTGATATGTAATGTTAAATATTTTTTTGTCAACTGCTGTTCACATACATCTACTTATATTTGAAAGAAAATGGTAGAACTCGCGTATTACGAGCAACTGAACACAAATCGAAAGTGAAAACTTGGCACTCTTCCTTGGTTATAACCTGTAAAGTATACGAGAAGATGCTTAATCCACCCTTTCTTGCCTGTTAATAAGACCAGAATACATAATTTTAGGCACCAGATCCACTTTACACCTGATTTCGGTAATAGTAGCTTATACCTACCCACACCCCAGCCTTATGAAATGAGTCCAGCTCTAAATGGGTACGTATACCGCATTTTAACTGTTAAAAAGTCTTAGAAGTGGCAATAACAGACTTTTACCCTCGTTCCACCCCCGTCAATAATCTTTTCCGCAAATATACATATCCTTCACGAAAAACTCGATCAGTTTTGTGAAGTTTTCAGCTTAAGCTGATAGACAGGAGAAACGCTAATTTTTATTAAATAAAATTGTCAGAAATTTCAAATTGAATTTTGTCGTCAGGAATGGGAATATTTACAAGAAAAATTATCGAAGAGGGTGAAATGAGAAGTAGAGCAGACCCAACGACTGAAAACGTGTGTTCCGAGAAAGTTTGGTTATATTGTGTAAAAAATCAAGTAGATTATGCCTCATTTCGTACCTCTGAAAGGTTATAACTCCCCGTCGAAGGAAGAGCGTTCATGTTTTGACCCAGATTCGTGTTCAGTTGCTTGAAATATGTAGGTGGGACATAATTACATTTATTTCAAAACTCGCCAAGGTCCTGATAACAAACTTTTACCCAGAAATATTATGTATGAAACGCCTATGTTTTGTGTTTACTTACCGATGTTATGATATACCACGACTCTTCTTGCCCGATTTTTAGCAGATCAGGCATTTGTGAGTCATTTTAACGTCTTCTTGCACACGAAAATGAAAACTAACTTCGAAAATCAATTGGAACAGTAATTAAACACACAATAACACCCAATAACTGCCACAAAATACCAATGTAAACAACATGAATGCTGGACTGGCAATTAATACTCGGACCGCTTCGCAAGTTTCCGCTCCCTTTCGATGTTCGTCAATTTGAATTCAACCAATCATCTCTCGTGGTATACAAAATAAGAAATGTAAACATTCTCCATCTCATTATGCGGACGTTTTCTCACTCTACGTTATATATCTTGGGAAGATGGTTAATCTAAGTACATAATCCTTTCGATTGTATTTTTTTCTTGTCTAAGACATCTGTGGAGGGTCGCTGGTAATTCTTCTATATCCCTGCTATAAGACATTTTCATACGATTATCGAAAATTGACTAAATTCTTCAAATATTCAATACCTACTGATTTTGACTCGACAAACGTCAAAATGCAAAGCTTGCACATCATGCTTGATTGAAAAATGATGGGTTTCTATTGGTTGAAAATCTGTATCGTAATGAAAATCTGTATCGTAATGGATTTCATTATAAAACGGGTTGCGGGCATATAAGTGTATTATTAGAGTACGGGTGTAGATAAAGGTAAGTTAATAAGATGGCTATGAATTACAAACAACTTTTGACATTTCTATAAACTGACATTGTTTGTTGATTACTGAACACATTGTTGTCGATCGGATTTCTAATAGAAATAAGTGAAAAAAGCCGCAAGTGTATAACAGAAACGAAAAAGTAGATATGCTATTGATTCATGGGGAATGTCGGCAAAACGCAGTTGCGGCTCACCGGTTATACTCGGAGCGATATCCCGCACGACTAGAAAATATTTCAAGCGTCTTGAAGAGGAGTTCAGACGTGAGCCTGATCATACTGAGGGTAATGAAAATTTTATCATATCTGAAGAAATGCAAATAAATGTCCTAATGCGGTTGGAAATCGATGAAACAGTATCTCTTAGGCAGAGCTGGCTTTTCAGTCGGATATCAGTCGTGAAAGTGTAAGATAGGCAGATAGCGTAAAAAGGGGGGAATATTGCAGATGGGTTCTACACAATAATGTGCAGCCCAATAATGAGTTTTTAACAACAATTGTATTCTCAGATGAGTCAAGATTCCCCAATCTTGGTTTCTATAATAGACAGAATACCCGATATTGGGCACAAGAAAATCAGAATTTGTTTCGGCAGGGAAATTTCCAAGAACGTTTTGGATTTAATGTCTGACTGGGAGTAGTATGGGTTAGGATAATTGGCCCCATAATATTTGATGTTCCTTTGAGTGGTGATAGATAATTAGGTTTTCTAAGAAATAAAATCGAAGGATATTTAGAAGATCTACCGCTCAATCTGGCAAATCGATTGTTTTTTCAGCAGGATGGAGCACCTCTCCATAATAGTAGGATGGTGACGAAGTACCTTCGTGATAGATTTGGAGAGCAATCCCAACTAACATTTTTAG
Source organism: Zygogramma bicolorata (assembly GCA_032362365.1). Lineage (NCBI taxonomy): Eukaryota > Metazoa > Arthropoda > Insecta > Coleoptera > Chrysomelidae > Zygogramma > Zygogramma bicolorata. The sequence continues at coordinate 968,738 of JAVJAQ010000825.1, forward strand.
TTATAATTACGTTAATCTTACCTTCGATCAGGTCGGCGACCTTTCTGAAAGAAGACTAGATTACGTAATTTTTACCTTGTAATTACCAATGTGGGGAAAACATTCGAAGTAATTTGGACGTCGAAAATTGGAATATTTGGACATTTAGTTTACTAAGTTGAGGGTAAAAATAAGTAATTTTGACATGAAATTGGTCAGAAATGAGTGAATATCAAGCTTAAATCAACCTTTCCGTTACCAATTATTCCCTTGGACGAATGAGTAAACAAAGCATACATATATATATGAATAGCATACATATATACAAATTATCTCTATCACAACTTCTCATAATTTGGTTGCCACAACGCTATGGTCTACATAAAATGCTGACAATAAGTATGGGAATATAAAAATTATTGTCATACGGTAGCTACATGCTCTCTCCTCAACAATATTCTCCTTGCGGCGCGAAATTTTCTGTAAAATGATGGTTCTTACCGTCATAAAATTCATGGGCCTCTTTAAATATGCGATTTAATGCAAAAATAATTCAGATTGATTGCACATTTTTAAATTTTTTCTCCAAAAAACACTCTTTTAGCAAAGTTATAGTTTTAAAATGTCATATGCAGCCATTATTTAAAAATAAATCGTCAGAATAAACTAAAATTCAATATATCATCGATATTTATTGATGGGTGAAACAGATATTCTAATTGAATATGGCGTAATTTTTGAAATGTACCTATAAGTCAATATTCTTCTTCTTACGGTATGAAATCAAGTTAGTAATTGAACTATTAGACCTGTTTAATTACCTTTATATTCCCTGACCGTAAAGGCTTATATCTAGTCACATTTGGGTAAATATTCACCAAGAGAGAATACCAAAACATTCATTGGGTTATGATGACATTTTCTTCGTAAATTATACCCTAAATAATACCAGAATTCAAACCGCCCCAAACCTTGCGACGGTTGGGTCATTTTTGAAGGAGAAAATAGGTAATTTATCACATGTTTCTTGCTCTAAAGTTGCTTATGTAATTTGAAGGGGATTGACTGGTGATTACTTTCCTGTAATGAACCAAGGTTGCTACTTATAAATTATTCATACTTTGAAGTTAAATATTCAAGGCCTGTACTACCAGTATTATCCTTTTTTCAGACATTTCTCCCGGCATGTGGAATAATTGTCCTAAAATGTTGGTTGGAATGGCTTGGAACACATGGTCCTATTAGGTGGCCTGCTGGATCACCCGACTCAACCTCGTTGGACTTTTTCATTTGGGGTCACTTGAAAAATATTGTCTTTCCCAACAACCCTGGAGAACCTGGTACACTGGAGTAAGACAAGCCATTCAGAATATAAGGTCCCAACAATTGGCCAGTGTGATTCAAACTACCGCGAAACGAGCTCGAAAATGCCTGGATGATGACAATCTACATTTCGAACAGCTGTTACAATTTATTTGTGTTTTTAAAAAAAAATTGTTGCCTCAATGAATTACAATATGAGAAAATATAACTGTATAACTTTTCCAAGTCTCTTCAAAATTATTTTTTTATTGTCTGGTTCAAGATATGTGCATGAATTATACTTTCATCCACAATCATCCGGAAATGTGCTCATTTCTGACGTACTTCTATGTTGGGAAGTGACCAATTGGTAACCAGGAAGAAGAAGAAGGAGAAAATAACTTTTCCGACCTCCACTGAAACTTTCCAGTCTCTTAATTTTCTATTCGGAAGGTCACTCGAGTCACAGGGATTAACGAAGTGTTTCGCTTCCCGCGTAGGTACACACTATTATAGCTAGGTCTTGGAAATGGTGTAATTGATAATAAAAACCAAACCACCTTTCTTGGGCTCACCATTGATAACAAATTAACTTTTAAAGACCATGTCATAGAACTGAGCAAAAAAATAGCTTCGGGATGTTACGCTCTGCGAGTTATTACCAATGAGCTAGGCCAATCAATCTCCAGAACTGCGTATTTCGCTCCTATTGAGTCGCACATATGGTATGGAATAGCTTTTTGGGGTGTGTGCTCAAGAGAGCTCTAAGAAACCGTTTTTGTTTCACAGAAGAGAGCTGTGCGGTATATCTGTAAAGCAGGGTACAGGGATAGCTGCAAACCTCTTTTCAAATCCCAGGGTATTCCCACTGTTATATCCCTGTTCATACTAGAATCTGTTTGCTTGATAAAGAAACATAAGACTCCTTCATTGGACATTGTTCATAACACACGTCGTCATACCAATAATATAGAACTTCCAATACCTCATACTTCCACTGTGAGGGACTCAATTATTTTTAACGGTATCAAAATGTATAATCACCTACCAGTCAATTCGAAAAACATTGAAGATCTCAAGAAATTCAGAAGACTAGTAAAAAATGTACTTGCTAACAAGCCCTTTTACTCTCTGCGAGAATATTTCAATGACAATTTGTCTAGCTAAGACATGAAGATTCATTTATAAAATGACATAGATTTTATTTATACTTTTCTATACAATTATATTTTAACGTGTTGCACTTGTTTTCTACAATGTTCTTTTTATAAAATTGAACTTACCTCCGTATACTGCAGGTATATATGTGTGTGTATGTTTATGTGTATGTATATATAATACTCCTAGATGTATTTGATGCTTTGTCTATGAGAATTCCTATTCTTCAGACAATGAAGTATATTTTGACTTTGACTTGACTTGACTACCACATACTATCTTTGTACCGGACGTACCTAGTAATGGTTTTCAGGAAAGTGGAAGCCTTTGTGATTTGTCTGGTTTGTTGAGGCATTGAAGAAATTTTTCAATTTCTGTTGCTTCGCGAATTATTCTGGAGTGGTATGTTTTCGCAATTTGTGTCCGGATCAGTTTGACTTCAACAACACGAAGACCATTGCCACAGAAAAAGCACTCAACAAACGGGACCGTTCATAAAGGCTTCCCAATTTCTGGAAACCATCACCTACTATCTCATCGAACAAATCCTTTTAAAAATCAATTTCAAACCAGACCTACATTAGTCCAGTCTATGACCATTTTCCCTTGTATTTATCCCATACAGCACCGATTCGCATGAAAATTTTGATTCAGGATCTACATACACTCTTTTTCAAAATATACCCTGTGCCGAGGGTTGCTCTCTCCCTGGGGAAGGATGCCACCCCTCCTTGGGGGTGAGACAATTTTTATTGGAAATGAGTGCGGAAATCAATAGATTGACTAATTCTTAGCACTTTTTGTACAATGAAGTTTTTTCTGAAAAGCAATACTTTTCGACTTATTCGCGAGTGAAATTGGCGGTTTTCAGGAAAAAAAAACACGTTTTCAGATCCTTTTTCGCGAATAACTGGATAATAATGCATCTAATCGAAAAGCCTGCGGAGAGCAAAATTATAGCTTTTGAAAAAACAAAGGCGATTGTTCATTTGTGATGTATGCTTACCCACTACAAACTGAATAGTTGCTTGTTGAAAGTTGATTGGTATTTTCAAACGCCAAAATGAAAAGTTTCTTAGTACAATAACCAATGCATTTTTCGAAAGAAACTGATTCGACCTTTTTTGAAGTCCTTCAAATATCCTTTATTTTTGTTATTTATAGAAGTTTCTAGCATCAAAACTGACCGAGGTATGAAGGAAATAATGTTAAATCCTATTTTTTCCTTGAAAGAAAATTGTGAATAACTCATCCTCTCTTTCCCCCCCCCCCTTTGGAAAAAATCGTTGCCTAGTGTTACTATATGTATATATAAATATATAATATACATACAGTTCCACTAGGCCTAAAATATAGTTACTATGTGTATTCTTCAATATACTAATGTACATACTCTAATTTGTACAAAAATTGTTTTTGGTTTCTTCCCATAACTCGCTCAGTCTTCAAGCAATCAAATCCACCAGAGGTAGCTTTTTTCAAGAGCTATAAGCTCATTCACATTATTTTTTGTTTCAGATTATATTTTTGAAAAGGTTCATGCTGAAAGGGCTCAAAAAAGGGACTTTACGCGAAACCTCAGAATATTCAACTGGCCATATCGTACTCTATTTTCATCCTGCAGAAAAAAGTGAAACACTGAAATTTCCAGAGAAGACTAGCCTTCAATTTTGTACTCTTAAAATTTTTGTATGTGATCAATACTTTTCGACTTATTTCGAAGAAATTGTGATTTTTCGCTGAATTACGTATATGATTTTTTCTCTTCAATCTCAATTTTTTCCAAAACTACGTACTTTCAGTTGATGAAAAACTCAGAACCCACCGAAAGAACATGAATGAAGTGAATTATGGAGTAACAGCGATTTTTTTCAAAGGGGGGAGAAGAGAGGATGAGTTATTCACAATTTTTTTTCAACGAAAAAATATGATTCTACATTATTTCCTTCATACCTCGGTCAGTTTTGATGCTAAACACTTTTACAAGTAACAAAAATGAAGGATTCTTGCAGGACTTCAGAAAAGGTCCAATTAGTTTCTCCCGAAAAATGCTTTGGTTTTTGGTTATTGTACGTAGAAACTTTCCATTTTGTCGTTTGAAAATACCAATCAACTTTCAACAAGCAATGATTCAGTTTGTAGTGGGTTTTCATACATCACAAATGATCAATCACCTTTGTTTTTTCAAAAGCTATAAATTTGCTTCCGCAGGTTTTTCGATTAGATGCATATTTTTCCAGTTATTCGCGAAAAAGGATCTGAAAACGTGTTTTTTTTGACTGAAAACCGATAATTTCACTCGCGAATAAGTCGAAAAGTATTGCTTTTCAGAAAAAACTTCATTGAACAAAAAGTGCTAGGAATTAGTCAATCTATCGATTTCCGTACTTATTTCTAATAAACATTTTTTCACCCCCAAGAAGGGGTGGCATCCACCCCCAGGGAGAAAGCAACCCTCGGCACGAGGTAGATTTTGGAATAGATAGTAAGTAGAACCTTTATCCAAATTTTCATACGAATCGGTGCTGTATGGGATAAATACACAGTTTACACTTTTTTCACCGTCATAGACTGGTAACATCGTCGGACTCTCATTAGTTATCGTAACAATATCTTTTTTTTGATAAGTAGAATGCTGTTGTCGAAACTCGATCGAACTGTACTGAATTGTGTCTCTGAAGAATTCGTGGACCAATATACTAAGCAACCGCGTCCTGCGACGTGCGTGAAAAAGAAACCCAATCCATAACACCCCAAATATTTTCTGCCGACAGAAACAAAAAATATTCCCTTCCTTCGACATATATCGCACCGCTTCCGAGGATCTGATTACCGACGAAACCCTTATCCGTATACAAGGGATACTTTATGGCTCGTCGAAGATAGTGATGTGTGAGAGAGATAATTTTTTCCGGGCTCGACCAAGCCGGAATCAATGATAGACCAGTCGAATCCGCTCAAAAGCCGTTGAAATATGGATACTCAGGATGGTAAATTTTGTTGAAATCGCTTTATAAATTTATAGGAAATGCAGTTTTGACGCTGCATCGTGACTTTTTTTCGGAAGATAGAAAAAGTGTTTGTTTATAAAAAGAAAAACGAATTTCAGTACTCATTGAAAATTATTCTTCGGTTCATTTGATGTTTTTATGAAGTGAATGTCGAAAGCCCGATGTTGCTATTTATTTTTCTTGCTGCATAATGGAATTTAATGGAATTAAAACATAACAATGTTAATAATATCGAGAGCAGAAGGAATTTTTTCACAGCTGAGGTTTCTGAATTCTTGGAATAATCAAATTTCATCTAACTGATTTCTTTTTTTTTGTGATAATACATTAATGATGACCAAAGCTTCAATTCTTCATCAATCCGAGCATCAATCCTTACATATCGATGGTTTCATAATTGAACTTTTTAAACGATTATTAGAGCCCTATATCAAAACACATTTTATTAAATCATTGCATATGCATATTCATAGCTTATAATATCTCTTGAATAATCGTAGCAAGCGTAAAAAAACTTGCGCCCCTCAATATTGTTATTAATATTGTGTCTTCGCCATTCGCTTTGTACAAGATCAAATATTTTACAGAAGAAATGCAGTCTCTTTTTTCAAATTATTATGGGTCCAATTGCTAGACAAAATTCTGAAAATCGATGGTTTTGCACACATTTCAAGACATTGGTGCACTCGGAATATAAACGCAGAATGATTGTAACTTCGGAAATGAAGTTTGGAACTATAAATTGCTGTTACAAATTTTGAATTTTTTTTCCCTATTGATATATGTAAGTACCTCAGTCATGATTGATCTCATGTCGTCTAAGAGGATTTTGATTTGTTTGTATATAATGTCACATATTTGATCTTTGTTACGTTGTGTTCTGAGTTTGAAACCTACCACGATCTGAAAAAATGAGAATTAATATTGGAATCTATAGCTTAGAAGAGTTCTATCCAGAAAACAGTTTTTTCTGGATGGAACAAGTCCAATTAGTCAGCAACTTCTTGTATAACTCAAATTTTGACTTTCAAGATTAATGCTTATTTTTTCAGATAGTGATAGGTTACAAACCCAGAAAACAACCTAACAAATATCGATCCACCACAAAAAAATTACGTTCAAACAATATTCGATTTTCAACTACAACTTCAGTCTTCATTTAATCTGTTTTTGAGATTTATACGAAGTATGGCGTATGGAGTCCTACTTGCTGAAAGTCGTCGATTGATATCTGGTATGAAAATACCATTAATAACATTTTTTTACTCTCAGTATTTTGAACTGTTCATTTCGTATCTGACAGCTGTTGGGTAATGGCTCATTCAGTATTCTAAATCAATACTGGCCGCTTCCGGAGTTTGTTTATTCAAAATGATGCGATATGTAACATTTGATCTCATAAATTTGATCTAAAGACTAAACTCAATTGCCCAAAAACCAAATTCAGCAAATCTTTGCATCAAATCCCTGTAGAATTGAATTGAAAATTAGTTTTTGGGAATTTGTTCAACAGTTTGTGGATTGAAACTGTATCTAGTTATATCCATGAAGCAGGTAATTGTTTTACCTACTTGCTGTCGTCATCCAGTGTCTCGTTGATATTTGGAAATGAGGAATAACGAAGAAATTTGTGCTACACTAGCAGAAATGATCGCACAAGCATGGTTAGAGTACAAAAAATACAGTCCGCAACTCGGCTGAAGCCTTGTGGTCGGAATTTCCGCTCATGCGTAATAGAATCCTCATTCTTCTCGATACGTAATATACTATTATCACTATTATATTCTGAACGGCTTCGTTAATGAGAATAACATTCTTTCGAGAATGAAGCATATTCAGATTATGTTTCAGAAAATTGAAAAAAATCAGTTTGCGGATTTTTCACTTCGAACATTCATTTAGAGGTTGAGAGTGGGATGAGACTTGTGCAAAATTGTGTACCATTCATATCGAATCTTTCAAATAATAATTTGGTGTTGCTTTCATTGATTTTTTTCAGAAAACGCCTACTATTACAACAAAGGTGCCGATCCCATCTTTCACCTATTTGTACTGGTACAAATAAACAACAATTATTTTTATTTCTATTGATTAGGTACTAGCTGAAAAAACAATTACGGCGCTGGTTAGCATTCCTTTCACTATTTTCGAACAATTTCAACTGAATGCGCCATATACGACCAGGGCATTCATAGTTTGTGATCTAATTCATCTGATCTACTATTCATATATGAGCAATACTTTATGGCTCGTTGAAGATAGTAATGTGTGAGAAAGATAAATTTTCCTAGCCGGATTCAATAAGTATGAGGCAATGTTCAAACAAAGATAGGCGAGGAGCAATGGCCGTCGCGTTTTCCGGTACCAAAGAAAGGATTGTGCTCTATTTGATGATTCTTTCGCTCAGTAATTTCAGGATCCCAGTCTGAAATGAAAGATAGTAGTTATAAATATGTATTCTGGCACTATGACTTGGAAGTGTTGTAGGATATCTTGTCAAAATAGTATTTTTTTCAACGATCAAGTGTTAATAATCATTACATGAAAGTTGCATGAGCAATTTTTCTCAGACCCTATAAATAATGAAGAACTATAAATATTATAAATTTATATTAATATTTGTATGTGACACAATAACAGTAATTACTCTTATTTCTTAAAGGAATTCAAAAAATTTGTTATTAATGGAATAATATGGGGTATTACGATGTATTTAGGATAAATATCAACATTCTTTTTATATTGAACCTAATAATTGCAATCAATTCGATTTCTCGAAAGTATCAAAGTTATGTATGCAATGTGCAGTTTGAAAAGTCACACTGATCTGGAAGTGAAAGGAATATTTACATATATTTTTCTATTGACATAGTAGAATATAATATCGTATTGGAAATGCTGAATTCAGTCTGAACTGTATTTTCAACGGACCGTTCCGCCACTGAATTGGGTTTTCAATTGATCGAAAATTGGTATCGTTATGAGAAATCTGTATCATATTAAATCTCATTATGGGCAAGTGTATCATTATAATACGGGAATAGAAAAATAGTTTTATAATAATTTCCCGCTTCCCATTATCCGAATCATATATACATATTTCATTATGAAAGATAGTATGAAGTTCTCCAAATGATCTTATGAAAGATGAATTACTATCAGATAAACGGTTCGGATGTAGACAGGGTAAGTCGACAGATGATGCAATGGCTCATTTGACTTCGAAAATCTATGAACAACTTGATGAGTCGAAACCTGTATTAGGCATATTCGTAGACCTGGCTTAAGCCTTCGACACGGTATGCCATGAAAAACTACTCTATGTACAGCTTGTCCATTCCATCTTGGCACAGAACTAATAAAGTATGTGCCCAGCAATCTCTGTGAAGAATGCTAAGATAAATAAAACACCTATTATTTGTATTCACTGTGTTGAAATTCATTCGTAGAAGGTGTTTTTCTTCAATACCAGTGTGCAACTGGAAAAGTATCTGAGCTTGTGCCAAGATGGATTGAATAAGCTATACTGGAGAGAATTGGATTCAGGGGGATTTCCTACGATTTGATGGTGAGTTACCTGCGAGGAAGAAAATATCAAGTGAGTATAAAAGATAATTCGAGCTCCGTCGTATCAATGAGCTATGGTGTACCTCAAGAAACCGTATTAGGTCCACTTTTGTTTAGTATATACGTGAATGATCTGTTTAAGCTATCATCTGTTGGAGAGATAGTCAGTTTCGCGGACGACGCGGCCATATTGTATAAAGCACAATCATGGAAAAGCCTCAAAGAAACAGCTGAATTGGATTTCACTGATATCATCAGATGGTTCAACAGTAGAACACTCACTATCGATTTTGAAAAAACCTTTTACTTGCCATTCGCTTGTAACCAAAATATGATAACTACATACTAAATCCAAATGCTCGATCCATATCAAACAAAGAAAATGAAATGAAAATTTGGAAATCACTATCGATATTTATTTGAAGTGGAACTATCATACAGATGACGTAGTCAAAAAACTTAGGACACTCATCAGTACAATAAAATTCTTCAAAAATATATTAGATACGAAATACTATTAGAAATACTTTATAATGCACTTATGCAACCTCATCTGTCCTATGGAATCATAGCGTGGGGTGGTATAACAAAAATTCATCGAGAAAGATAGAAATAACTCAATTTGTGTTTTACCTGCGAACCAGTAGAGAATAGTGATTTACCGTAGAGTTCAGTGCAAAGAATCTAGTTGAAGTGACCGACCGATACAATCAGACTAAGTAAATCCGATTTTGATACTCAGAATATTTCTCCTCCGTTTTATCCAGTTTTCATTCGACATAATAATAGGTTATTGGTGAATAGTGAACATTGATAATTGATACCGTGTCAATTGTCGTATCTCCGTTCGTATATTCGTATTCCGTTCGTATTCCGTTCCGTTACGCAAGTTTCAGAGACAGATTTGAGTAAATTATTTTCAGTGAATTTGGAATCAAGTTCTCAAGTGACACTCAGGAGTGAGAAATCTACTCATATTGAAACTAGCTATTATATGTTTTTTTTTTCTCAACGAACTACTGATTTCACGATCCCGCGAGTCATTTGGCACCGTGATTTCGGTTCTCAGCGCTGTGCGAAACCGGGCCTTGGGAACTGAGTTCACCGTTGATCGGTACTTTGCTTTCCCGGTTTTACTATAAATATTCGGCTTCTCAGCGCTTTGTGAGACCGGGCTTTGAGAACCAGTTGCATCTACGGTTGTGGAATTAGTGGTAACAACGCTTATAGAAATTATATATTTATTTTTGGTCTTGTTCTCAACGATCTACAGATTTCACGATCTCGCGAGTCATTTGGTACCGTGATTTCGGTTTCCGTTGATCGGTACATTGCTTTTGTTTAAATATCCTATTTCTCAGCGCTTTGTGAGACCGGGCTCTGAGGACTAGTTGCTGCAAGAGGTATAATTCCTCTATGGTGGTGGAATCTGTGGTGAAAGTATCCGTTTACAAAGTATTCACTATCGATTTTGTCATAATTCTCGACTCTTTCTTCAGAGGTACATTTGAGGCGATTTTTCAGTTGAGAAGTGTTTTTTTTTCACATAGTTCAGAAACTTGTACCGTTTTACCGACCGACCCAAATTCCGACATATATTTAGAGATATCTTTTCTTTGAGTGTATTACCGATTCACCGACCGCCACAACTATCAATTATTATTCATATATATTCCTTGAGATTTGGATTTACCGTGTTGCTCATCCTAGTTAATTTTACATTTGTCAAGACAAGCTTCCCTTGTTGCAATTTATATTATCCGACTTTATTTGGTGTGAACAGTATCTTTCAACCTAAATTATAATAAAGTACCACATCGGATTGAAATTTCAGAGTGTTTTCTTTAGTAACCCCACTATTTTAGGTGGGTTTATATTCCAGCAATAAGTCAGAAGTGTTCAAGTTGATTACTGATTGTGTTTTTCTGAATATCAAGTGAACTACCGTTAAAGCACCGTTATGATTATTCGGCGTATCTCGCAGCCGGTACCCCTGTTGGAGCAATAGGTGTAATTAAAGCCTACACCTCCTTGCTAAAGTCTTTTCTGGTCACACTCTCAGACCCCTGGGATACCGTATCTCCATCTGCTGCTAACTGGGCCTCCCTAACGACTTTTGAGGGAGCAGTGGAGCATACCATTTCAAAAACTGGCGCCCGAATTTTTCTTTGGAATTGGAGTCTGTTTCTAGCCGAGAAATTGAACCAGTTCCCGAGAAACCGACAGCGTCACGGAGTAACGCCCGCCGAACCGCCGAGAAAGCATTACAAATTGGCATTTTGTGCATTATGTGATCAATTAGTATATACTTTTCATTCTACTCATACTGATATGTAGTATGATAGATATATGAAAGAATATCATTTTAACGGTTTATTTTCACCTACGTTGACAAAGGCAAATGTTTGTTATCTCTAAAGTCTGAAGTTTATTTCTATCGAAAATCATTGTTTTCTATACTTTCTGATTTTATTTATGAAAAAAATGAAGATTAAACAAATCTGAGGTTTTCATTTCACAGTTTCCTTATAATTCAAGTCTTTATGAAAGGTAAGTTTGCCAATGTGCATTTGTGTTTTGATGAAATGGTGGAGACACATAATTTTCTCAGTGATTACCCCCCTATAAACTTGAGCTGTATACGCGCCTGCTGTTTTGTATACTCCTTCCTTATTGGAACACAATATATAATATACAAGTATCATTATTAAAAAGATAATATTCGTGGGATTCCTTGATTTTACTACTTTCATAGAAACTTCAATTCTGAGAAGAAAAAAGCATTATCATCATTGGACTTGATTGAAGTATTATCCTGGTTAGTGAGTTTTTTCTACGATCTTCTCTCTATGTTTTCATTATTGTGAAAAAATTTCCTAAGATTTTTATTTAGTTTTGTGGGCGTGGTATACGAATTGGTAAACGCACGTTGAAAGGTAAGGCCTCGTTGATCCATTGCTCGCACAAGTTTCGACTTCTGAGGGTTGACGTTCGTCAGCTGATTAACGGAAACGAACAATCTCAGAACAATTTTTAGGAAGAACAAATGATGTCTATGTGGGTCAAAGCCCATGCATGGCACGATATAGGCATGAGAGTACCTGTTTCAGATAGATTCCTTCTTCCTTTTTGTGGATAAATCAAACATCTAAGCATGATATACAAGTGGCATTCAGCAGAGACTGTCTCTATTTTTTGTATCTCCAATACAGCTTCTGTATTTTTTGACTCCGAGAAGAAAGAGCCATAAAATTAGTCCTCACCTGTTTTCCATCATTGTCATCAATGCTCTATGATAGATCGATAGAAAGATAAGTTTATTTAACTACGTTACATTTATAATGTTTGTAGCAGGTCAATACAATTACTGAAACATATTACATCAAAAAAATAGCAAATATGTTCAACGTGATAGTATACAACACAATCCTATACAAGTATATTGAAAAAAAAAACAAGAGCAACAACAAACAATTCCGAATTAAACTTGGTCGCGAGAGTATGTAACATGTCTTTGGTCGCTTATCATAAACGCGCTTTCTTGAAATGCCCTAGATACTCGAAGACAGAGTAGAAGCAACTATCTAAAAGCAGTTTTTTGATAGATTTTCTGAATTTATTCATACTAAAATTCTTCAATTCATCAGGTAAGCAGTTATAAAGATTGTAATCCAGTGATTTTTTTTGGGATTTTGTTAAGCGGTACCGATTTGTACGGACTTTACCAGCATTTTTTGTTAGATGTTGATGAACATCAGCTTGTTTTAGTAAAATACTAGCTTTTCTATGGATTCCCAGCAAGACGTGTGAAATGAACAATGTTGGCAAAGGCATGATACGTAATTTTTTGAAGATTGGTAGACAATGTTTTCTGTATCCCACGCCTCCCAGTATTCTAACGGCTTTTTTTTTGTAATTTGAAGATATTCAAAGAGCTAGGAGAATAACTCCAGAGTATTGAACCGTAACTTATATACGAATGGAATAACGAAAAATATGTTATTTTCAAGACATGTTTTGAAGTTGTCGTAGAAGATATATAGTGCTGGCTAACTTAGGCCTAAGGTGATCTGTGTGTCGATGCCAAGACAAGGTGTTGTCAAGAGTTATACCAAGCAATTTCACAGTATCATTTGTCGCTCCTATTGCAGAAAATTTGAGTTGTTGCATTTTCTCATTATTCAACTTTAATTTGTTAGCTAGGAACCAAGTATTGGCCTTGTATCCTACGTTTTCTGCTATAAGATATAGATTGGTGGGGTTATTATCGCTGTAAATCAAAGTGGTATCATCAGCGTAAAGAATAGTTTTATGTGGAGCCATAAAATCACATAAATCGTTAACATAAATGATGAAGACGAGGAACCCAAGAATAGAACCTTGGAGAACTCCGTATAGTACTGGCTTGAAGTCTGATATTTCGTTGGTTCAAGAAACTGCTTGGTATCGATCCATGAGGTGAGACTTGAATAGAGGTAAAGCAACTCCTCTCACACCATAGTATTCTAATTTTTGAAGTAACAACGTATGTGACACGCAGTCAAACGCCTTAGAAAGATCAAACATTGTGATTGCTGTATGCAGACCCTCCTCAAGGCCATCTACAACAGATCTAATCACATCTAGAACGGCTTGCGAAGTGGATCGATCTTTGCGAAATCCATACTGAGATTAAGAGAAAAAATTGTTAATTTCGAAATAGACATAAAGACGTTTTTTTAAAATGTGTGATTAACAATTGCTATTCTATAGTTCATCAAACAAATCATTTGGAGTTTGTTTATTGAACATTCCAGGAATGAATGGATCTCCAATTCGCTTTGAACCCGAAAGATTTCTCAGATATTATTCGTGTCTGTCTGTTTTCTCTAGAAACAAATACGTCGTATTCCATTTCCTCGGACCTTCGTAATCATCGATTGCCAGGCAATATTTCAAAGGTGTGCCGTGCCGCATGTCCATATACGCCTATACCACGAAGATATTTCTCCGAGAAGAGTGTGTAACAAGTGACCGAAGCGAATGTGATGAACAGCACCGAAGAGACCGTGGCCTGAGTGTGATATATGGCGGAAAGTTTTTGAGTGTAACTTACATTAATTTTATTTATCTATCTGCAGGGTTGCGTTCACAATGTATCTGTTTACGAAGTTTAAGGTGGGAGATAGGAAAAAACACATTAAGAGGAAACCAGATTGAATGAAGTATGTCGGCTTCCAACTTTCGTTAGTCATTCGACCACATATTTATAACTTTCGATTGAGAAGAAGTTGGTTGGGATATAATATAAAAAATTTACATATGGAATTGCTTGATTTTGTATCCATACTGGATTTTCAATAACATTCATGAGATCCGTAACATATTTGAACAGGTCAGGGTTGGAGAATTATCGACAGTTCATTTTACTGAATACTCGCAATCAACGTGTTATTATCATCATGTTTTTTTTGAATCAGTTACAACGTGAAGAGAGGTTGTTACCAGAACATCGTCTTTATTAATATTTCAACAGGATATTATTATGAGCTATATATACATGATTAATATATATATATACTCCTTGATTTTGAATCCATGCTGCAAGAAGTGACTACTGGATTTTCAATAACATTCATGAGATCCGTAAGATATTTGAACAGGTCAGGGTTGGATAATTATCGACAGTTCATTTTACTGAATACTTGCAATCAACGTGTTATTATCATTATGATTTTTTTTGAATCAGTTACAACGTGAAGAGGGGTTGTTACCGGAACATCGTCTTTATTAATGTTTCAACAGTAAATTTTATAAGCTATATGTACATGATTGAATAAAGTTCTAACATATCTAGTCAACAAATGCCTAGAAACCAGTGTATTTCCGGAACTATGGAAAGAATCTATAATTTTTCCTATAAGTAAAATTTCTAACCCGCTGACACCAAATGATCTGAGATCCATAAATATAGTATCTGCTATTTCAACAATCGTAGAAAAGGCAGCCTATAGTCAGATTTACTTTTTTGTGTCTGATAATAATATTCTTCCTGAACACCAATCTGGTTTTCGGAAGAATCACAGTACAACTAGTGCCCTGTTAAAAATGACAGACGATATTTTTCCAGCCACCGATAATGAAAAAGTCACTCTTTTCTCGTCTCTTGATTATAGTAAGGCTTTCGGCACCATGAATTACAGTCTGATGTGCGCCAAACTCATTTTTTTTTTTGGTTTCAGTAAGGAATCATGCGATTTCATCAGCTCCTTTTTGAGTAATAGAAAGCAACATGTTGTAATAAAGGGTAATCAGTCTATCAATATAAATATACTTCATGGAGCCCCTCAGGGGTCAATTCTGGCCCCGCTACTTTTTACTATATACACATCTGACTTTTCCAAAACTCTAAAGCTTTTCAACATTCATACATACGCAGACGATACCAACCTGTATTACTCTGACAAAGTAAATAATCTTATTGATCACGAAGCGACGCTTAACAGTGATATAAAAAATATTGTCCAGATTTCGCAGCAACATTGTTTAAACCTACAAAATCATCTTTAATAATTTTTGGAAATGCCAAAGATCGAGGGGGGGGCATGGATAGTATCCATTTGTACATCGATGGACATCCTGTGGAAGTAACTGATAAAATAAAATGCTTAGGACTTCATATAGATAACAACCTCAGATTTGTTCATCATGTTAATACTCTCATTCAAAGGTCTTACGGTATACTGAAACATTTATATTCAAACAGACACTTTCTTAGCAGATCACTCGAAGTTACCCTCTCAGAGGTACTGATTCTATCTATGTTCAATTATTGTGATGTCGTCGATGGCCCTTGTCTCAATTCCACAACTTCTGCAAGAATACAGAAAGTACAAAATGCCTGCATTAGACTAATATCAACGAACTAAATTGCTTGAAAATGCAAAACAGGAGAGAACTGCATTTTTCCTGTTTTATTCACAAATTGATACAAAATCAACAGGCTACCTATCTGGTGAAAAAACTGCTTCCAAGACATCAGATACATCCAAAAAATCTCAGATATTATAATAATTTTGACATTCCGAAACATAACAGCACTATTTACAGACGATCCTTCACGTATCGTGCTGTAACAATGTATAATTCATTCAGTGAATCCTTGAAAAATTTATCACTATCGCTATTCAGAAGTAAACTCAAAATTGAATTCCTCAGTCAGCAGTGATCTGAACATAAACACTCGTATTTTATTCTACCATTGTACCTTGTACCAATGTAATATTTCATATTATGCCATTTTTTTTGTAATACCTTTTTTTCATGCGTGGTTGAGTGGAAGAATAGCGTTTCGCTAAACTCCGCCACGTAAAATAAAGCCCTTTTACTATTATTATTATTATTATAACTATTATTATATACACTTCTTACTGAAGAATGTTATCTCAGTTCTTTAAAAACATTCAGTTATTTCCTTTCATCGATCGAAATGAAGTATACCTCCGAAGAGCTCGAGATTTTTTGTCGATTTCATATTGTTATGAACTGAAAACCCA